>OZ026620.1:67125133-67455133 GCA_964020975.1 Hermodice carunculata | reverse complement strand
TATCTGTCAATTACGTATGTACGGTGTTTTAGGCTAGTATTACGCAAATGCACGGGTATTTGTCTATATTTTGAGAATATACATATTGTGGGATCACAAATTGAGAATTATCAACACTTAATGTTCATCAGAGAACTAGTTTTAAAATAACATGCTTAATTATGCATGACAAGCAAAAGGACGTCGATATTGCAAATAGCTAAAAACATTGCTAGTTACTCATTTTATGCGTCTTATTCAAATATATTTCTGAAACTGCAAGTTTTGTCTCATGTAAAGAGTTTTGCTCTGATAACAATAGTCTCTCTGTCCTGTTTCTCTCACTCTCTCTGTATATAAACTAGGCAACAAAAGTAACTCCACCTTTTCCGGAATCTGTATTTTTACACATTCTTCTATAAATTACAAAACTTTATGTAGGAATGAGTGACATAACATCTATGTCGAATGTGGTTTTCATAAGAATTGGTAACCGTGCTTGGCTGCATTTGCACTGGATGCAATCCAGAGTTGAAATGGAGATTTCGTAAAACTGATGAGCACTGGGCAGGGAGATAGTGTGCGGCTTCCTGTCCTTGTTAATATCCGTAACATGTCAAAAAAAAAAAAAAAAAAAATCTTTTCATTTCATGCCCTAAATGTGTGTATACAATGGTGGTTATGCTGCTGATTAATGCTGATAATTGAAAAGTCAATCAATATGGTCGTGTGATTATGTAATGGATACAATTATCACTATGTTGCCATAATTTTTAAGACACTGTTATACACACAAGACGGTAATAGCCCTGAGTGTGTCAACTTATGCCAAGTGTGACCTTGCTGAGTAAAGCGTGTCTTCCTTTTTTTCCTTAAAATCCAAGTCAAATAAGTTAATAAGACATCATCTGTCTTTAAATCTGCTTTTATTATCTTCTGTGCACAGAGAAACGTATTGGGAGTTGACGGTGCTATCTAATGATGTCGTGGCGAACTCTTCATGTTAACTCTGACTTGGATCCCGAGTAAATGCAGCCAGTCATGGGAGCCAATGTTTTTAAAAAATGACAAATAATGTTTATGTTATATGCCACGTGTCAACAGAAATATTGAAGATTTATCCAAAAACAGAAAATGCAGACTCGAAAAAAGGTGGAGAGTAACTTCTGTTGCCTAGTTTATGTGTATATATATTCATATGCGCCAGCAAATATTTTCGGATATGCAGCATTTGGGCGGTAGAAAGCAGTGGACAGTGGTAGAGAGCAGCAGGCAATGGCAGAGAGCGACAGCCAGCTACATACAGAGGCAGTCGGTGGCAGACCCGCCGCGCGGAACTCCCATTGATACTTCTGAAGCTCAGCAGTAGACAGTGGCAGTCGGCGGCAGAGAACGGCACACTGCGGCATCCAGCGGCAAAAGGCTCTCTGTGGCTACCTATTGCATACTACCGGTGTCTACTGCTGAGCTCCAGAAGTCTCAATTGAATTTCAGCAGCAGATAGGGGCGGTCTGCGGGTATGCCGCTCTCTGCAACTGCCTGCTGCTCTCTGCCGCTGTTCACCGCGGAAATACTGCACACGCCGCCGAAAAAAATTGCTATACACACACACACACGCACACACACGCACACACACACACACACACACATATATATATACATGTATATATAAATATACATATATATAAACATACATATATATATAAATATACATACATACATATATATATATATATATATATATATATATATATATATATATATATATATGAGCACCATGGACAACAATGAAAGGTATGGAATTTTTGTAAACTGAGTTCAGGTTGCACTGCCTTCTGATCTGGTATGTACAAACATGTTTTTTAAGTATAGTAGCACCATGAAAACATTCAGCTTTATTGAAGTTTCAGTACATTTTGTAGCGTGTTTAGATGTATGTATCCAAAGCCCATGAAAACATAATTTTGCTAACTTGAGGAACAGGCACGCCAAATCGATATAGTTGTACTGCTCATCACAAATTCAATGCAATCTGTGAACGTAATACAAATTGCTACCTTTTTATTTTTGTGAAGGGACGGCAGTGCTTTGCATGTTTATTGATATTATTCCACCAGGTGATACTAATTTAGTCAAAGGAATACAATGAAAGGTATAAAAATGGAGGTGTTTGCCTAAAGCATCCCTACACTGACAAGTTCACAAAATGCTTGAATTATTTGATAAACCCAATTGACAAATGCAATATGCCATGTAGAGCAACCTTCATGTTCAAGAGAGTTGCTTACCATGTTCAAGTACCAAGTAGCATAAAATTGAGAAACGCAATCTATGCTGGGGTATTATTTGGAAAGCTGAATAAACGCAGCAGCATGAAAGATGAGGCAATTTTCATGCTAAACAGGTATGCTAAAGAACGAAGAATGTATGCCCAGAACACAAAATTTGCCAGAGTATTGATTTGGGAGACCTGAATCAATACTCCAACATGCAGGGTAGAGCAACATTTATGTTTAACAGAAACACTGCCTTCTGATCATCCAGTGCTCGTGTTCTAATATTTATCAACGTCAACTCCTTTGAAGTTGTACACATATCCATGCAAGCTAATGTGTACGTTCTTTGAACCAAATTAAATCTAAAACCTGTTAATGGCCGAAAATGCTTCTACCTGACCACAGTAATTAAACAAAAATGCCTGCACTTTTTTCAAGCCTTTATACATCAAAACTGACAAGTCTTAAGTGGAGGAAAATTTAGAACCTAGTATGAACCGCAACTATAAGGATTTTAATGAAGTGTTGGAACCAAAGAAATGTTGGGAAGATAGGCATGTACATCAGAAAATCGCAGCCCAAACGAACATAAAAGTGGATGATGTTTGTTCTAATTAATGTCCAGCGATTCATTTACTTTTTCGTGTGTGGGAGACTTTAAAACAGGCATATTTCGTCAATGAGAACCTTATAATAAAGCTATCTACATATGACAATAGTATTATTGGTCGCCTTATCAGCAGTTGCAAAAATATATTTATCCTGCAACTCTTGCAGGCACTGAACAACTTCTGGATTTGTCAGAACAGTATGTAGTGGTTCGTTTCTGCAATTTTCTTATTCTGTTTGTGATGATATGCTTTTCTTCTCTAATCCATTCATCTAAGACGGAAATATCAAACATATCGCTCTCTGGCCGTTTTCTAGCATATTTGTTCAACAGCTTCCATAATCAGTTTCTTGTCCTTATGCTCATAAATTTTCTTTCGCTCACAGTATTTCGAAGATTAATTCCAAATCTACACCGAAAATGAAAAAAAAAAAAAAAAAAAAAAAAAAAAAAAATAGAGCATTATCACCATGCACACAACTTTAACAAATTTTGTAGAGAATCATGTACGATACATTCTGACCCAATTTGACGTGAATATGAATGGCCTCTTTGCAGAGATGAAAAGATGTGAATTACTATTGCAATCCCCATGGCCTTATTCAATAGAAATGCATGCACCAATTGATGGGCAGCAGAATCGAAAAACCTGTTAAAATCAGGAATGGACAACATCATCACTTAGTGGCCAGATTTGTTTGACCCTTCGATAAGGGGCCCATTTCCATCAAGATTCACCATTTCTGAAGGATGGTTTTGCAGAAGTCTGAAAACAGCGAAGACACACAAAAAGGTCTATAAAAATAGAAAAATACAGTACTTGACGATATGAAGGTCTAGAGGTTTCCAGACGTGTCCCTATGCAATATCATAAAACAGGAGGTATTCATTTTAACTGGGAACTTGTTCTGCCACCTAGGCTGTAGTCAGTCACTCGAGGGGCTTGATGGCAGATCTGTGAATCACAAAGAGCAAAATGAACTTCCACCATAAAGGTAACAACTGAAGAAAGCAGAAAAAATTGAGAAAAGTCACCCACCAAGTGTTAAAACATGCAACATGCATAACATATTTAGAAAAGTTATTTTTGTATACAAAAAGTGTTATTTGCAGATGTTTAAGTAACTTTACTGGTTCATGTGCCTTCACTATTGTGGAATAATAATCCCATTGCGTAGGAAGTGAGAGGACCAGAGCAAGGCTGCATTTAATATAGTTGAAGATGAACACTTATTCTCAGCCACGCAATTTCGGAGGCGGTTTTCAGCTTAGTTGATGTATGAGTCAGCAGAGCTTATATCATGACTCGACTTCCATCGTCTTTCTGTCTATCATCCACAATTTTTACTTTCGACCTCTTTTGCCAAACCACTCATTAGATTCACTTCAAACTTGGCAAGGATATAAGATATGTAGATCTCTGACAATGTGTTAAAATAGTCATGCTCCAGTAAATTTTTGAATGTTAATGTCCTTTTCTGAAATAACTTAGCCAATTGTTTTACAATTGCATAGGGATTGTTTTTCCAAGAGATGCTGCTGCTATTTACTTCCATTATTTTAAACTTTTTATGTGTTAAAGCCATTTTCAACTTATCCAAAACTGTTACTCAGATTGTGATGGAACTTCTATTTATTACTATATAGAGGTAAGTCGATGGGGATTGCAATGGAAATTCAAACTTTTTATTTTTTTAAGGGCGTCAAGCATAATTCGTGTCAAATATGGTGGGAATGTACTTTAAATGGGTATCAATCAAGTTTGTTTACATGGTCACACTCCAGTGATCCTTAAATGTTTCTTGATAAAGTTGTGCTCATGTAACAACCTCTTTTCCGAAAGTTCCAAGCCAATTGTTTTGAAGTTTCAGAGGTACATGTCAGGGTCCCCCAGACCTTAAATTGGTTGACAGTTGCTCCTGCGATTTCTTTCTTTCTTGATAATGTTTTGTTTCTTTTCACTATTTTCGACTTTTCCAAAACTGGAATTGCAATTATTCTAATAATGGATGAAAATGTTGCTTGTCTGAGGGTAAATGAAGCATACATTCATTAGGTGGTGATACTCTGGAGCCCTGATGTTAACGATTTTTTTTCAATTCTGGTAGCTTTCAGTTTATGCATACATTCCTAATAATAACCATGTAAGTCAATGGGGGTTTCAATGGAAATTTACATTATTGACGTAACCAGAACCATCGACCAGATTCACTTTAAACTTATGTAGGATGTACCTTGTGTGTGTCTCTACTTATTTTGTTCAAGGGCCATGCTCCAATGATTTTATGTCATGTCCAGCTGAATTAATAAGCCACAATTTTGTTCTTTTCATTCGTGTATGGTAGTTTTAAAATCAGATCCAATGGGTGGCGCGGGGCTCATCAGAGCACTCGTATTTTAGATGTTGCCCAAAAATGAACAGTAATATTCATGGAGCCCCTAACAAGTCATGCAGCCTGACCACGTAAGCAAATGTGATCAATGTACGCTGCAAACGCCACGTGCTGAAGACAGTAAGGTCTATGAGTCCCCAGAAGTGTCCTTATGAAATATCAAAGCAGTTTTGAAGAAGATGGTTAATGATGTTGTACAAACATGTATAAAAAAAGAATAAAAGGAAGCTGACCACCAATTAAAATTTATTAAAGCTCTTAGATCCTGAACATCAGCCAATATTGATGATTTTGCATGATGCTTCTACAACATACGTTTCCACTACAAATCCATCAGAGACCGAAAACCCCTCAGCCAGGGTTGTTAATTGGGAAATGGTACTTTAGGTGAACACCATGTACCTGCATATGAAGCCAGGAAGATTATATTGCTTACAATACCCCTGAAAAGTCTGAAAATAAATTTTTGGCCAAGCTTCCATTGGTTCTAATATTTTACATAACTGAAAATGAAATATTGGTTGCAACTATAAATGATTTTGACAAAAAACACTATGCATTGAAATTATAAAAATAATTAATATATCTTTGATTCTACAAGGGAATGGAATGGACTTTATTCTGGAAGGAGAAAGAAAGTGGGAATTTATCTATAAATTGAGTGATTGAATAACATGGAATAGTTCACGGTTTATGGCTCAGAGTCATCATGGTTATTTGCTTGATGCTGAAATGTTGCCCAATCAAATGGTAATTGGTTAACCAATGCATGAAAAACCAAAAAACCCCTTGGATATGTTGATCATCCTTGCCGTAATATATTGATGATGACAGCATTTAACACTGAATCAGTATGAAATCTGCACCCTTACCTAAAATATGTCTCACCTCGTTGTCAATAAGGATCTGAAGTACCCCAGAGACATACGTGGAAAAATATGGCGAACTTTGCTTGAATCTGCAAAACTCTCTGGTATCACTATGTGATTATAAAGTTTTAGTATGTTGCTGTAGGCCACTGATATTCAATAGGCATAATTATGGGAAAACAATACGGATGAGTGGCCTTGACCTACTTATGACATTGAAGTATGTCACATGTAGGTCAAGGGTACTTCTGTTTGACCTATTGACAAAGCAAATGCAATGAGCAAAGATATCATAGAAAGGCCATATTTCTTCAATGCAGCTAAATTGCGACCTAAATATGTGATTTAGCGACCTATATTTTACTAGGCGTCTGAGGCATCCTTAAGACCAACTGTCATAAATAATTGGTGCAGCTACAATGAATAATTTAATATTTGGAGATATTATGGTGCGCCCATTTTCTTCAAAGCAGGATTGTGCCCTAAATCGGTGACCAAGTGACTTAGTTTTCGATAGGTGTCTGAGGCATACTTAGTGTCAACTGTCATAAATAATTGATGAAGCTACATTTGATATTTCTAAGTGTTGTGTTAAGGCCGTTTTTTTCTTGAATGTTTTGCTGTGACCTAAATATGTAACCTAGTGAGCTATTTTAAAGGTACCTGAAACACCTCAATGGCCCCCTGTGTTAAAAATTTGGTATCTGTTAAGTGAGCATTTTTTTAGATATAGCGGTAACAAGGGATGGACGGACACGCGCGTAGGTGACGACAATACCCCTTGGCCTATATGGGCCGAGGGATTATAAAGTTTCAGTACAATCTGCGCCGTAGTTTTAGCAAAGGAGTAAAAAAAAAACAGACAAACAAAAAAAAAAAAAAAAACCAGAGAAATTTAAAAAAGGAATAAAATGCAGGGCTAACTGTAAAACAAGTGAAGGTCTAGGATTACCCCAAGGTGTTCCTGTGCAATGTAGAATCAATTGACCTAGCGGTTTTGGAGCAGATTTGCCAAAAAAAAATGAAATAAAAAAAAAAAAAAAAAAAAAAAAAAAAAAAACGTGAAAAAAGAGAGAAAAAGAAAGAAAGAAAAACCTCAAGCTGCGGCAAGGTTTTAGTTACGAAGTCGAAAAAGGCAAAAGCATAACAATTCATTAAAATATATAAGTATGCAACGCCACCTGTTGACCGAATAAAGTTTTAGAGCTCAGAAGTGTCCCTATGCAATTTAAAAGCAATTGGCCAAGCATTTTTTGGATGTTTGCTTAGATTCTGCCCCCAAAAAGAAAAAAATCTGAGACCAAAACACGCACGCACACACAAACATACACATACACACAACGACACACACACAAATCAGAAAAAGCGCCAACTCTTGATAAAATGAAGGTTTATGGGTTCCCAGAAGTGTCCCTTTGCAACATCAAAGCAATTGCCCATGCAGTTTGTGAGTTTTTTTTAAAGATTGGGCCAAAAATTGAACGCAAAATTCATGAAAAAAATAACTGGAGCATGTCCATTTAAACAACCTGGTAGAAACACACCGAGGTACATGCACACCAAGTTTGAAGTGAATCTGGATTTTTTTTTTTTTAAGAGGAAGAAGACAATGTGAAATGAGGCCGAAAAAATGATGAACAGACAGATGATGGACACCAGTTCTTAATGTCAATTTATCTGGCTAAAAAGTCCTCTCAGGGAAACTAAACAATCGTTAACAGTACAACGTGATGCTTATATAGTCATTATCCACTCACGAAACTCAACTGCAAAATCATATCGCTGATGAAGCTCAATTCTATATCCAGGAGGCCTAAACATTACAGGTCAAATGTCTTGTAAAACCATATAGCAATGAGACGGCTAATACTTTCACCAATATGTATTCTTAAATATCTTATATATACCTGATTTGGTCTTTATTTGTGGAATCAAGCAGCACGTACTCTTTGAAGAAAACAGGAAGGAAGATAAAACTATAATGCCAACATCCTAAAGAGAAATTGGGTGTGCTCCTTGAGAAACAAAATCGTGCCTTATCTTTCTTCAGTATGAGAGACATGATGCCACGCCCCCGATACGATAGTTTAAATTATGGCATTGCAGAAGTATAATTATCCATCACAAAGCCCTTTGTCCGGCTTACAAAACTGATGCAAAACCATTCATGTCACAAGACCTTCCTTTCATTCTGAAGTGATAATAAAACATGTGCACCCTTATCTATTGATATTGTTCAATCACACACTAACTTATCACAGACTAAATTTTGGCGCCGCTCTATACTCAAGCCGTAACATCAATCATCTTTATTACAAAGCGTTTCTCAGTTTAAAAAATGAGCGCTAAGTGAATACACAAACCGACAAGTTGTGGAAGAAACTGTACTCATAACATCTTTACAAATAGCAACAATAGATTCTTAAAAAAAATACATGACATTCCCTTGAAAAGTAAAAAGAAACTGAACACTAAATTTTCAAATGGCTCAAAGACAACATGGAAAAAGGAAAGTCACACTAACAAGAGAATAAAATATGCGACTGTGTTAGTTGTATGTGAATAATGTATACGCATTACGTATTCATAAATGTACTTTTTCTTAAAACGATGTGCACCATGACTTATTTGTTGTTGGCGCTTAATGAAAACCAATGCTGAGAACTCAGCACTAATTTCGATACATTGTCTGTGGAACCATGTTAAATGAAACACAAACAGAAATTGAATGATTATCTAACCGTACTGCAAAACAATGTGATTATAACCAAAAATAATGTGAAATCACAATGGTCACATTGCAAGAATCATATATACAATAAAAGTTCGCCTCTATAGCGTATATGTGTGATAAGTCGCTCCTTTTGCCAAATTAAAAAATCAAACGCTAGATAATGAAAGGTCAGAAACCATGTTTTTGGTTGCACTTGACAAAAAGCTTGTGGAAGTCCGCCTCTTAGTTTTTTCCCTGACAGGATGAAATGCTGAATGACCTGAAAACAGTGGGATTAAGTGAAATTTATAAACTGCATTCCCACCTCTTCCAGTCGTTCAACTAACACCATAAATCCCGATGGCGTAGTTTTGTATTCAGAGTCACTTCTATTTGCTATGCCATTTATTAAAATTGACACCTTTGCAAACAGGTTTTTCTATCTTTAAAGCTTTTCGTAAGAAGTAAATTTTCGAATACGTTGGAGTGGAGGGGATTTGTGAAAAACAAAATTCACATTAAATGCTTATTGCATATGAAATACATGAATATTGTCTTCCAAATCATGGTGAATGCTATTACAACCTTGACCTATTTCATCAGAAATATATTTTTGTGGCCTTGCGATTGACACATCATCATCCTATATATAAAGATTCTAAAGGTAACTATTTCCAAGGTATCAAGATGTCTATTTCTTTAGGAATATACCTTAGTGACACTCCCATTGGCACCTCATTGAACAAATCTATACAAGTTCTAAAGCTATCTATATTTATTCAGGAATATATTTTAATGACGCTTCCATTGTTGGTTGCACTTTCATTCCCATTTAAATTCCATAACAACAGTACGGTTACGTTTCAGAACTGATAGTACAATTGTATCCATAAGGCTCTTCACACCATATTGATTTCTAGCTTGTAGGATGTATATACATTGACAAAATGCAACCCAAATTTGGTGATGAGAGAGAAAGAGTAAGCGAAAGAACCACCATATTTGGTTGGACCCTTGTACAGACACATCGGAACTTGTGACCATTTGAACAATGAGTGTGATGAATGATGTTTTGGACGTATCGATATTTTAAGTGTTATTAATCATTGTTTATCATTATATTAATTTATCAATCAAGTGTCTCTCCTGGTCCAGCCTCGGTAAAGATACCCACACTTTATTTTCTAATAGCCATACACGAAAGTCTAATTAAAAGAAATATAACAATTACATATTTTCTCTTTGCATTCTTGGAGAAACATCTTGAAGGCTGTCTGTGTCCACAAATTTCCGTGCATATTGTCTGCTGTTTTTTCTCGTGTTTTTTTTTAAACCCATTTTTGGATTTGCGTAGCATTGGTCACCTTGCTATAGTATCTATTGATTGTTATAATTTGAAACTGCTATAGTACTATAAAAGAAGAAACTACAAGTTAGGGCTTGCCAAGTCTTCAGCAAGCGTGCTTTTGTTTACAAGCACCGTTTCACAAACTGAAGCAGAGCCTATCCATCAGTAAGCCATGGGGTCCATCTTGGCAGCCCGTGCTGCTAGAAACGCAAAGGAGAACCGTATTTGCATAGGATCAGTGTCATTTTGATGACAAACATATTGTTACATGCTTTGTTATGCTTCTCTGACTGTGTCTGCGACAAGTGACTGTGATGAGCAGTCAAACAGTGGTATCGCCAGTTGTAGGCACTATTGAGGGTAAGACTTTTTCTGTAAGCAATGGTTTTAAAACCTATAAAACATTATGACTGTTCTTCATATTGTTTAGTGGATATTTAAAGTTCCGGTAAAATAAGTGAACTCAAATACAACGTCTTAATTTACAAAGCAATAGCCCAGCATCATCTAGACATTACCGGGTATGAGGTTAAGCTGTGTCTGTCCCAAATCCCAAATAACATCAGCATAATATCGGAAAGCATTTATATAAGTTGACTGTACAAATCGTCACAGGTACTGAAAATGACTAACCACTGTCTGACATGTCGGTCTGCGACAGGCAATAAAGTCAAGGAAGGAAAACCCAGTAATTGACAATCCAAACCGAAGGATACCTTACAATTCTAACAGGACATAATCCCAGCCAGCAACAATATGGTAATCGTTGCATGGCATCCCGTGACGTCAGTCTGCTGAACAGGTCAGGCAAAGTTGTTCACTTGGTATTGGTGTTCTGGGTTCCAATTTCTATTTTTTTTAATTCTTCAGGTGCTTACTTTCGACTAAATATTACAAATATTAGTCCCATATACCTTAGATGGTGCCTTCTTCAGACAGGGTCCATTCGGTCTTTATGTTGTTAAGCCTTGTGCACCAATCTACAAAGGATTGCCAAAAGATTTTGCAAGTGAAGACCTATTGAGTCAATGTATGCGTTCTGCCACAGTTGGCGGCACAATTAGCAGTTTGTTTGTTTTACATTATGGAGGTCAACATGGATTTACAAAGGCAGATTCTGCTATTGGATTTGTTTTAGTTTAGATTCATAAGAACCATCGTGGGGAAGACAGCACAAGGGTATTTATTGTTCTTAGAGAGGTTTATTTAGCTCAATATCCCAGCTGAATGGATACATTATGATGCTTAAAATTGAGGAGTTCACCTTAGTCTCGTATAAGGACCTGTATCTCCTCTACTTTTTAATATGAACACCTGCAATGTCCAGTAGATATCTGGCGATAATGCGTTTGTCAATGAATGTCAGGTAGTACGTGCCCATCAATTTTGGTATCCATGATCCTGTCATAATGTCAAGTATGTCTGAAAAAAGGACAATGGTTCTATATGTGAGCATAATATGTCATACTTCACTACACCTATTGTAACATTGCATACAGAACCTTGACTAACTTGTTGGCCCTGCTACAAACAAAACTTTCTTACCATGTTAAGGTCAATTGCATTTTCTACACAATAGTATTGTAACCAAGAAATATTAATATTGTATTTACCTCTTCTATAATAGGGTGTTGCGAAATTACCAGCTCTTGTTAAGAGCCTTTCTGTGTACTTCAACCCATGTTTGTGTATGTTTGGCCACATTTACGTATGCTAGTGTGATATATGTATAACTCTACACGGTTTGAATGCATGGGTGATTCGACGAGTAAGGATCAGATATATGTACCTGCATCCATTTGCACAAAAGTTGTAAAATTTGGGCAATTCTCATGTGAAGAAACTCAGATTTAAAACTCAAAGCCAGTGTCTCACATTTGTGTAAAGGCACCAATGTATTGACATGTACTTCCCTTTCTCGTACTTTGTGATTTCAACCAATGCTATATAATGATATTCAACATGTTCCTTAAAATCTTTAAGCCACCTTTGTCCATTGCAGATATAACAATAGTTCGTGTAGCTGTTGCTTGACGACTTGGCAAAACAAAAAATTTGCTAATCATTCGATTAACATCATTTATAAAATATTCAGGCACACTTGACACTTTTACAGAACGTTCAAATTATTTTGGTATTAAATCAAATTCTTTCATACTTTTGTAATTTGGGCCCTTTCTGACCAACTCGTTAAGGCATTTTGTTTCGTGCGTGTGTGCTTTTGTGTTATTTATTTTCTGATCGTATAATTCTTCTTTTGGTACTAGCGAGAGAAATTAAGATTCGTGCCTATAATAATGTTACACAGTAGACGTAGGTGGACGTCATTTGCCTTAGTCTACTCTTCAATTACTTTGAGATCAGTGTTTTGTTCTTGCTTTTTTAATAAATTTCCATGGAAATCCCGTAGATCTCTTCCATTTGTATCTGTATTTGGGTTTAATTAATTAGACGTACATACATTTAGGGATATTTTTATATTTCCTACTTCAACAACATTGTGAACATGTTCGGAGATCAATCAGTATTACACCTAGTCATAATTATAGTTATTTTAAGCTTGTGCGTTGGAAGAGCAATCAGCATTTCACTTTGTGTCAGTGGTAGAGATTTTATATCTACCTAGACCACGCCTATTTAGTAAATAAATATTAGCAGTACACATTCTAAAATTGTTCGACACCTACTTTCACAGTCAGTATTGGTGGGTAATAATTGCTCTCACAATCACATATAGTTTGTCAACAGCTTTTAAAGAATGTGAGAATGTTGATTAACGTTAGATAACTAGACAAAATCAGGGATTTCTGCGCCCAAACACGATAGTTTTGAAACGCAAAACAAACGAACCTCTTTCCGATATAGTTTCATTTCACTGTTTGAACACACAAACAAACTGACTGCAATATTAGCAGCAATCATTTAGTTATTTGCCGCCGATTTCACACCTATAGTACCATTAAGTATGGTTATTACACCCAGATTTAAAGGTTGTTGGCATAGAGCCTAGTTATCAGTGCCAAGCTCCATTACTGCCAGTGGCACAATTTGGCAGCATTGTCTTTTAATATTTCATAAAATGTTATACAACAGATTATCAACTTATTTGCACTGGATTGGGTAACTATATCACAGCTTAAAAGAGTTGATGAGGCATTTTGTCTAAAGCATTTAGCAGTTGTTTGTGAATTTTTCTTGTCAAAACAAAGATATATGACCCATCTTATCATCTTTATTATAACGTTTATGCATATCATGTAGGGTACATACATAGACCCAACCGATACATAGCTCACTGTTGCAGAAAGAAGAGAACATGTTCCAAACTTGTAATATCAGCTCTTTGCATGAAAGTCAAAATATAAGTGATAACGTCCAAACATGGACATATTAGAACCCTGTAATGAAAATTGTACCATTATCTATCGTCAGAATCCTATACAATGGGTAAACAGCTTTCTTTGGCTTTTCTTTTCAATCATAGTTTGTGACTAGCATAAGTAGCATACCCATAGCTAAGCAACATCATTTTCCACTAATTATTATACTCTTAGTGTCAGTCTGCATCGAAGCAAGAAAAAATTGACGATCTGTATTCCCCGAGGATATGATAAGATAAGGTTCGATTTATTTCAAGTTGGTGAAATTATAACAAAAATATATCAGATGAGTCTTCTGATCGACCATAAAACAAACCCATGACACAAAGAAATCCTGAGAACATTAAGAAACAAGGAGGGAAATCATATGATTTAGATATACAATAATGAGGATTGCGCTTTGCCTCCCCAAAACTGTGCAAGGGCTGGATACACATCGCATATCAATCCGCACTAAAAACGTGAAATATAGCAACTAAAAATGAACTATTTGATAATTACCCAATTGGCTATGTTGTTGGGAGAACTGGGTTCGGTGACAGATAGTTATAGTGGGAATGATATAGGCGTATTTTCCTATCTTGTTGTCAAGTCAGGGGACCTACGCTTACTTCCATGGGCTTTCGTTATGTTCTTTTAAAATTTACGAGCACCAAAAGTAGTTTACTTTTAGGTCAATGTTTTGCATTGCAGTGACATATATTTATTATTTGCGCTGACTTACTGTATCGTTCCCTTTGCCCCTGTACATGATACCTTATAAAGATTCATCACGGATACAATTTATGCTGTAGATTACCAAATCAAAAGGAGATAATCCGTGACAATCAGGTAAAATTTCCAGTCAGCTTCGTTCTGCTCCTCTCATCATCATTTAATGCAAACTCAAGATAAAATTGAAGCGCACAACAGCTCGTAAAACGTAATTTTATTATGATAAGTTTTCGGGTAACAAATAATCCATGGCCGTCATTTCTAAAATTTTAATGATTGATTTTTTTTCCAGTTTTTTGTAGCTTGTCACTTCTCGCAAAACATAGAGGAATTTGTCAGAAATTCTACGAAGATTGTTTGACTGGTCAGTGGTGATCGCCAAAGCGCTTGTAAAAAGTGTTCCTTCTGATAGTTTTGTTTTGTAAAACGTTTTGTAAATTAACTATGGATCAGCTAAAGTGCGTCAGCTTGGCTAAAATGGAAATGACGAGCACAATCATGTGTGTTTTATTCTGACGTTGTTTACAAAAATAGGCAGAGAGCAAATGTGAAATAATTTTTGTAAATGTGAAATGATTATTCACGTTATAAGTATCGATATTACCATACTTATTATATTTTTCAAAATATTTATCGTTGACATAAAATTCATTATCGTTATTACTAATATCAACATTATTTTGAAGTGATGTCCTCATCACTACTTTCCAGGCCTCTTCTCTCCACTATATAGACAAATATGCCTAAATCCCTTAATGCTTCTGTACTATATTACAATTGTATCTTAACCAGAAACCACCAGGATGTGCCGAAATGACACTTGATTGTTGGTGTGGCCTTTCTGTATTGACATTCATGAATGTTATTTCTCAGGTCAAAATTGTAGGTTACCTAACTTATGACACAGATTTAATGCCCCTGATGAGTATACTATCCCACCCATGCAAAAACAAAGATGCAGATCGTTTACCTCGGAAATTCATTACATCAGATATAATACTACATGTATAACTGTACAACAAATGAACTCCATTTTTTAAAATGATCTGTATGGACAGTTTATCTATGCCTTGGCTTCCATGCAGTCAATTTCATCATATTTTCCAATTACAGAACACAAAATTAGACTCAATATGTTTTCTAAGACAAATGCTTATTAGATTTATAATGGTCTCAGACAGATATTTCCAATCTTCAATCAAGTACAAAAAAAATCTGTACAATATATCCTTTGTCGTAAACATAGTATTTAACGCATGACCATACAGTCAGCATCTGTATTTAGGTCACCATTCATTGTCAATATGGACCAATCTGTCTTTATACCTTGCATTAAATACAAGTAGAAGAAATCACAATACCTTCCTCACAGTGCAAGGTACCACCTGGTGTCATTTAAATAGATGCTTTGAAGCACAATAGTTGCCCAATCCCAATATGATACATTTAATATCTTACTTCTGAACTGCAAGGGCTCCACTACGATCGCAATGGCAAACGTAAAAACATTACGGAGAGACGTACTGGTCAAGGTCAGATCATTAGGTCAGACATGTTGCCTATTTTTTTACATAAAATCTGCACAGATACATCATAAATACTTGCACAAATGATTGTGTTTTCTACGTGTGAAAAAAATAAATACAAAATTTGTTTTCAGCATTAAAATTCCTATGAATTTACAGTCTTCACACGATAAGCCTTCCATGAATCATTCCAGGTCAGGCAAATTATCACATAGTTAACACAAAAATACATACATACATACAATGTTTTGGGTTGTCTGAGTATACACAAATGCGTCCATGGAGTGAGGTGGAAAGAAATAAGAAGCTGGTCTCTTTATATATACTTTAGGCCGATGATAAAGCGTGCGGGTAGAACAGCACATATCTTTAAAACATTCAAACTTCATTACTATTTTACAAGTTAAATGTACGATGATCATGGCCAACATGATATGATCATGATCGAATTCAAGAGCTAGAATAGGATTGCTGTAAGACGACCTTGATATGATCATGAAGGACAAAGGGCATTTTGAGGAAAATGGGCAAAGAAGTATAAGTTTGATAATTCCGTCGTAGACGGATGGATAAGTAAAATAAGGCAGATCGTTACAAATATAATAATAAATTACAGAAAACCAAACAACCACCAGATCCTGTTCTAAAAAATCCAGAAGCTGTTCAAAGTCTGCAAGAGATGCATGGTAAAAATGTTTTTGCACCTGGTGATACAGCATTCAATGATATTATTCATCATATATAGACGGTTTTATCTAAAAGTTATCATAGACGGATTAGGCCTCCTGAGGGACTCAAGTTTTCCTACCTATAACATAGTGAACGAATCATTCGATATTATTTTGAACAAACATCAACAATTTTTGTCTTTGTTCAACATTAAATGTTTTGATGTTCATGTTAATTTACCCAACATTTGCTCACAAATGCAGCCGCTGTAAGAGAAGTGGCTGTTGATAGTCCAGTCTATGTGGGCCTAGATGAGAGGTCAAGTTCAATACAGCCAGCATTGCTTTCGCACACAGTGGTGATTCACTGCATCTCACACTGTAGGTTTGATGGCATCTCCTTCTGTGATACGGTACTTTCTGTAGCTGGTAGTACTGATGTGCTGCTCAACAGCGTAGCTGATCTAACGTAACTGTCCTCCAACTGGCCAGCTGCGCCCTCAGTTATCACTGTATTTTTACGCTGTAGTTGCTTTTGACAACGATGTCCCTGTCTTTGACTCTCCCAATGTATGAAAAAGTTGCAAATAACAAAACTAATTTATTCCGTAAGCACCAACATTAAGCAACAGTATATATATGCACTTCCTTCTACGGATGCACAGCTATAACTGAAGTCCTAGCACACAATATTATGATTCTGACAGCTAGGACCATATGGCATGAATCAAAGAGGACTATCGATCAAACTTTAGAACTACATTGTAATAAATCTCACTAAATGTAGAACGTGGTGCAGCAAATCACTATTTTTACACAATCCTTTGACTAATGCAAAATATAAATCAACATATAATACATCACATACACAATTTTAGCCATGCCAGACAGAGGAAAAACATTTGTTCAAGAATAAATCCCAAATGTTTTTTTTTTAACTTTCCTGAATGAAATGGAAGTAAGAGTGACATTAAGAGCCACTACTGGAGAAAGATCTTTCTCCTGCCAGTACAATATGTCAATGTAATTTGAAAAACATCTTGAACGTCATGCTAAAGGGGGTACGAGAGACCTGGAGACCTTCCTCCTACAAGGGCGATTCTTAGAGCCACCTTTCAGTACAACACTGGAAGATCACAAGTTTTTTAAAGGCAACACGAAAGTTATTTTTCTGAGAAGTGGAAAGCATATACACTTACCGTAATTGTTAAAGCATATTTTGATAACAGTCCAACCCCGATATGCATGTACCTATGTATAGAACCTTTTCATCAGGACCTACAACTAGGTTCTTCAGCAGGGTCCATCCATCCAAGTGTACCTGTTGTTAGGAACTACCTGTTGTAAGGGACATTGTTACACGATCCGGGAGGGTAGTTTCCTTACACAGGTTCACCCCTTACTTGCAACATAGCCTTTGACATTGCGATGTTCACTGCTGTTCAAGTATATATTTGTTTTGCCAGTGACTCCAGGAAAATGAATTACCTGATTACTTTGTGCATATACACCACAGGGTAGTCCGTTACATCATTTTTTTTTCTCGCAGTAAAACCACTGCTGTCTGCAAAAATTACTCGCACTACCAATATTACTACAATTTATAAAAGCCCAGTGTCAAGCTGTGGTGCCAAACGATCATGTAAAGTACATTCTATTTTCCAAAATACTCGCAGAAAAAAATTAGATCTAACAGAAATAATCGTAACAGAGCAGTTTTCTGACACATTCATGGTGTAGGTAGAGTGCTTTTATTGTATCAAATGCATGAATAGCACGAAAATAATATATGCTACTTTCTTCTTTTGCTATCAACTCAGCTGACGGACAAGTCAGCCCAGTTGATAAGGACAGACTACTTATAATACATTTCAGTCTATCTAAACTATTCGCCATCAATTTTCACAAAACAACTTTGAATATTTGTATAGCAGTTAACAATCCTATGATTTCAGCTTACAAAAAAAGTACAGCTGCCCGACAAAGCTGATCGTATCAGCTGAAGATTAGAAACAGGTGCAAGATGAACAAACATCATAAAAGAAGAGTCCAAATGGATCTCATATGCACATTTGATAAATTACCATGCTCTGTTTTACTCTGGAGCACTTCATCACTGCATTTCTGTTTCTACTGCAGGCGCAACTACTAACTCCAGCACACGGTCTGGTGCTGGGGACTCTCTGGAGAACAAAGGAAGTAGTCTGCCATTACCTTCTTTCAAGCTCATAGTGAGTGGATCAGGAATGACTGGATCCTGAATGTGTGCCTGCAAATGAGCTCGTGGGATATGTTCAGCCCAGGCTCCTATAGTTGGTAGAAGATTGTCCACACCCTGGTCAGGTTTGAGTTGCTTGAACAGAAACTACCTCAGACCTTTGGCTTTTAAGATTTCCATATCCTTTGCACAGATGAGAGCACATAAAAATACCTCACAACCATCAGCTACCTCTCTTGATGACTCATCACCAAGACCCAGTTTGCTGATGGCAGAAATTACACTGGGTTGTGAAGCCATGAAGTTTTTCTAACACGTTGCTTTCTCCTTCCTTTTCATGTGCCCTGTGTAACATCCCGTGAGTGCATGCCAATTTATAAGGGCAGTTGCCTTTGTAGCACCAAGAGCATCACAGATGTGCTGCAACAGTATGATTCGACTACTTTCTTCAGTACCTGTGATCAGTGCAGATTTTTTACCAAGTTGTGGTACTCTATGGAGAGCCAACAGAAGGGCGTCAGTATCCTGTATGTACATGTAGACAGTGCCCCTAGAAGCTGTAATATGGACAGCATGAAGAAACATGAGCATATCAGCTCCTTCTTAAGTGCTCACCTTGGTGGCAACATGGCAGTTGTTTTTCACCATCACACTCTTGTGGGTGACAGTGACGATGTTCACCTAACTGTTGTCCACAAGTTCCGTAGCCAGGTAAGGTGGGAGGGAATCCTTTGTGGCACTTTTTGCAGGGAACGTGGACTTGTCGATGATCTTAGTCGAATCCTCATCTTTGACAGATCTTATTTCCTTCAGCTTGCCTTGTTGATGCACTCGGGTGTTTCCCTCAATGAGCTGGGATGGGTATAGTTGTCCAAGATGACACGAACAGCAGCATACACCTTCGTATCAACAATAGGTTTAATATATGCTCTAGCAAGATATTTGCCACACTTGAAGTCACGCACTGCTCATGAACCACAGCCATTCCATCGACTATCAAGGTTGAGGTTGCCATTGAGTGCTGCATGGATGAAGTCTCATCACTGTCAGTGTGGACAAGGTCTTCCAGAAAGTGGATCAAGCTGCTCTTCTCATGTGCTGGATGAAGGGTCCCAATTTGTATTCAAGAGTGTGCCATTGGTCTATGAGAACCCATGCATGCATATATACATACATACATACATACATACATACATACATACATACATACATACATACATACATGCATGCATGCATACATACATGCCGGCATAACTGTAAGACAACCATTGTCATGGGTCGCCTGTTATGGCATGACACCTCTGGTATTTTGTCAACTATTTAGAATCTGGGCCAATAAGGTGCAGATGGGTGCCATGTCTAAATGTTGATAGGAGATGTGTTAATTGCATGAATTTACTTCTAACTTGAATATATGCGAAATTTACTGACCAAGCCTATTCTATGAATACACACACAAACATACGTATGTACGTACATATATATATATATATATATATATATATATACATACATACAAGTGCTTTTGTGATATGCACACGGATCCTTATTAGTCAATGGCACAAATACAATCTTATATTTTGTGTACTTAGCGTGATAAAAAGAGTGCTTCTGTGGCGTCACATTTAATCCGATTAACTAAACTATGCTTGAATCTGTTATGTCACATTAGGTGGACATATGGAATCATATCATCGAGAAGTTTTATCCTGTCACATCGTTTCACACTGGTTACAAATACAAAACAATTGAATTGGGTAATAGGAACAACATATCTGTTTTTACTATGTTTATAATTGAGGCTGCACCGCTATAATTGCGTGTTTTTTAAAGTTTAAAAAGACGGTTAAAGATGAATGTGCCCCTTAATTTAAATGGCTTGCATGATCGATGTTCCTGTTGTTCCTCATATTGCTGCAAGAGCTAGAGAAGTTTAAAAAATGAGGTATGTTCTTCCACAAGATGCCACTGTTCATAACCAGCACAGTTGTCCATGCTTGCAGGTGGAGACACCTGAGCTATAAACAACCTGAACTCTCCTTATTGGTCAGCCGAGGTTAATAGGAAATGATGTACCATGAAAATATATTCTCTGAACCAGCCATCTAAGGGCGCATCTCTAAACTGCTAATGAGTATATACAGTAAACCGTGATGTGTTGGGACAGGTGATATTACTCTAATTCATTTCGGTTACAACCCTCAATGAAATGACGTGGTCTAAAGCAGTATTGACTAGAATGCAATTTTGAATGTATAAACACAATTGGTCATTACTTACTCTATTCTTACTCACTTTAAGGCCAAACCCATTGCAAACAATCGCATGTTGAAACATAGGTCATATTAGGGCATTGTTGTAAGTATTCATCTAATACACAACATACCTTGCCAAAAAATAGACCAATATACATAACAAACGACAGGTAGAGACCATAATACTCTTTTGGTATAAGAGCAAAATGGAAAAAATTGGCTTCAAATCTGTAGTTAACCACGAGTAAATAGGCATCACGATACTTTTGGCACAGGTGCTTTGCCTGGGCCCAGCTCTGCGTGCACATAAATTGTGCAGTAGAGAATTCACATTCATTTGAAACGGTACATCTGTATCCCAATGGGAGAGGCAACAAACTGTATTTGGAAGACATCAGAATAGGAAGTTCATCTGTCACACCATCGAACTGGTCTAATTTGCATGCATACTCATAATCTGGTTGTTCAGTGTTCAGACGAAGTCTTAAATCAAGAATACTTTGTTGAAAAAAACTTTCAAAATGGAAGGTTATATTTTGGTTTACATGAGAATCAGTCAGTTTGTTACAGATGATCTCTATATAGGTAAAGAAGCAAACATCAAAATATTTAAAAGGCATGTAAAACATATATTCAAAATATTTCGCGAACATAATTGTCCAGACCTCTTCATAATGTACTACCTTGCGTTTTTTTATGGATGCCTTCACCGTATAAACAGGTAAATTAATTAGCTCTCCTCCAATAATTTTTACTTGATATTTAATCTTTTGCATATGCGTTATTCGCATATAAATAGCGTTAAAGACATTCGGTTTATACCTTTCTGGGTGCAGAAATATTCCGACCACCAAAGGAGCTGCTGGAAGAATACAACATTTCCGTAACAAAGCATCAACTGCAAAGGAGAAATTGGTCGATATTGTCTTAATGCATTTTATTTGTTGATTATGTCGATCAATCTGAATATAAAATGGTGCAACCGCCACATATATTTGTACACTGAGATTGGACACAAACCCTATATTCTAGCTGAAATAAATACGTGTTGCAAGGGATTCGGTTTTCATAGAAAGGATAACAGGCCTGAAACACTTGAATATTTTATTCTGCGTTTCATCAATTACAATTTGAATGTCATATTTTTCATTTTGAGGGAAAGAAACGAATAACCTTCGATTTATATTGCGAAATGTATGACGTGCATAATGAGACAGGTACTCTTGTGTTCCTTGATGAGAAATAATGAGACACTTGAAAGGTGACAGAAACAGATGTGAAAGCAGATATCCAGACGTCCCCTTTCTTTCTTTTAAATAAACATTTCCTCCATAACTGGTTTTCTCATCACATGCAAGAAATATATTAGGAATCCCATCACACAAAGTACATTTAATTCTCATTTTTATGGAAAGAGTTGCTTTGAGGATATATGAATAGAAAACAATAATTAAATGGGGCAATATGCGCACGTAAGGAATTGTATGGGTCATATTATAAAAAGGTCCATACCTACCACAGAGGGGCCCAGCTTTTGTCCCGATACTACCCGTATTCGATATGTAAACGAGCATACCTCCATGTTTACACATATCCATTATAAGACCATCCCAATTTATACACTGAATAACAAATTCTAACTTAAAATCAACTGCTGTCTTCAATATAAGCCCATGCATTATAAACCTATTTGTTCTAATGCCCCAAATGTTGAGGAAGAGTACATGCTGCACATCAGGCTTGAGCCAGGATTCTCTCAGGACAACATTGTCAGAGGAGGATACTTTAACACTGAATGAAATATTCCCTTGTCGATAAGGGCTATCGCTATAAAGTAATATAATAAAATGAAAACCGCACGACAGGAAAAATAATTCTCCATTTGATGATATGTTTGCTGGAATCTTTTTCTTTCCAACACATAATCCAATGCCGTGAGGTCCATCAAGATCAATTTTGATATCTCCAAGTCCAACAACGTGTAGACATAATAGAATAATGTATCTAAATGCATGCCATGTCGATAAAAGCCAAATGTATCGTTCACGGGAGGTTTGGCGAAGTGTATGTGGGGTGGGGCCATTATACTTTTGTGTATGGTACGCATTTGTATATTTGGCTGCTGTCTTTCTAATTTTTTCCATGATTATGATATTTTGGTCAACAAATTGATATACAAATGTTAAATAAAACTGCAAGCTGAACTTTTGGTCGTTGGTGTAGGAGAAAATTATTCTATTGGAAACAGAGAGTAGATCTTTGAATGAATAGTTGCTTTGGAGATAAAAATGCTTCAATATAATAGTCCGGATTTTTCCCAAGTCAATAATATGAAGGCAATGACAGTACGGCATAGTATAAAAAATATTTTTGGTATGAAAATGGAAAGTAGGATGTTCAAAAAATAGTTGGCTAACAAGATTTACATGAACATGCATTAAACAGATATGAAAATTCCTAGGAGCAAATATATACCATGCAACAAATGGCATTACTGCCCCGTTGGCAGCAGCAGGGATCTGGAGGCCACTCATTCCACAGCTATCAAGGTGTAAATATATGTTGTTTATCCATCGTGATTCTGCATTTGAGTTCAGTTGACATTCAGGATTGCTTACACAAGGGGAAAAAATAGTAGAGTACACTTATACATGTTCTTCTTTTTATATTGTAGACAATTCATCGGCGTATCCCACAAGCATTTATGTATTGAAGACAGAACTCTATAAAACCCATGCGAATCAGGCTCCAGGTATACCTGGTGATGGAGAATTAACACTTCTTCTGCTTTTAATTTTGATATACATATATGAACACATATTCTACCATGAAACGAAAAGAAAGTGATTGCTTTTGTTGTAGACATGCGATAGTTGTAGTGCAAAATACTATGAACTTCATCACAATGAAAAGCTCTCACTTTAGTTGTGTCCCAAAACCCCATTTCTTGGACTAAAATGGTTATATTCCATTCAAGTTTCTTTAATGCTACATACATGAATTTGTAGGTGACTAGTGCATTGGACTAATAGAATGGCAATGAAGATGGAGTGACTACATTTTTCAAGGTATGAACTGTTCTATTGGTTGGCCTTATCATCATTGGCCTAAAACATATGTAAAGGGTCCAACTTCTTATTAGTCTCCACCTGACGCCAGGGAAGCAATTCTGTTTACTCAGACAATGGAAAACAATTGCATGTATGTATAGGTTAACTATGTTACAGATTGCCATTCTGACCTGCAAAGATTGTATATTTCATATTGCACAGGTTGTAAATTCAGAGGAATGTGCATACCAAGATGAATTTTGCATGTTTCTTGTGACATGTAGAGAAAACAACCACTTGTACATATGTTTATCATATATCTATACCGAGATTATATGTAAATAAACTAGCAATATGTATCGCTATGGCCCTTAGCATGTCTGACCCAATGTCTGGCATCGACCTGTCAGTCTTTACCTAATGTTTATATGTTGCCCGTGTGACTAATATGGATTCCTTGACGTTTTATTGCAAAAAAGCTCTTTTTTCTAACATATTTCACGTCCATTAGTAAGTTGGAGTGATTTCATTATATACTGTAATGTCATATTCCCGAGAACCAGCGATGGACTAGTGAAAACAGTTGATCGTGATTGCTGTTAAAACTTTGACTCATATTACCTCTACAAAATCAATCAGTATCAGCTGGTATGATTCCCCTGTGGCCAGTGGCACTTACTTCTCCTTTATACATCACAGATGTCTTTATATCTCTTCACTATTCAAAGTCAGTATTGGTTATGAGAATAATGATATAGACGAGCGTCTAATTGAACATGCAAACAGACTGTCTAATACCGATTCTAATCACTTTGGATGTTTCAAAAGGAACGGCCTGCACTACTTACATATAAATGGCTGGGTATATTCAACCTGACTTGGAACAGGGAACCAACAAATTAGTTGCGGGTTAAACCAGTTTTTTGGGATCCCGAACCTCCCACTTCGGAACACCCACACTCATCTAAAGTAGGCATAACACAAATTTGGCCCTTAATTATAATGTACAGTTATTAAAGGTAATTACATGACCACAGTTCATAGACATCATCTGAACAATTACAGGGTAATTAAGAGTTGTAAGTCAGACTATGTTTACATCAGAATTGCGTACCATGTCGAAATTTGATTTTAACACCAAAACAAGGTGTCCACGTGGACACAACACAACCAAATTTAATACTGACATTATATTTATTAAGAAAACATGGTTAAGTTCTTCCAGGTACCTTTCTCAATTGAAAATACAGGCCAATAGGCATACATTTCGATGTAAAATGTGACTTACATCAGCTGAGTGAGTATTCTTTAAATTTTTTTCAATATATCCAAACGGATGAGAAAATTGAAGGCCTGTATCGTTCAACATGATGCCTGAGAACTTAGATGGTCCTTATTTCATTTAAAACTTGTTGTAATTGATAAGGCATTTTAGTGTTCCAGTATAGAAATTTTGACCAAACTCCAGGTAAAACAATCTCAGCCTCAACATTACCATACCAAAACATATTTCTATATATTATACTGACACTCAGAAAATAAATCATTAATATGTTCATAGAAATCAACATTATGTTTCTGTAGAACATATTTACATCTATCCTTAAAGATAAGAAAAACCTTTTTAAACCTTATTTTAGGAAATGCATGTTTAACATGTCTGCTAAAAAGTGATTTATGTCTATCAGCAAAATCTTTAAAGTCAGTACAGTTTCGTACGACAGCAATTAGTCTTGAGACATAGACACCATAACCAGGATTAATAGGAATATTACTACTTATATATATATGGATAATTCATCATATCAAAATTAAAATCATCTCTTTTATCATACACTTTTGATTTTACCACACCACCATCATTGAAAAAGAGTAGATCTAAAATTGAATATGTTATGTTCGCTTCGGCGGTTTCTTTTTAATTCCAGATCACCAGGATAAATTAATGTAATGTAATCCTTTAAATATTTATTATTGACACGTAGTAAACATCTATATATCGGAAAGTTAAATTAAATGATCTAGCATCATTTACATTTTACTGCAAATTGTATTATAATATATTAAAGTTTTACTTAATTTGCCTAATCGTAAAGTGTAGTTGTATGTAGTATTTTGTGTTGTGCATATATGTTTTGATACTTCTGTGTAGATATTGTGCATTGTTTTAATTCACATGGTGAGACTGCAAATCAGCTCTCGAGGGCTGATGTTTTTTGGGGGGCCGAAGGAAATAAACCGCTAGGTTTTAATGGCTACCCGTGCAAATAAATCTTGCTTTTATGCGTATGACCCCCTGTTTTATATGTTTATACCATTGATTGTGCAAAATAAACAAAATCAAATACAAACATTGAAAGTCTACATCAATCTGTATAAGAAGGGTGCAGTAATTTCTTTCACCTGTATTTCATACAGAGTACAAAATACAAAAAGACAAAAATTATGTGTATTTTGACTTGATTTAAATATATATAGATGCCGAATCCTTTTTCGTCATGCTCGAAACTACTGTGTTGAAAACAGGTATTTGCAAGAAATCTACCTCAATTTGTGATGTAACATGAACACATTCAAAGTTAATATGTATTATATTAAAGAGTTCAAATATCATTTTTAAATCATTAAACATCTGACCAGCACGTACATTGTTCCCAGAAAAAATAGTATCAACCCTAATATGTTGTTCTGTTATTGAAAAATAAAATCAAGTTGACTGCACTGAAGCCCCGGACAACTTACTGTAAGCAAGTTGTAGACCAATCATGGAGACACACGCTTTAAAAAGAATGGGGTTTTTCTTTTACTGTTATGCATGCTTAAACCTTTGTGATATAATGAATTTGCATGTCTAACACTCTGCATCTTTGTGTCTGCATAGCGAAGATAATCTACTCGGCAAGACATTAAATCTGAGGCATGAGAGAAAAGTTGAGCTGGATAAATTGAGGCCTAATAATTCACATTCATGAATGTCTCTTTAGTACATGCATCAATTCTCCCATACTGAAGTGCCACTTCACCACAGCCTGCAGGTTCCCTATTAAGCTGATATTGTAAAGCAGTATAGACGAATTGAGGGATTCATATGTATTTGTGTTTATACTGGCGAGAAGAGACCTTAGACGCAGTGATGAGGACATCACGTCAATATGATATCGAAAATACTGATAAGTGTTTTAAAGGCAACGATAATAATTTTGAAAATGATAATAACACTATAACAGGTATTGTCCTAGTAATGCTAATAATGACACTTGCATGAAAATGGAACTTTTCACTTGTTTTTATTTGGAATTTTAAACGTTTGAAGAATTAGGTCACAAAAATGTTCATTTCTATGACCCGATACACCTAAAACCCACCTGAGGTAGACATAACATTGTTTTTTTTATAACTGTTTGCAGGCACATAGGGAATATATAAAACACTGGAATGTGACCCCTATACTAACCCTGTGAGGCCGATGTACTTATCAAGCATTTGAAAATAGCTTTTTCAATAAAAATATGCCTTTTTGGTCTTGATTTATAATGAGGGATACCTTGAATTCGGGTGAGACATGTCCCTATTGCACATGGAAATCTCGTTCGTAGTAATCACAGTACCACAAAATATGCTTGGCCATTCTTTTGCTCACTAGGCCAAGGTGCTGTTTGTCGAGAAACAGCTCATTCATCCCCAAGGGCAAAGACATCATTAGACCATACTCGGACAGGGACTAAAATTTGAAAATATAAAAGTTTCAGGCTGCACACCAATGTGTGACGTTTACATGCTGTATACAGTGGTATCTGCAGATGCTGTAGCTGTTTGCATCTGGGCAGTTCACGAAGGTTCATGCAGCATAAAATGCCAAGGCCAAGATGCCCAGATGCTCGAGCTTAGTAATAGGCCTTGCATATTAGATCAAACAGTTTAACCAATTTGTACTTATCTGCAACAACATCAACAACCTACACACCAGCATTTGATTCTGAGGATACAGCTAACTTTAAATCTCGTATTTACACGCTCTACAGCTTACTTTTTCTCGTGGTACAGGACCGATGAATTCAAAGTTAATACCATGGGCATAAAAGACATTAGCATATAGCGCCTTCTATATGTTCACAGAAGCGGTCTTTGGTTTGTGCACGTGACAATCAACTTTACTGTACTCTGTATAGAGCAACACTGAAGGTCCCTTATTTCCTCATACAGCAAAAAAGTAGCCAATATACCCAGCTACCACATTTGCAGTTGCCACAGAGCGTCGTGCCCATCGTCAAGCCTATATTTTGCATTCTAAGGACTCATTGTAAATTTAATAAGAACAGGATATGAAATAAATGCCTAACTCCTGCATCAGAGCGGGACCATGTGAAAACAGCTGTCATAGTGGGCAATTCAAATCTGATAAACAGCTCCTGTTGAATTTGAAACCTTCGGCCTAAAATGCCAGGTGCCACCATAGATGAAGCACAAAAGAATGTCATGCCAGTAAGAACTGTATGTTGATAATCAAATGCTCCATTCTTGCCATGTGGCATGATCTTGATCGGTATAAATTACTGATGTTTTGATGAGAAACTCCACTGGTATCAAGGCTGATCATTAGCAGCTTTCACCCAGGTCATGTTCCGCATCAACGCAAATTTGGCGGGAGATGCAGTGGGTAACTGCTAGCAGACTCCAAACTTTTCACATATGGATAGTTTATCTTTTATGCGCTGAAGTACAAAAAACATTTCCATCTGTGGTTTTTCTTATGGTAACACTATCCTTATTCCTTATTTGAACCATATTACTATGTCCTTCAGGTTGGGTAAAGAAGAAACAAATAAATGTCATTGTTGGACCATGTAGAGGGCACTGGGAACCTCTGAACTGGTTTGAGTATAAACTCTAGCATTATTTTATGCACAATGTTTCTTGGATATGTTCCATTGGCCATACTATACATCCCGCTTGGTCAGCCTAACGTGTAGCAGTTTCCTTTGTCCCAAAATATCGTGGGTCATACCAGGCACCCCTGTTGTTCATCACTGACCAAAGTGTTTGTACAGAGTTTCTTCTTGTGACTTGATGGACAAACAGGGTTGTCTACTATCTACTAGATAGCCTTGCCTGTGTGTAGTTACACAGGGTTTTAAAAAAGAGTTTATGCATTCTTCTGCTTTTGGATATGCCCCAAAATCGACACTATGCTGTTTCCTTGACACCTGAGACTTTGATACATCTAAGGTTTCTCCTCTAGCATCACTTGCAGATGGGATGACATGCTGTCTTTTACCCCATTTACTGCACTGTGGTTGGTATCTTCATTTTGGGTAACATATTCTTCATATTACTAGTCCAATTGTCCATTTGGCCACAAATTTGGGGTGCCTCTCTTTGCCACTCTGTCAGCATTATTTTGTAGGCTTTCCTGCTTGCCATGACTGCGAGTGGAAAATTGTGGAACCATATATGTGACTTCAATTCAAGTTACTACTTTGGAAGTGAACCATCAGCAGCCCAGCCTTATCTGAGAAGGTGTCAAAATCCCTGTGTGATTATGCAGTGCGCCGTGGCAAGCCTCTCAAGTCTTGTAATATGATATCTGTGTATTCATGATAAAAGGATTGCAAAGAGGTGGGCTGGAGGTGGGCTGACGGCTTCAGAGAACATTAATTCCAGGCAAAATAACTGTGTTTCCTGAATAAATATATACACTTTATAAATTTAATGATTTGAAAGGGGTTGGTTGCTGAATACAAAAATAATCCCACCTTAAATAACTGTGTTTCCCGATTAAATATATATATATATATACCTTATTACATAAAGAATTGGATATGGGTGGGGTACAGTTGGGGCTGGCTGCTTAGTAGTAAGATGAACCCATGCAAAATAACTCTGTGTCCAAAATGAATAAATATATCTCTTACCAAAGGCGACACCTGTAAATTAACATGGGACAATCAAATACTGCGTAACAAATAACAAAGTTGTGTGTTTCATGATCAGCAACAGATTATAATAAAAATATATTTTGAAAGACTTTATGTTAAAGTATTACATGTGACTAGCACTTCAACATGAAGTGCTTTTTTACATATGGAAAATTATTGTCTGTTAAACAATCAAATTCTATTTACATGTATTTTGTGTCATTGTAAAAAAGATACAGGGTCTATAAATATTCAAAATTGCATGGTAAATTCCAACCAGGAGCTGAATATATATTTTGAAAAAATTATTACAGTAGAAAAATTGCAGTACAACAAGGGGGTATCATAGAGTAGATAGAGAAACTCCTCAAATATACGTTTTCACAGTTATACACGAGAAGATGCCATATAGTTACTTTTTATCATATTTTGGGTATCCTTGCCATTCTGTACATATAGGGGGCCCACTGTACTCTATAAAGACGATGGCACAATCACAACACAGAAATGCCAGGCAGATGACATATGTGTACACTATTTTTCAGTACAGTTGTTTCAGTCCACAGGTTGAGCCCAAATAGTGTTTGCTCGGGTAAATGTCTTCAAGAGACAACGATATACACAGAATAGTACAGGATCTTATTATATTATTGCATTATCTTCTGCCTCACAGAGTCATCCATATCATTCATATTATACTGTACAGGATCTTATGTTATTGCATTATCTTCTGCCTCACAGAGTCATCCATATCATTCATATTATACTGTACAGGATCTTATGTTATTGCATTATCTTCTGCCTCACAGAGTCATCCATATCATTCATATTATACTGTACAGGATCTTATTTTATTGCATTATCTTCTGCCTCACAGAGTCATCCATATCATTTATGTTTTACTGTACAGGATCTTATTATATTATACAGTTGTACCTAATGCACCAATTGGTACAGGGTAGTTGTATGCAATTTTGTTGTTGTGCATATATGTGTTTGTACTTGTTGGTAAATATTGTGGTGTATTTTATTTCATATCGTGAGATTGCCCATTAAGTTTCGAAGGCAACTGATTTTGGTGGCCCTTAAACACTTAACAAGTAGGTTTTCAGGGCCTACCCCTTCAAAATAAATCTGGCTTTCGTGAGTGTGACTACCTGTTTTACATGTTTATACCATTGATTGTGCGAAATAAATCAAATCGAATATAAAAAGCTTTGCTTGATCTGTATAAGAGGGATTATGTGATTTCCTGCACCTGTGTTTCATACAAAGTACAAAGACAAAAACATGTGTATTTTGTATTGATTTCGATACATATAGGTGCTGAATACCTTTAACGTTATGCTCATTATTACTAGTTAAGGAAAAGATGTATCATCAAGAAATGTACCTCAATTTGTGATGCAATATGAACACATTGAAAATTATTATGTATTTTATTAGAGAGTGGAAAAATAATTTTAAATGATTAAACATCTGATCAAATTATTAACTCTAATATGTCGTTCTGTAATGGAAAATTATGATGAAGTTGACTGCCTGGAAGCCTGGGACAAGTAGGCAACTTGTAGATCAATTATGGAGACATATGCTTTACAAAGAATGGAGTTTTTTTTGCACTTTTTAAAAATTTGTAAGCTAGTAACTTTGCTTGTTTAACACTCTGCATCTTTGTGTCTGTACGGTGTAGATAATCTTCTTAACAGGGGCATTAAATCTAAGGCATGACAGAAATGTGGAGCTGTGTAACCTAAACTTGAGGCCTGACAATTTATATTCATGAAAGTCATTACAATAAAGCTATCTGCCGCATTAAAGTGTTATCTTACCACGGCCTGCTGGTTCCTTGTTGAACTGATGTTGTAAGGCAGTACCGACGAATTGAGGAATCTTTGTGTATTTTTGTTTATAATGGCGAGAAGAAACCTTGGAAGCAGTGACGGGGACATCACGTCAATATAATATTGATATAAGTAATGCTGATAATGATTTCAATGACAACGATTATAATTTTGAAAATAATAATAACAATATAGTAGTTATGGTAATAGTAATACTAATAATGACTGTAATCATATTAATATTTTCCTGTATTCGCCTTTCACACCTCATAAGTGGAGACAATATCAGAAAGGACTGTACTCATCATTTTTATATTGGCCATGCGAACATACTGTAACTTACTGGGAATTTAGCAAACTTGTAATGACACAATAACTAGGTACTGCCACCTTTTTTCAAAAGCTTTGACAATGACCTGTCAATCTTACCAAGAATTTCTGACAAATAGTGTGCTTTACAAGAAATCAGAAATTACGAGAACCTGGGAAACCTTTATCGAAATCTATAGAAGAAGATGACCATGGAATAGTTCATGCTTAGCTTACCCCTAAATATACCTTTAAAAATAACCATAGATGAGCTGACCTTAACTTTCTTGTATCAAGATGTTGTGCTGAATTATGATGTGAAGAGCAGAGCAGAGCGGAAGTAAAATATGGCCTGACTGCATAGGATTATCTCTGTTTGACGTTGTAAGCTACAGGATACATTTTGTCCTTGTTAAGTCCTAAAAAGGTTTAAGCTATAGCAAATCAATGCAAAGATGGTTAGACATCACTGTAGTGCAAGGTGCGACTCCATAATTGCGTTAAATCTGCATTACTATGCACATTTAAAATGTTTATTTGAGGTCAAGCTTGCAAACCGCTATAGACATGAAATTACCGACATATTGAACACAATCCCAAAATGATCGATGTTTTGCATGACCTATCGTTGCTGACCTTTTTGGGACAACCTTTTTGGGAAACGAAATGCCTATTTTCTAGTACGCCAATTGAATTGAATACAAAGTGTGCTGTCAAAGTGCAGAATTTTAAATGCATTATTTTAACGCCTATGATCCTGGTATGTCCCAAAATGGTCGCCTTCCTGTATATATATATATATATATATATATATATATATATATATATATATATAGTCAAAATCCTGTTTTGGGTGTTTTGAGTATAGCAGATGCTAATGCATAATTTAGATGGAATCATAATTTCAATTTGTAGATAGAAATACTTATTTTGCTGCAAAAAGTAAGATAGTGCATAATATTACCTTTCTCTACGAAATTTCTGCAGCGTCTTAATGTAAACAAAATATATAATACTACGCTTACACATACCGTTTTGTTTAGCTGGAATACTTTTTACAGCGTATGTCATTTTACTGTATCCATGGCGTGAACTGGTGGAGAACTGATTGATTTTGAGCTACAGGTTTGCAGGGCGTTCCCTAATGCTATGCAGCCCGGGAATTCTAGGGCCTTACATCTGAACTAAGCACTTTATAATTGGTACAGCCATTGTATTGAATAGGAGGCTAGGGCTTTTTCTTTTGTGGCTCTTTACCTCTTCTCTAAATGAATTCCCCATAGCAAAATATTGGTGTCCTTGTGTTTTGATTTGGGTTTAATGAAGCTATCCTCAAGAACTTGCAACACACACACACACACACACACACACACACACACACACACACACACACACACACACACCTAAGTGGCAGTCTGAGTCTAATTTGTCTGTTATCATGGTTGAACTATATACCTACACCTAACCCATGCACTGAAATTCTGTTGATAAGGCTGATTAGACCTTGTAAGACCTGCCAACGATTCAGACAAATTCAAAATAACTGTAACAATAAAAAGAGATATACATATTATGGCATGCCTCAGGTTTCAGATATTTTTTTTCAAACCTGGGTAGGTATACGCCTGTCCATGAATTAACCCTACGCCTATTATGTATGGTGCAGTGCTCTCGTGAATAATTGTGCTTCAACCCCGACGTTATAAACGCACTTTTCCAAGGAATGCAGCCGGCCCTAAGTTTCAGGTAAAAATTAGTATATCTAAGTTTTTACTTCTGTCACTCATGATGTATCACTTTTGTTTATTTTTGTGATATCTGGATCAGGCAAGCAGCCACAGAATCGTGATAGCAATTCAAGTAGCCTACCTATTAACTTCTTCACCTTCAAGCTATGGGCTGTTTATTGCTTTTGGCAACAAATTTTCAAAAATGCTATGGAAAAGAGTCGACCAAGATAACCCTCATTAGTCAGTAAGACCACAAGACTAAGTAAATGTTATTCGGGCCAGAATTGTTGCATTCACTTTTGATACAGCAAGCATCAAAGTAAACATAGTCTTCAAAATTATGTTCCTTATTAGACATACCCTCTGACAAATGTATGTGAAGCCATGCAAGCTGAACAGTTAATGTACGGATATAACTAGTACTAGTTATGCTTTATGTTTTGCAGTAATGTCAGCAGAATGCTAGGGCTGGAATTGACGTTTGTTTTGTGAAACCAGCATTCATAACGGAGGGAACAGAATTGATGCAGTAGAACATTGTTTTTGATCAGAGAGGGCTTAGCTTGCAGCACTTAGCAATGTTGAATCGAGTTAAATGAGGCTCCTTCAGCTGTGTTCGCATTTTGGATCGCTCTTCCTTTCAAAAGTGTGATATCTTTCTTCAAACTTCAGGGAGACGCGTAAATGACCTGACTGTTACTGATATCTGCAATCTGTTAAATGACCCATAAGCTGAAATATGCTAAAAACTGCCACATACTGAAGAGTATGCCCGTTTGCCACAGTAGCATTGCAATGAATCAACAGGGACTGACATAAGTTGTTTTCATCGCCACCTAAAATCGCAAAAGGGAAAAAACTGATGAATAGCAAAAACTAAAATCTACTCGAACAGCACCTTTTTTATGAGCATTTACCGCACGATTGACAGATGATGGCATATTTTTGTATTGAAACAGTCATTTATTATATGGAGAATATTTGGACTGTTGCTTTTACACATTAAACGTCTTTTTTGAAAGGATTCTCTGCGGATTGTTCATTACATTTTTCGGAGATGTAAAAGTCAAGTGATGCATTTTAGAACTCTATATTCATGATTTAGTTGTATACATATCTGTTAATTACGCATGCGCGGTGTTATAGGCCCGTATTACGCATATTCACGGGTATTTGTCTCTATTTTGATAATAAGTACATTGTGGGATCACAAAGTGATAATTATCACATAACAAGCAAAAGGGCGTTTTTTATGTAAATATCTAAAATATGTAACAACATTGATAACTACTTATTTTATGCGTCTGCTTCAAATATATTTCTGAAAGTCTAGGTTTTGTCTCATGTAAAGAGTTTTGCTCTCTCTCTCTCTCTCTCTCTCTCTCTCTCTCTCTCTCTCTCTCTCTCTATATATATATATATATATATATATATAAAGTTGGCAGAAAAATAACTCTCCACCTTTTCCAGAATCTGTATTGAACATGTTTTCTATAAATTACCAGCATTCTTGTTGGTATGAGTGACATAACATCTTGTCTAATTTACCTATGATTTTCACAAGTATTGTGACCGTGACTGGCTGTTTTTGCACTGGATATATGTTAGATAAATGAAATGGAGAGGTCGCAAAATAGATGAGCACTGGGCAGTGAGATAGTGTGCGGCTCTCCTTTCCTTGTTAATATCCATGTGAAAACAATCAATTATTTTCATTTCATGGCATAAATGTGTACATAACAATGGTGGTTGTGCGGCTTATTAATGCTGATGATTGAAACGTCAATCAATATGGTCAAGCGATTATTTGATGAAGACAATTGTCACTATGTTGCCATAATTTTCAAGAAGCTGTCATACACCCAAGCTGTGATAATAGCCCTGGTTATGCCAACTTATGTCACGTTAGACCTTGCTGAGTAGAGCATGTCTTCCTTGCTTATTAAAATCCAAACCAAATACGTTAATAAGACATCATCTGTCTTTAAGTCCGCTTTTGTTATCTCTTGTTGACAGACAAGCGTACTGAGAATTAACAGAGCAAAGTTTTCTGAAAATAATAGATAATGTGGACAAGATGTTTTATCCCCCATGTCAATAGAAATATTGGAGATATATCCAAAAGCATAGAAAACACAGATTCCGAAAATGTGGAGAGTAACTTTGGATGGATGGATGGGTGGGTATAGGCAGGCAGACAGACAGACAGACAGACAGACAGACAGACAGACAGACAGACAGATAGATAGATAGATATATAGATAGATATATAGATAGATAGATAGATAGATAGATAGATAGATAGATAGATAGATAGATAGATAGATAGATAGATACTTTCTGCGGCATATGCAGCATTTGGGCGGCCAATAGCGGTGAACAACAGCAGAAAGCAGCTGCAGAAAGCGGCATACAGCGGCGGTCAGCCACAGACCCGCCGACCGCCACTGTCTCTGCTTACATCCACCGTTATCTGCCACTGACTGCTCCTCTGTACTAACATCTGCATTACATAAAATGTAAAACATGAATCCTGGTGAGTACAAAGGAGGGAAACCGCTCATTTATGGTACATAACACTCCAGTTGAGCTACATTTATTTATATTGATCAGTTCATTCACTTACATATATGTACACATCATATTTTCATTCACTCATGCCTGTCAGTAAATTTGCATTTGCTATACATATATATATATATATATATATATATATATATATATATATATATATATATATATATATATATATATATATATATATATATATATATGAGTAAATGGAGCTAAACTGAAGTGTTGTGTATCATAAATGAATGGTTTGCCTTCCTTGCTATTTAGCTAGATTCATGTTTTACATTTTATATAATGCAGTTGTTAGTACAGAGCGTCAGCTAGCTGCAGATAGCCGTGGTGGGCTGCAGACAGCGGCATACAGACCGCCGATGCCTACTGCTGAGCTGCAGAAGTTTCAATTGCATTTCAGCGGCAGAAACGGTGGCAACGGTTCTGCCGCCGACGCTGTAGTATGCAGCATTCTGTTGCTGCCTGTTGCTTTCTGCTGCCCCAATGCTGCATACGCTGCCGATGTATATATATATATATATATATATATATATATGTATATGAGTCCTACATGTATTTTGGCTATAGCAACTCCTGAAAACATTCGGTTTTATAGAAGTCTAAGTACGTTTTTGCAGCGTGTTTGGGTGTGTAGATCCAAAGCCCATGAAGCACGATTTTGTTAATTTTACGAGAACAAACACACCAAATTGACATACTTCTACGGCTAACCACAAATTCACTGCAATGTATAAACATGACACAAATTGCTACACTATTGTTCCTGTGAAGGGACGGTGGTCCTTGCCAGGTTCAATGGTATTATTCCACCAGGTAATCTAAAGATACAGGCCATTTAAACAAAGCAATTCAGTGAAAGGTATAAAAAGGGAGGTGTTTGTCGAAAGTACCCTTAGAAACAATTCAGTATGCAATGTGGAGCAACCTTCATGTTAAAAAAAGTTACTTACTATATTCAAGTAGCAAGTAGCACATAATTGAGGAACACAAACTATACTAGGGTATTATTTGGAAACCTAAGTAAACCCGGCAGCATGAAAGATGAGGCATCCTTCTTATTAAACAGGTATGATAAAAAACGAAGGGTCTATGCCCAAATCGCAAAATTTGCCACAGTGTTAGTTTGAGAGACCTGCATCAATACTCCAACATGCAAGGTAGGGCAACATTTATGTTTAACAGAAATACTGCCTTCTGATTATCCAGTGCTTGTGTTCTAATATTTATCAACGTCAACTCCTCTTATGTTGCACACATATCTATGCAAGGCATGGTGTATGTTCGGTGCCTACTACTGCTAAATGAGATAATCTGATATTCAAAAGAATGAAAACTTTCACCCTTCCATACATAAAAACCATCATCAGTGGTGTTCCTAGGTGGAGTCAGGTGATTCAGATGTAGAAATCATGAGCTTATTTCCCTATGCATGGTTTTGCCAGAGAATCATCAGGTTCAACCAAAATATAAAAAAAAAAAAAAAAAAAAAAAAAAAAATTTTGCAATTGATAACCACATAAAGACAATGCAGCTGTTAATTACACATTAAATGATCAAAATATAGTAGTTTTACATTGCAAGATGACTGGAGGGTAATGCGTGTATTTCGACATTATCGTTTTAACGTGACGTAGTTAAACTTGTAACTGGTAGTTCCATGAGATACACACAGTACTTGATTGCACGACTGTACTTCATGATCATCCTCCTATTTTGCTACCTAATAATGGGATAAGTGTACATGGATAGATGGTATTTATTAACCGGGTGCATGTACTGGAACCATATAAATTGGCAAGTAAGACAATCAAAACGTATATAATAATTAAAACTGTGTTTTTTCCTTAATTATTTTCATTGTGTGTATATATGATGAGATTATCATAATCTGTAAAATAAATCAAATGTGCAGTTTGCTCCTTCCTTAATGAAAATCGTGTTCATTCACCAATTGGTGCGTCCAGAATATATTTATGTTTGCAAACTTGCGGCACACAAACACACACTTATATATGTATGTATAGTGGAACTGATCAAGTGACCCTGTCAATCAGGTCAAGGTCACACATATACTGTTGTATTTGAGTCTTTGTGTCCAGAACCACTTCCTTGTAGTCATTACCCTATTCCGCAGTCTGAACTGTTGACTCTCCAAAAGCTAACCTGTCCCTGTGTAACCTATATGCATATGGAAGTACTTTTATCCGTATTGCACACATTTCTCTGTAAAATTTTGACATATGCTTTATTAGCCCAAATAAATTAAAGGATCTTTAGCGAGTAATTACTCAGAACATATTTCGGAGCCTATACCTGTACATGTTTCACTGAGCAGCGGGTCCTTGTCTAAGCTGAAAATATTCAGCAAAGACAAGCCACATTATGATTAATAAATATGAACGTGGCAAATGATGAATTAGCTGAATACGTGAAGTTTTGTTTCTGAATGCAGAGCTTCATTATGAAAGAATACCTGTCAAAAAAACATAATTAGTAAATTTGACAGTACCGCTTCAGATAAGAACAATTTGACTTACCTCTGAAGCAGTCTTTTACCCTTTCCAGCTGGATAGCTTACCCTACTTAAACCACCTGCCAGTGTATAACTGAAGTAGGAACAAACTGGCACATTATATTTAGTCCCAGTGATTGTAAAATAAACAGTTGCAGCTAGACAACCTGTACAAACCAAGGGAAATCCTAACAAGGACTGCAACTATGAAAATCCTGCACCAGAAATGTAAAACAAATTCCATGTTTAAGTCTTCCCTTCCAGTCCAGAAGTGAGCCTAAACAATTTCAAAGTATTAGCGGAGCAGTTTCCGAGGAGATGATTGTTTTAGGTTTTGCCAAAAATGAACAAAACAATTCATGAAAAGTCCCAAAAGACTGAGGCTTGACCTTTTGAACAAACTTATTAGAGACTCATTAATCTGATGTACATCCCCACCAATTTTGAAGGTATGCATATAATGGTTTTGGAGATGTCAAAAATATAACTTACCATTGCAACTCCCATTGACTAACATGGCGATCAGTAGGAATACATGCATCAAGTGATAAATAATGGGTGTCCAAGACTTTACATTGTTTGACAGTTACACATGCTATTGATTTTTTTGATGATGTGTTGTTTCTTTTCACTATTTGCAACTTCTCCAAAACTGGAACTGCAATTATTTTAATAATTGGTTAAAATGTTGCTTGTTTGAGGGTAAATGTAATGTATACATTCATAATAATAACCACGTACATCAATTGGGATTTCAATAGGAATTCATGTTTTTGACGTCACCAGAGCCCTCAACCAGATTGACTTCACAATTGGTGTACGTTGTGTGTGTCTCTGCCAATTATTTGGCAAGCTCCACCCTCCAATGATCGTATGCTATGTCCAGCTGAACTAATAAGCCACACTTTTGTTCTTTTTCATTCGTGTACAGTAGTTATAATCTCATTTCCAAGGGAGGGGGGACTTCAATTTGCCCTGTTCATCAGACGTCATCTGAGCACGGGTTCTTCAGAGCACTTGTTCTTCAGATTTTGCCCATAAATGAGCAATAATATTCATGGTGCCGCTAACAAGCAATGCGGCCTGAACATGTGAGCAAACTCTACCCATAGACGCTATATACAAAACAAACAGGAAACATTCAGCGCCACCTTCTGAAGACATTAAGTTCTAGGAGCCCCAGTAGTGTCCCTATGAAATGTCAAAGCAGTTATGAAGAAAAGGATTGTTAATGATATTGCTAAAAATGAGAGAAAAAAGAGAATAAAAGGAAACCGACCACGAAGTAAAAAAATTAAATCATCAAAGCTCAGGGATCCTGAACATCTGCACATATTAACGACTTTGTGCAATCTGAGGTATAGTTTTAGAAAAAATTCTCAAATAGCAAAAAGACAAAAAATATAATGAAGGAATAATGTGCAGGGCTACCTCTAAAACACGGGGAGGTCTAGGAGTACCCAGAGGTGTTCCTATGCAATGTGGAATCAATAGACGAAGCAGTTTTGAGGGGATTTGTTGAGACCTTGCCAAAACCAAAAATAACCAAGACAGACAAAAAAAAAAACAAAACAAAACAGGGGAGACAAAGTTGTAGTTACTAAGTCGGAAATGGCAACAACCACAACAATTCATAAAAATACAAAAGTATTTAGCGCCACCTGTTGTTTTAATAAAGTTTAAATGGTCTGAAGAAGTGTTCCTCTGCAATGTAGAAGCAATTGGCCAATAGTACAGAAAAACATGATCCATAATCATAAATTCCAAACCCCACAATAAGAGCAAAGAGATTCTAGAGTTGCCAAAGCATCAATATTCATCTTCTAATACCAATGTGAAGAAACACATTTCACTGCTGACTTGAAACAGGCAGTCACCCATAAAAGGCAATTGTTTTAAACTGGCCCTCTAAACCTTTGATATATTCTTCATTAACTACAGACAAATCCTTTTTCAAAATGTATAGGCCTGACCACCCAAAACGCAAATTTTATTACTTTTGCCAAAAATAAAAAGGGACCTGCTAGGCTCATCACTTTTTAGTTCCCCGGACTTGTAAGTCAGCTAAGTTCACAGCAAAAGAGTAAAGTAAAATGAGAAAGTAGACCTACATCTTTTCGTGATATTTATGAATCTGGAACATTAAAAACACACTCTACCTCCACTATAACTATGAGTCAGAAAACACAGCCCACAGCACAACATAGCCAATGAAGTATTCATCAAATGATTCATATTCATAAATTCAAAACCCAACAACAACAGCACATAGATTCCAGAGATGCCAAAGCATGAACATTCCAATACCAATATGAAAAAACAAATTTCACTCCTGACTTGAGACAGGCAGTCACCCATAAAAGGCAACTGGTAGTTTTAAACCGGTCCTCTCAACTTTTGAAATATTCTTCATTAACTACAGACTAAAGTGTTCCCAAAATGTCTAGCCCTGACCACCCACAACACAAATTTTATTGCTTCTGCCAAAAATAAAAAAGGCCTTGTAGGCCTATCACTTTTTAGTTCTCTCAACTTGTCAGCTAAGTTTACAGCAACATAAGAAAGCAGGCCTACATCGTTATTGTAATATTGATGAATCTGAAACATTATAAACACACAATATTGAGAAAAAAACACCATCTGTTGGTCAAATGAAGTTTCATGGGTTCCCAAAAGTGTTCCTGTGCAATATCAAAGCAATTGCCAATGCGGTTTTTGAGATTTTTTTTTTTTAATGTGGGCCAAAAAATGAATGGTAAATCATGAGAAGACTCCAAAAGATCATTGGGGCATGTCCATTTGAACAACTTGGCAGAAACACACCAAAGGTGCATGCACACAAAGTTTGAAGTGAATCTGGAAAGAGTTTTTTTTTTTCCTGAGGAAGAAGGCATTGTGAATTCAGAACAATGGACAAATGGATGGATGAATAGACAGATGGTAGACGCCAGACCTTAATATCAATTTAGCTGGCTGAACAGTCCTCTCGGGTAAATAAACAATCGTAAACAATATAAGCTAATGCTTATATCGTCCACTCTACATTATCCACTCACTAAACGCAAGTGGATTATCATATTTTGAGTAACTGCTGAATGTAGCTCAATTCTACATCAAGGAGACATAAACATTACAGGTTATCGGTCTTGTAAAACAATTTATCACTGAGACGTCTAATACTTACACCAATATCTATTCTAAGATGTCTTAAATATACCTGATTTGGTAATAATGAACAGAGTTAGGCAGCACATTCTCTATGAAGAAGACAAGAAAGAAGCTATAATTATAATGCCAACACCTAAAAGTACAGTTGGATGTGTATCTTGAGAAACAAAGTCGTGCCTCATCTTCTTTCAGTATGAGAGACATGATGCCATGCCTCCGATACCGTAGTTTTAATTATGGTATTGCAGAAGTATAATTATCAATCAGAAAGCCCTGTGTAAGGCTTATGAAACTGGTGCAAAATCATTCACATCACAAGGCCTTCTTTTCATTTTGAAATGAAAATAAAGAATCTGCACACTGATCTATTGATACTGTTCTGTCGCACACTAACTCCGAAGACTTCATTTTGACGCTGCTCTATACTCAAGCTGTTACATCAGTCATCTTCATTCTATAGCATTTCCCAGTTTAAAATATGAGCGTTAAGTGAATGCACAAGCCGAGAATAACCTCATACCCTCTTTACAAATAGAAACAAAAGCTTCTTAATACAAAATATATGGCATTCCCTTGAAAATAAAAAGTAATTGCACACTAAATTTTCAAATGGCTCAAAGACAACATGGAAAATAGGAACAAAAGAATAAAATATGTAACTGTTTTAATCATATGTCAATACTGTTTATACATAACGTGTTAATAACTTTACTTTTTCCTTAAACAAGGCAGACCATGATGTTCTTGTTGTTAACACGTAATAAAAACCAATGATGCCAACTCATCAGTGATTTTGACATATTGTCTGTGGAACCATGCAAAATAAAACACAAACAGAAAGTGAATCAGAATCTAAGCGTGCTGCGGAACAATGCGATTTTAACAAAAAAATCTGTAATCACATTGGTCAAACTGCTAGAAATACCTATAGAATAAATGTAGCCTTTTAAGCTTATGTGCACGATAAGTCACTTGTTTTTGTAATTTCAAACTTCAAGCGCCATATACGGAAAGGTCCGACAGTATGATTCTGCTTGCACTTGATAAAAAGCTTGTACATACCTGCCTCTTGTTCCTTCCCTGACAAAATGAAACGCTGAATGACTTGAAAACAGTGGGATTAAGTGAAATATATGAACTGCATTCCCACCAATTCCAGTCATTCAGCTAACACCATACAGCCTGGTGGTGTAGTTTTGTAGTGCGAATGGCTTCTATTTGCTATTCCATTCGTCAAAATTGACACCCTTGCAAACAGGTTTTCCTATCGTAAAAGCTCTTTGCATAAAGAACATTTTCAAATACATTGGAGTGGAAGGGTTTTGTGAAAAACTAAAAGTCACATTAAATGCTTAATCCATATGAAACACATATTTTATGTTCGGAAAGAGCGGGACTCGAACCTGCAACCTTTGGCAACAGTCGCCAAGCTGAAATGGGTAACGCACATATCCACTGGACCAAATCCCCATTCTTAAAAAAATGGTCCAATGGAGGTAGTTAGGTGCGAGTGCCATATCAACACGGTTATGCAGTATAAGTACTGAGTCGCCATTTATTTCCAGAATCGGGGACTTAAATCCACCAGCATTAAGGGAATGCCGAAAATATGAAGGTTGTCTTCCAAATTATAGTGCATGCTATTACAACTTTGACCTATTTCACCAGAGATAAATCTTCATGGCGTTGCCATTAACACATCATTCATCGAATATACAAAGATTCTAGAGGTACTTATTTTCTCGGGAATGTATCTTAATGGCATTTCCATTGGCACTTCGTTATACGAATATAAAGGGTATCAACGTGTCTATTTATTTAGGAATGCATCTTAATGACACTTCAATTGGCACCTCATTGTACAAATGTATACAGGTTCTAAAGTTATCTTATTTCTTCATGAACCTATTTTAATGATGCATCCATAGATGGTTGCTTTCAATTCCATTTAAGTTCCATAACAACGGTATGGTCACGTTAAGAACTGATAGTACATTCTATCCATAAACCTGTTCACACACAAAATTCATTTTTAGCTTTTAGGATGTATATTCATCGACAAGATGCAACCCAAATTTGGTGATGAGAGAGATAAAGGATGCGAAAGAACCAAAATATTTTGGCTGGACCCTTGTACAAACACATTGTAACTCGTGATCATTTGAAAAATAAGTGTGATAAATGATGTTTTAGACATATCGATATTTTAGGTGTCATCAATTATTGCAAGTCTCTGTCCTGGTCAAGCCTCGGTAAAGACACAGACACTTAATTTTCTCAAAAATGGTGCAATATAGTCTAATAAAAAAATGTATAACACTCCCTTAATTTCTCTTTGCATTCTTGGGGATACATCTATGAGGTTGTCAATGTACAAAAATTACCGTGGATATTGTATGCTGTATTTTGTGTGTGTGTGTGTGTGTGTGTGTGTGTGTGTTTCAACCGAATTTTGGATTTGTGTCCCATGGTTAGCTTGCTATAGTATCTATTCATTGTTGAAATTTGAAACCGCTATAGCTCTGTAAAAGAAGAAACTACAAATTAGGGCTTACAAAGTCTTCAGCAAGCGTGCTTTTGTTTACAAGCACCATTTCGCAAATTGAGCCGGAGCCTATCAATCAGAAAGCCAAGTGGTCTGTCTGGGTAGCCCATGCCGCTAGCAACCTAAAGGAGAACCGTATTTGCCTAGGATCAGTGTCATTTTGAGGACAAACATATTGTAACATGTTTTTTTATGCTTATCTGACTGTCTTTGTGACTAGTGACTGGGATGGGCAGTCCAACAGTGGTATTGCCAGTTGTAGACATTACTGAGGGTAAAACTTTTCACTGTGAGCAATGATTTTAAAGCCTGTAAAATGTGACGACTGTTCTCATATTGTTTATTAGACATTTGACGCTGGAGTTAAAAGTGAACGCAAATACGACATCTTAATTTACAAAGTAATGACCCAGCATCATCTTCATACTACCGGGTGTGAGGGTAGGCTGTGCCTGTCCCAAACCCCGGACAACATCGGTATAATATCGGAAAGCATTTTAACAAGTTGACTGCACAAATCTTCACAGGTACTGAAAACGACTAAATACTGTGTGACATGTCAATCTGAAACAACGAATAAAGCAAAGGAAGGAAAACCCAGCAATTTACAATCTACTCCAAAGGATAGCTTACAATTTATCACAGGACATAGCCCCAGCCGGCAATGATATGGTAATTAATGCATGGCATCCCCTGTTACGTCAGCCTGGTGAATGGGTCAGGCAGAGTTGTTCACTTGGCAATATTGTTCTAGGTTCAAATTTCTACTTGTTTAGTTCTTCAGGTGCTTACTTTTGACTAAATATAACAAATATTAACCCTCATATACCTTAGATAATGCCTTCTTCAGACAGTGTCCATTCAGTCTTCATATTGTCGATCCTTGTCCACCAGTCTACAAATGATTGCCAAAATATATGATTTATTTTTCAGGTGAACACTTAATGAGTTAATGTATGGGTTGTGTCACAATAGGCAGCACAATTTGCAGGGTTTTTTTTGGTTTTTTTATTTATTAATTTTTTTTTTTACTTTTTTTGCGGTATAACCTGGATTTACATGGGAAGATTCTATGTATGATTTGCTATTGAATTTCATGTAGTTCAAATTCATAAGTAGCACAGTGTGGAGGAGAGCACAAGGGTATTTATAGTTTCCAGAGCCAAGGTTTATTTAGCTCAATATCCCAGCTGATGACAAGATTATGATACTAATAAAAATAAGGAGTTCACCTTAGTCTGCTTTAAGAACCTGTATCTCCTCTCCTTTTTAATTTGAATACCCTCAATGTCCAGTAGATGTCTGGCGATAATGCTTTGGTCAATGAACATCAGGTAGTACGTGCCGTTAAGTTTTTGGTATCCGCGATCCTGTCATAGCGTGAAGTAGGTCTAAAGGAACGATGGTTTTATACGAGAGCATAATATGTACCTGCATCCATATACACAAAAGATGTAAAATTTGGGCAAGTAAGGAAACTCAAATTTGAAACTCACAGCCAGTGTTTCGCTTTTCTATCAAAGCACCCATGTATTGACATCTACTACTTTCCCCCCTACTTTGTGATTTCAACCAATGCTATATAATGATATTTAACATTCATTTCTCTTAAAGTCTTTAATGATATTTAACATTTCCTTAAAGTCTGTCATCTTGAAACCACCTTTGTCAATTGAAGATATGGTAATAATTCGTGTAGCAGTTGCTTGACGACCGCGCAAAACAAAATTGCTAATTATTCGATTAACCTCATTTATAAATATGCAGGCACACATAGCAGAACTGAAATGGTCCAATAACTTTATTGAGCCTTTGTGGTATTGATAGGATATTCTGAGCATGAAGAAAAACTGTCCAAGTTTAATAACTGTTAGTGATTTGACACCAAGAAGATAACTTTTTTTGAACTCCTCTGTATTGATCTTTGTTTCTTTACTGTTTTTGTCATTTCTCTTATTGATTGCCAAAAGCTCAACTGCTCTGATTATCAAATATGCAGAAAATGGGATACCTTGTTTTAAGTGTCTTTATGATGTTAGAAGTGCTCACAATACCCTATTCATGTTAACATATATGTATATATCTTTAGTCCATTGTGTGAAAGTGTACCAAGGTTAAATTTAAAGTAGTACATGGATTGCGAAGCAGGCCAAGCCTATATTAATCACTCTCCGTGGCACAGATCGTGGCGTATACTTCCTACCTACATGTTCGTGTGCTAAATTTCTATTCTATCTGGTTGAATGGCTTTTTGAACATTACAAGTATTAAAGTCCCTGGATGTTTATTTACACTCATGTATAAAACGATTGAACAGAACAGGACCCATAGTGGATGCTTCGGGTACGCCTTTGCTACTTCCATTCATGCACTGTAACTGTTACCAATGGTAGCCCATTGTTGCTTATTGATCAAGTAGCTTTCTGTAATTTTTTACTGAATTACTTCACAAACCATAGACTTGGAGCTTGGCAAGTAAAACCTTTACAGAGCGTGGCAATTCATCAAATGCACGTGTGAGACCCATTTGGACTCCTCATTTATGATTTTTTTCATCTTGCGCCTGTTTCTAATCTTCAGCAAATATGATCAGCACTGTTCGGCAAATGTAATTTTTTGTAAGCTGAAATCATAGGATTGTTAACAGCTGTACAAAAAAATTCAAAGTTGTTTTGTGAAAATTGCTCGAATAGCTTAGACTGACTAGGAATTATTATAGGTAGTTTGCACTTATTAACTCACTTGACTTGTCATTCAGCTGAGTTGGTAGCATAAGAAAAAAGTAGTTTTTCCAGACAGCAGTTGTTTTACTGGAAAATAAAAAGAAAAGAAAAAGAGATGTGACAAACTACCCTGTGGTGTGAATGCACAGAATAATCAGGTGATTAATTATTCTGCAGTTACTGGTTAAACAAAAATGCACTTGAACAGCACTGAATATTCCAATGCCAAAGGCTATTTTGCAAGTAAGGGGCAAACCTGTCTAAAGGGACTACCCACCCGGATTGTGTAACAATGTTCCTCACAACAGGTAGTTCCTAACAACAGGTACACTTGAATGGATAGACACTGCTGAAGAGCCTTGTTGTAGGTGATGACAAGGTTCTTCACAAAGCTACATGCATATCGGGCTTGGACTATTATTAAAATATGCTTCAATAATTAGTGTATATGCTTTCCACTTAGCAGAATAACTTTCGTGTTGCCTTTGAAATACTCGTGATCTTCAAATCTTGTATTGAAAGGTGGCTCTGGGATACGTCCTTGTAGGAGGAGGGTCTCTGGGTCTCGCTTACCCCCTTCAGTATGAGCTTTAAGATGTTTTCAGAATTACATTAACATACTGTACTGGTGAGAAAAAGCTCTTTCTCCTCTAGTAGCTGTAAATGTCACTCTTACTTCTATTAAATTCAAGGAGGTAAAATAAAACTTTGACATTTATTCTTGAACAAATGATTTTCCTCTGTCTGGCATGGCTAAACTTGTGTTTGAAATGTACTACATATTGATTTATATTTTGTATAAGTGATAGGGTTGTGTACAAATAGTGGTATATAGCACCACGTTCTACATTTAGCGAGTTGTATCACAATGTAGTTGTAAAGTTGGATCGGTAATCCTGTTTGATTCATGCCATATGGTCCTAGCAGTCAGAATCATAATATTGCTAGGACTTCAGTTGTAGCTATGCATTGGTAGAAGTACCTTACCTAACAGTGGCTGCACTGGTGAGCGAGCAAATGTTGGGTAAATGGACATGTACAATAGAAAATTTCAGTTAAAGCGAAGATAAATATTGTTGATGTTTGTTCAAAATAATATCCAATGTTCCTTTCACTTTTTTTATAAGTGGGAAAACTTGAGTCCCTCAGCAGGCGTATTCCGTCAGTGATAAACTTTTAATAAAACCGTCTACATATGATAAATAATTTTATTGGAATGCTACATCAGCAGGTGCAAAAACATATTTACCATGCTTATCTTGCAGACTTTGAACAACTTCTGTATTTGTCAGAACCGGACCTGTTGGTTGTTTGGTTGTTTGCTTGTTTTCTGTAATTTTCTTATGATATTTCTAACTTTTTTCCTTATCTCACGTATCCATTCGGCTACGACGAAAATATCAAACTTAAACTTCTTTGCCCACTTTTCTCAAAATGCTCTCTGTCCTTCATGATCATATCAATGTCATCTTATAGCAATCATATTCTGGCTCTCGAATTCGATCATGATCATATCATGCTTGCCATGATCATCAGTCTAATGTCCCAGCTCACTTCTATGAACAATTGAAAATTTGAAGCCTTCTCCTATTTCCTTTCAATGCAGTTAGCAAAGCAGTGTCATTCTTATACAAGCCATGAACAAATATAGGATTTTGCTTGTAAGAACATAACAAAATTGATAAGCTAGTGTTCTTCTTGTAGTAGGTGCCACAAATTATATCCATCACTCGTCATTGTGCTTCTTCAGTGATATTAAAATCTAATGTAGGTCGTTTATTTTACGTTTTACAGCAATCATCGGTATCTACCAAATCCTTCTACAAACAAATAATAGCATCAACATCATAATATGATTATATAAGCAGACCGTTTCTAAAGCTTATCAATCTGCAGAATTATATACAGCCACTCACAGATTTGTGCGTGAGGTGAGAAGATAGCAGTGATGTGATAAATGTTTTTGTTAATTTCAGCATTGCAGATATTTACTTTAATAGAAGGAGTATATGTTCTGGTCTTGTGATCTCCTTTTACAGTCACATTATAGGCGAAGCTCCCTAAGAAGATAGCAGTGATGTGATAAATGTTTTTGTTAATTTCAGCATTGCAGATATTTACTTTAATAGAAGGAGTATATGTTCTGGTCTTGTGATCTCCTTTTACAGTCACATTATAGGCGAAGCTCCACTTGAAGTGTATGTTAGATATTTTCGTGCACTTTAATCATATTTTGTTTATTCACATGTATATTTCCAAATGTCTTAGACAGAACTTCAGTTACTGTGGAATAATGAGCATGGTCATCTTTGATTATCAAGATAGAACTAGAATCTGGTTAAACGATTATAATATGATTATATTTTCTTGACTTGAAAGCCAATAACTTTCATTCTTTTCTGACATGCTATACAAATTTAGCTGTTTTTATACAGAGATTGTTAGAAAGCTTGGCTGCAATGCTGCACAATTTTTTTAAGATTTTAGACTTGCCTGTGTTGCTACTTAATTTTATCTTTTGGCATCATTCTGTTTTAATATACACCTTTCAGATATTTAGGATAACATGCTTTCTGCAGGTTAACTCCTCAAGTACTATCCGTAGCAAGCAGTGGCCTAGGACACATACAAGGTTGCCTAATTTTACTTAGAATCTGGTAAACAAAAACTGTATTTTGATAGCAAGTTCTTGACTGAAATGTTAATGAATTTCATTCCTTCCTGACACACTTGAGTGCACGTTTACTCCGTGTCAAAATTACTTAATTTGACAGAATATACTATATGTCACAAACTTGACCCAATATGTTGTAACATTTACTCAGGGTTGGCAGCGAAATAGAACTTTATTCTTTGGAGACTTTTAAAGTGAGGAGTTAGTGGCATCATGGGGGTGTATTTTACATTCCTCTTCAGGATGACAATTGTTGCAGGATTTCCCTCTGGTTGCAAAGAATGGTCTAGCTTTAACTGTTTATTTTATCACTTGGACTGAATATATTGCTCCAGTTTGTTTCTAGCTCAGTATTACACTAGCAGATGGTTTAACTAAGGTATGCTATCCAGCAAGAAAGGGTATATACCAGTTTAGTGGTGATTCAAATTATTCTTATCTGAACTTGTACAATACGAATGTAGTAATTATGTGTGGTTTGACAAGTTATCTTTAATCATATTGAAGCTCTGCAGTTATAAGTACAGCTTCACTAATTTAGCTAATGTATCATTTGACACGTTCAAACTCTTATTCATTATCATGTGGGTTGTCTTTTCTGAATGTTTAGCCTTGACAAGGAGCCACTACTCAGATACACATGTACGGGTATGGGCTTTTTTTCCCCGAGTATTTACGTAGTGAAGACTCTTTAATTTATGTGCGCTAATGCAGCCTATGTCAATAATTGACAGAAGAATGTGTGCAGTATGGACAATACTACTTTCATATTTATCTAGGTTAGACAGCAAAAGTACAGCTAATGGGGTGTAAACTGTTGTCCGGATGTTTTAGGTCAAGAATAAGCCTCGCATATAAGATCCTATGTTTCAACAAATTTGTGCATACCTGCTTGAGCAATAACTTCCTGCACGTGAGCCTGATTTTGTCAACTTCCAATTTTACCATATATTTTATTTGATAAATTGGTAAAACAGTGATATTCAAAAATGAAGTTGATAAATTCGTTTTTGAAATTTGTAGGACAAAAATACTATTCAAAATGTAATTGTACCATTCACATCACAATAGGCAAAATGCCGTCAGAGATTGACATCGCCAATGTTAAAAAAACCTTTGCCCCTATAATAAGGTGTAAAGTTGTGTAATATGTACCATTAATCTGAGTTTGTGAATGTACTTATTTGTTCCCGATATAGAAGTAACAAAATCTATCTTTTTAATATAACAAAAGTGTCCTGCGCATTTCGGGTGGGCCCCCTAATTTGAGACAAAGGTACTTTTGAAAGGAATTGATATTAATTTAGAAATTATTCAACTTAAACCTTGATATTATGTTAAGTATAAGCTTTAAATCAAATGGTTACATGTAAATATAAACATTCAAAGGTACTTTGCCTCTGGATGAAATTGCCGTACGCATTTTCAATATTTCGTTTGCATGGTACATACCATGCATTATTTCATACAGATAGAGTCATTCTCATAAGGATCATTGGCCCTAAGATATAGTAGCATATATTCACATTTACGATAAATTCTAACATTTGATACATGCAAATATCAGTAGCTTTAATGTCTTACTGGAGTTCAGTCTCAGATACTGCATGAAAATAAAGATTTCAGTATGCTTGAAATGAATACTTCATAGTACAATAAATGGAAATGTATATCTGTATATCATCTGATACTGCGTACATGTCTTTCCTTTTGGTGCCTTGTACAGTAGCGATTAATTAATTGTTGTAGAAATTTAAACTCCACATACCGGCTTTTATTATGTCCACGTTTCCATTTACAAACTGGCAGTTTCCATTTGATATTTGATATGACTAAGATACCAATGCCTCAATTAACAACATTGCCAAATGCTCTAACAGGTAAAGTGCTTTGTACCCAACAAATACGACAGCACTCAACTGCTTTGCACCCTGGATTTCAATCGAGAATGCTTAATCATCCCTGGCGAATATGAACTCACAATAGTACAAAATTGGGTTATAATGATGCTTCCATTTTGCATTCTGTCGTTTGTTAAGCAGCAGTTGGATGAGCTCTCATATATTCAAAATTGGGACGGAAACTTTCTCTATATTCTCCAGTCATTCCTGCTTCCACAGTATGGTCCAGCCTCATGGGCATCCAGTTAGGAAGCAACGCTGCCTGATCATAGAACATTTGCACGGCTGTGCATGCCCTCTTTATTTGTTGTCCGCTTTGATACAAGAGGGATTAACACGAGACCAAGTCAATTTCTCAACCGTCAATTATCTGATCGGTATAGCATTCGTATAATGTTGAAAAATATATCGTAAAACCAACGTATTGACAATCTGAAAAATCAGTCATGCATAAACGTCAACCTATGTAGGGTATCCACAAGGAAGGTCATTGCAACGACCACCTCTGCCTCTCCCTGTAAACTGTTCCTGTTCCAAAAAGTGGCTATGATGGACAGGTATCTCTTATAGTTAATGCTAATCGCTTTGCCAAGTCATTTAATACCTACGAGATCACGTCTAGGTATAATGATTACTAAATAGCTCCACATAGGAAGTTGCATTTATATGAAGACTTTGCATGCATTTTTGTGTGTGCCTTCACCTAACAACCTTTCTCGAACTGCTTGCTTGCTTCCCTTCAAACCGTAGTTGCGATATTTGTTCAAGGAGACTCATTTAAGTGATTAATGGATTTACTTGCTTCCATAATCACCCGGATTCAATAAAAGAAGATCAATAGTTGTACCACACCACCCACTGACGTGTCAACATGTGCAGGATACACATCCATAAACACTGCATCAACTTGGATAAGTGTGTGAGCTCTATTGTGAGTAACAACAAATACCCGTTTGTGACGGCTAGGTACTCCACCATAACAGTTCATTATTTCATACCACACAATAACACGTAGCAACCCGTGGTACGTTAGTGTATATGTACATGGCATTAGCAGCCGTTCAAATTTCAGCGCCTGATGAAACCTAGTGTCAAAACCTGTCCCACATCTTGCTTAATAGTGCCAATGTACTTTCGATTCCTTTTTACTTTAATTTGCAAATATTGATGATCTTGACTACATTTCAGAGTCACAAACCATATTTGGACAATATCATTTTAAATGTTTGGCGGTAGGTCCTATAATAATGTTCATGCATGAACGCTAGCTTTAAATTGGAATTGCACTTTGATGATCTAGGTGTTGTTCATCTGGCAAACCACCTAATCCGCTTTTTTCTGAATCATGTTAACTTTTAACAAATTATGATGTAAGAAGAACAAAAAGATGAAAACTAGATAATTGAAATGGCCGCACTTTACTTTTTAGAAGATACTTTATGGCCATGTAAACATTGCTTTAAACATATTTTATTTCAAATCAGTTCAACTTCCAAATAACAAGGTGGTAAGTAGTATGTATATTTGGGGATACTGCAACAAGGACGACTGAGACCGCGGAAAGCCTCTGACACCTTGGGACGTCCTCCCATCGGTTGCTCTAGGAATAGTGGAACATGGTACTGAGACCCTTGGCACGTCCTTCCATCAGTTGCCGTAGAAATACTGGATCACGCGGCGTAGACGTAGGTTGTCATGAGCGTCGTTAAATCATCCTAGTTCCTGCTTATGGATTTACATAGTAAAGTGGTTAATCTCGTGGAGCCCAAAATAAGTTCCCTTTACTGATGAATTTATGAAAGTATCGCCATCAGTTATCAGGAAATTAATTATGTATGGCCTTCCTCGAGGTGCTGCAGTCCTGAAGTGGCCGGCTGATAGTGTCAGATAAAAATAAGAGAGACTCTGTATGTGTGTGCATATATATTCAAATATATATAGTCCGCTGGCTCCCCGCTACTTTGTATCATGCAAACGAGTTATTTGTTTGTTTGTTTGTTTGTTTGTTGTTTTGTTCTTCTATCAACCTAACAAGGTAGAATTGCGAGTGGATGACCGTTTCCATTGCAAACTACCGCAGATATGTAAGATGTATAGATATGAAGCGAGGAACAGATCTTACATTGAAGGTGTCAGTGGCTACTTCCTTGTCGTCTGGTTTTTGTCGATTTCCCTGAAGGAAAGTTTCACTCTCCATCATGAAAATCGATGTGGTACCAAATAATGAAAACTCAATGTTTGCTGCTGCTGCTGCTGCTGATGATGATGATGGCAGTGATGATTATAACTCAATTTTGGGAATTCAAATCAACTGAGCTGGTTTTCATTTGAGCCCAGTAACTATTGTATAGATATAACATACATATAACCACTTATATATATATATATATATATATATATATATACACATACACACACACACACACACACACACACACATATATATATATATATATATATATATATATATATATATATATATGTATATGTATATATTGGAACTCAAGATCCATAAATTAAAACACACTTAAAAAATGCACAGTGACACACAGGACCTACACTCTAAAATAAACGTCTCAAAATAAAGTAAAACGCAAGAACCATGAACATTAAAGTCAGCGGAAAAAGTTCACGGCCGGTTGTAAAAATCAATATTAAATGCAAGACATGTTAGTTGTATCTAGGTCCAAGAAAGGTAAATGAAAAAGTCAGGAGTTGATAAATGACTTTACATGGGATAAAAAAAGTTCAAAAAACTAAAAGCAAAGTGATTTATTAGGGCATCGAAAACGGCGGACTGGAAATCCTAAATTTTGAAATTCAATGCAGTTCGTTACTTTGAACATAGGTTAAGCGACTGCTGTCACAGCACAATTAAAAATGGAAACAAGAAACAGGTTTTTTTTAAGACGGAACCAGACTTGACTGGTGTAAAAGGTTCGTTTAAAATGGCATTCACAGGGTCAATCTGATTTTGAGGCGTGGGACATGTGCGCGGGATCGCATGTAGTATATGTTCTGTGCGTGGTCAAACAAACATGGATGCTGTACATAGCTTTTCGTGTTGTGATTGGCTGAACTTACCATAGACTAGCCAGACATGTGTAAAAAAAGATATGTTTTTATTGAAAATATACGGAAAATATATACGATGGAGTCCTAAAACTTGTGAATGGGCTGAAGTGGAATTTTTGGCACTGTATCTATGACAAAACTTATGAAACTATAAGTAATATCATACAGTTCGGAGGTTGTAGCCCTCAGACTAATACAATGTCAAACTGCGTACAGTCTGAGAAAAAAGTAAGCAGTATGTTTTTTTTTGAAAAAAAATACTAATCTTATGGATTTATTAAAAGAACAAGGGCAAATGATTATCAGAACGAAAATGCACCACAGTTTCATATTGAACTATTATGCAAAATGAACATGCTTAAAAGCTTATCTTCACCCAAGGCAAATAAGGTTTCTTGAGAGACTTCCACTGGTATAATGATTGTAATAACGTGAATGGGAAGTCTGTATTTTACCAGGACTGGTATCAAAAAGGTATAATGTTTGTGCAAGATATAATCAATGAACCAGGAGAAATGCTGTCTTGTGATAGCTTTCAAGTTGAATGTCAATATTATTCTCTTCTTTATGGTGTCATTGATATGCTGCTACATACCTGGAATCGAAAGATAAAGGACAAAGATGTAAATCATGTATCAAGAGAGCTGTGCAAAATATATATTGAGAGTAAATTGATGCCAGTGAAATTTGTAACAAGTAGAAGCTTATACTGGTAATTACAAAACGTCTGTTATGTACTTCCAACTGCAGTACAGAAATGGAATAGAAACATGAAATCTCTGATGAGAAATGTTATGAAATACTTTAACTCCCATTCAAATGTTGTGTGGAAACTAAATAGCAAAACTTTCAATATAAGCTTACACACTGAATAATCTCAACCAATAAAACACTCTGTTTGATGACATTTAAAGAAATAGATTAACGCAACAAATGAAATGACATTGACATCACTGAACACAGAGTCCATGAGTGTCAAAGCATTCAACAAGACTGGCATTATTTTTAGGATTCGTGGTTTTATGTATCAAATATTCAAGTTAATGTAAGTGATGAAGATGTAATTTTTGGGCGCTTGGGCTTACCTTTACAATCAACTTTAAATTTCTGCATATTATTGGCAATGAATATTATCTGCAGTCAGTTACCTAGAAAACATTGCAATTAAATTTCCACGGCTTTCTTAAATGTGCTAAAAGGATAGATCCAAGTATTGAAGTTAATTATGCATAACAATAATGAAATGCATGCTTTACTAGAAATTGGGTACATATATAAAACAGCCTGAATAATTGGTAATATTTTGAATCATTGTCCTGTGAAATATCCTTGGGGATGTATGAACACATAAGTAATCGATTATTTTAAAACTGGCGAGTAAAGTCTCTTTTTCTTAAAGTTGTATACAGTGAAACGCAAAATCCCTGGCCACAAAACACTTGTGAAACGTTCACTTTTGAATGCATTATCCTAGCACAAAGAATTAATATAAAATCATGAGCTCCTGGCCATAAATGTTAGATTACTTCACTGATGTGACCAAACTAAGATTATTGTTTGACCACGACTGTAAGAATTAAAACGTTTAGACTTCAATTCAAAGGATTGAGGGTCATCGGCCCAACTATTATAGCTATTGTTCTAAATAGCTGTACCATTCTATGCGAATAAACGTTTCAAATTTTCTATTTAGTGTTTTGAAAACAAAAGATCCGACAATATTATGATGATGGAAATGTCATTTATATATATATATATATATAAACATAAATGTGCAGAGGAATTTTAATATATTAACGAAATGTGAGGATAACGAAATTATACTTTTTTTTGAAAAATTGAGAACTATACGGTTGAAATTACATGCTCTGGTGAATAATTTCAATTACTATATATGACTGCACTTTTCATTATTTCTATCGATACATGTACATGTGTAAGAGGTGTAAACAGTATACTGTATTGCAATAGGTTCGTGTTGTTCAAGCAAAATGCTTCCACTTTTGTATCTGAGGTGCAGCACTAAAGGTTCATTCATTTGTAATATGCAGACTGATAAGGAACAGAATTAGGGACAACGTACTCTTCATATCTGAGCTACCCCAATTATATTTGATTTGCCAGCTGAACGTTCCGAGAAATTTGTTGATGGACAGTTTTATTTAGATTTACTTCACAAAGATACAAAGAAAGATTTTTCTGAAACATGGGTCTCAAACTAAACAATGACAAATTACTTTACCAACAGGAATATCTGAAAGACATCCCATGTAATTGACCATGTATGGTGCAAAACTACCCATTGGAAAAAACAGATCAGGAGCTGAACTTACAAATCTAACTGACTACTTCCCTTACTTCACTTGTTGAGACAAAAAGGACCTTACAAGTCCTCTGTAAAAGGGAAAGTATATCTAAACAACTTCTGCTCACAATACAAACTGTTTTGCATTATCTTGATGCAGAATTATATGAGTAGCACTAGTTCTGGCTAATTTTGATTGTAAAACACTCCCTTTGATATGCAATTGAACTGTAAATTTCAAGATAATTATTTCTTGCCTGAAAGCCTAACCACTTTGACATCGGCATGGTGTAACGGCAGAGATAAAGTTTGTCTGATTGAAGTGAAAGGAGATAATTATTATGAAAATCTCAGTGTCAGCACATTGGCACATTGGTTGTCATCAGGAGTAGCCGTCGATTTTTTGCATAGTGGAGGCTGCTAGAGACAGAGAAAACCAGATGATGAGTTCAGCATGTATCACAAAATCCGCATGTAAATTATGAAAAGAACCCAAAATTTTGTGCAAAGCTGAAGAGCAAATACTTGCCAATCAAATCTTACGTTCAATACATGCAGACAAAAACATTCCTCTAGGACTATTAATTGCTTTCTGTGCTCTCTAAAACAAATATCCTGTATAAAAGACTTCAAACTGTTTCGCTGGACTCTGAGTAAAGTGGTTACTGTTGAGAAACACAACTTCAATGTGCATGGGAAAATAATTGACAGACATATTCAACAACAAAAAGTATTTTGAATACAGAATATTTGAAATTTTCAACAATGACCAAAATACTTGGGAAAAAGTCAGCCACGCTCTTCGCCTCAAAAAAAAAAAAAAAAAAAAAAACAAAAAAACCAATGTCCTCTCAGTCCTAAAAATTGACAAGGCATCATTAACGAGCAAAATATAACGGAACGTTCCGATCACTTGTTTAAAAGTATTGAACTGAATCTAGCCGCAAAAATTAACTCTACAATGACAAGTTTTATATCAATTGCTCACTCATGCATGTTCCTCAACAGCAAAGATTTTAATCTCTTCCTAAAATTGATCAAAATACTTTAACTGGAGAACTGTAGACCCATCTCTCATTCCCCTGGGTATTGCTGAAAGCCGGAACAGAACCACCGTTATCGTTATATATGTTTGAACGAAAATTCCTTCGCCATCGCCTTATCTCTGCATAATGACAATGTAAGATAAAATGAAATAACAAAGGAAAAAATTCAAATTGTTTTTTTGTTCAGTTTTCATTCATTTATTCATTCATTATGTACTTATTTATGTTTTTGCTGTTCTGTACGTGAGCTACATTGCTCAGCAAGTAAACAAAGGAGACTGACTTAATTTGGGCAGATGGATTCACCAACTTCACCATTTCTGAGATGAAAATTTGCGTTTCAGCTGGTGAAGCCTAAGTTCTCGTCAGATCTAAAGCAGACAACGCCTGGTAAATAATGATTGTTCACTTTGCAGAATTAGCCTTGTTAAAAGCTAAAAATTAATACCTGAGCTATATGTTATCAGGCCTAGCTTTTAAGTAGCGCTTGTTTGTGCAGTTGTTACTGCATGTTCAAGAAGTATCTGACATTAGCACAAATGTACATATTTTTAAACTACCATTTTTGATTTTCAAAGAAATCCTTTAAGAGACAAAAAAGATTAAAATTCAAATAAAAATTTGCCATTTAAGACCCAATTTACATGATATATGGATGCTCCTATTTTTCAAAATAAGTTGGGGCACAATCATTGCTTTATGTAATAACAATTACTTGGCATCCCTATTTTGGGTATTTGAAATAAATAATCTCTTAGGAGCACTGATACAAACACTTTGACAAGTTCAAAATTTTAGATGAAATTGTATTTATATACACTTTTTGGGGGGTTTTTTTGTTTGTTTTTGTTTTGTTTGTGTGTGTGTGTGTGTGTGTGTGTGTGTGTGTGTGTGTGTGTGTGTGTGTCACATGCCATAATCGGAATCCACTCATATCGAAAGTGTTCTATACCGACACACATAAGTACAATTAGATTCAAAGCACATGTTTCAATTGTACGTGCGTTCAGTTATACAAGGTGTGAGTATTAATGTTACTTGAACGGTCAATATATTTATTGAAAAAAGTAAATCCAAATCTTTGTTTGACATATCAAAGGCACTTTGCAAGTTTCAAACGTGAAATATTACACACTGTATATTGAATGATTTAATGTATTATACATTTGGGCTAAAGCAAATAAACACTGTTCCCTGCGGAACCTTACGTGACCGACTTTATCACGATTAAGACTCCCTGGAAACACACCCAGCAATATATTGACTAAAATAGGGGCATTTGATACGTTAGATCGTGACATGTTTTTTTATATAATCTGTAATATATTTAAATAATCTGTGGTTGAAATGATTTTAAGGCTATTTGAAAAAAAATAAAAACATTAAATGTACAGTCTAATGGAGTGTTCAATTATTTTACCTATGACTGTCTGTGTACTCAGGTTGCAATTCTTGGACCCTTATTAATATTGTATGTTATCTTCATTCAGATATTGCTCTCATACAAAATAATGATAGCAAATATAAAATACTACTAATGAATTTGACAAACTTCGAAATTAGTTAAATGCCTACAAGGAATCTCTAAACATCTCCAAAACTAAGGCAACTACATTTATACCTGGATCTTATTGTCATCTATGTTTAAATTGAAAGAATCGGATTTGAAGCAGTGAAATTGATGGACGTTTATCATGGGCTTCACACATAAAGGGAACCGGGAATAATGAAGGTCAGTCTATTATTTTCAATCCCGACTGCTTATTCACAATTTTCTCTTCATGCATCATTACCTTCAGTTTCCAGTCTTCACAAATATCATACGAGACTTATAAGCCACTTCAAAATTGGCACATGAATTTGCTTTCCCAAACGATATCTTTACATTTTCTACATGTTTGACTGTTTTTTTTTTTAAACACAACATTTTTACATCTGGTTTTTTTTTTTTTTTTTGTAAACCACCTCACCCTCAGACACCTCATCTTGACCACATTCGAAAGCAAAATGTGTTTATATTCCATATCTGTTGAAATCTCGCTTCCATTTCCTACACAGGTGGTCCTTGATCTCAATAGTTAATATCAAACACATAATTGTTGTAATTCTTGTGAATGTGTGAACAAGTCTGCTCAAAATATATTGGGGCTGCAGGGGAATTTATGCCTTTACAGCATGCGCACGAGAGTCGACACTCAAGCGGCAGATATGTGGAACTAAATCGGGGACGAGCCAGTTGGGGTGCCCCCTCGATTGACAACACTGACTCCATCCTAAGTCCTGAACCAGTTTCCACCACAATAGTTACATCCCCAAGACTCGTAAATCTGTGTTCTTGATAATGAGTACTGGTGTTTATATTTGCAAGAAATTGAATAGGCTGCCACTTACAACACTTCTTATGGCCACCTGTAGCAGTCTGTGAAAACTGTTTACCGCTGTGGCTGTCATATACGGCTAGGTGATGACATAATATGAAACAATATAATCTGGCCCATTCATGGATCATAACTACAAATACAACCATGTTAAACGTGATTTCAGTACAACCGGTATTTCAAGCAATGCTCACAGACGCAGTCTATTTTTCGCATTAAAATGATTCGCGCCAAACATGTGTCTCAGAAATAAACTACACACAATTCACAAGGTTTTAAAAAGGAAACGATTTTTGTACAAATCCTGAAAGAGAAAAAGAAAAAATGATACAGACAGCTAAAGTGCTTACAACCCACATCCAATTTATCAAATAAGCTAAGGTACCAAAGAATGTAAGGACCAGTACAAAAAAGCAAAACAAACCTAAAAAACACCCTGCTGGCCCAGGAAAGAATTTCAATTTTCTTGCACAACCTCTTGAGATTTAAACATTAATATTTTCAACTGAAACTAAATAGTCTAATTTCAAAATCTTCAAATCTGGTCGTGATTCACAACTCAAGAAACTCATTTCTGGTCACTACACTTTAATATTCCCGATCGTGATAGTGATGACAATTTTGTAATCTTGCTGCAGTCACATAATGTTCGCTAGTGTATTGCAAAACGATGCAGAATGTTTCCCATTCTTTCATTCTAGTCATATTTATAACATCGATTACATCTATCCCCACACCCATTATATTTAGCAACTGGATTCCTTGGACTCTCTTTACAACTATCGCTAAATTCTTGTTATTTTTGCTTCAATGAAACGTTGGTTTTGATTACTTTCGCTTAAAATATAACCGAGTTGTTCATCAGCCATACATTTATTATTTTTTTGTTCACAATCTCTCAGGTCTTCCCTTGTGCGCCATTTGACATTCACTGAAAGGTGTTGGATTCAACATCGTTCATCAAAGTGTGCCTTTTTGCATATTTAAACTTTTAAAAGGACGCATCCGAGAGTGCTTAAACTCCATTACTCTGTAAAGTCTTGAATCGGTGTTTCAATTCAAGATACTGTATTCAAATTGCGGTAATGCACGATGACCTTAATTTTATCGTGTAATTTGAGGAAATTAGTCGTTAATACAAGTTTAATTTGTTTTGGTGCTGGTATAAGCACTTCAGAGGACACTGGCATCTTTAATGGAACTAACAGGTAGGAGTTGTGTGCCTTACGCGCTGATGGCACATACTCGATATATATTTTCAACACATCACTTGTTTCCGAATCATCGGGGTGCCTAGCAGGAAATATGTGCTTAATCTCTTTGTTCGAAAGCAACTGATCCCCCCCCCCCCCAGGTAATAGTTCTTCATGTTTCAACTATAAGGCAGCATAGTCTATATGACATATAACTTTTTTTCCTTTGACCCAGTAAAATTTTTGCTGTTAAGTTGATTGGCCTTGCTAAAGCATTTCTCATTTTGTTGCAGATTCCATGAACTTCTGTTGGTCTGTTTGGCACAATAGAACTTATTTTTCGTTTGTCGTTTTGAAAGACGCAACCCGACTCCACTGTGGTAAACTAAAGTACTTAACGGGAGTAACCCATAAAACCGCATGCAGGTTTTTCTAAAATTAAAAACAATGTCAGCAATTGGGTACCACAAATTATGACGTAAAGTATTTTTTTTTCTTCATGGACAATTGTCTGCGACGTCCTTAATTCAATTAATCGGCAATTTTAAAACTTTCAAACTCACCAATTTACGTGGATTTTAAACTCACCGGAAGCCATATCGGGAACACTAACAGATATATTCCTTGCTTTCTGTCGGCTTGTTGACAGTGACCCCTAAGTGCAGAAATCTCAAGGGACGATGCCGTTTCCTGAATACTTAGAATATAAAGAAAAGGGATAAAATTAGTTCCTGTGCTTCATGCCTTATGCATATCCGACGAAATCTCTCCCACATGAACCCCTGTAACAGTGTCATTCCACTGAGAGCGCGTATCCATGACCATAATTATTTAGGCTGATGCTTTACCAATGAAAAGAGAGTAGCTGCTCAAGATTAAAAAAAGTGTCTCGAGCCTTTTAAAACTAAAAACAATCTTACCTGGCCAATATCCAGGTAGAACTTTGTATCAAGCCTGCAGATGAACTCCCCTAGTCCCGTTATGCTTCCCTTACACGGATCCATGTCTTAGGGCGAAAAAAATGTTAACTCTGTGCTGGAACAGACATACCTGACCGACTTGATTTTCTGCGAAAATTCCTGGCATGACGACTTCCTGCTGAAATGTATTTTACTCTTCTCGCCGAACGCAAAAACTGGTCATACATGTGAACAAGGACACGTACTCACTTGGACATTTTTCCGTTCTGGTGAATACTGGTAAGGGGCTTGGGGCATAGCCAGTAGGAACATGAGCAGTCCCTGAGCTGGACTATTTAACGAGGCACGGAGTTTTCATGATAATCTTGTTCAGGAGACTTAAGACGCTCCTGATAATCATGATAATCACTACGCAGTCTACAGAAGAAGGACCACGCAAATGTATCCCGACCGTGCCCGCTGATATGCCATGTTGTACGCAAGATGCACTTTGCGACAAAGACACCGTAGGTCAGAGTTGAACCACAGGAAGTCGAAATCCGAACCTCGATAGATTTGTTAGGAATACAGTGTCTGGCAGCGTCCACAAACCTTTGCGACCATAAGTCGCAGCATGTGTCAGCATTGTAAGACAAAAAACTGGAATAATCCCAATTCAAAGTATCAAGGTACTTTCTAAAAAGGCCGAAGTTGGCGTTTCCATAAATCCACTTCCGCCCGGTATTAACAGGTTCCTTCTTTTTTCGAAAGAAAAGACTGCCACCTTTACCTTTTGTTGCAGTTAGCTTTCCAAGTCTATTATTTAAAACTGACTTTGCCTCATTAAGAAATTACTTATTTTATGTGAGCATTTTGAATGACCATCAATAAACCAAGAATCATTTTAATAAAATAGCTAAAAAGCAAATAGAGAAGAAAAAAAGAAGTTAGAAACTGTTCAGATGACTGCAGATCGAATTGTCACAGGAGCGCTTGCTCACACTGACCTTAAAAACATTTATGCTGAAACAGGTTTGGAGACTTTAGCTGAACGCAGGAGGAAACATAAATAAGTAAATTATGTTGAAAATAATGAAAGAACTCTCTTCTGCATTGTTATCCACGTGACAACTACGCGCCTTTCAAGTCGAGAGAACTACTTTTTACAAATCGTTTTTTCCATCAACTGTCTGTGAATATAATCTGTTACCCCAATCTTTCACGAACGTCGAACACTTAGATCACTTTCAAAGAGAACTTGATAGAACTAGACCCAAACACTATAAATGATATTATACTGGTGAACGGAAAATTGCTGTCACTCATGCTAGGATGAAAATGGGACGCATCAAGCTGAACAGTGATCTCTTATCTCTTCAAAATTTGTTTTATCGAATCGCCAGCTGGTTCGTGTGGAGCCAGCACTGAAAAAAGCAACCATTTCCTTTTTCATTGTAGCAAATACACGAGTTTGAGAAACGAACCACACTCGAAAATATACTTTTGGGGAATTTCATTTTTTTTACTCTATTATTTGGTATTGACAAAAAGAAATACAAAGATTCAAAACAGATATTTTTGAAGGAGTTCATGATTATATTAAAAATATTGGAACATTTATATTATGAGTGGTACTAGTAGCACTGCTAGAAAACCACTGAATTCGGCATTATGATGTTTGTGTAGGAAGCACAAATACCAACTCCTTTTACCCTTAGCATCATTTGTGGTCCTGTGTGTCCAATCTATGTATGTACTGGTGTTTCGAAATTTCATCGTTTGTATTGTCATTTATGTACAAGAGGCCCTAATATAGGCTTGTGAACCTGCAGACCAATTGTCTTTTCATGGGAATAAAATATCTTTAAGCCAAAGCAAATACTCACACACAACCACACACACACACACACACACACACACACTATATATATATATATATATATATATATATATATGATCACTGTCCAAGGAAAAGGACGCATGTGTCAATTTTGTCAAAATTTCTTTTTAGCTCCACTGCCGAAAGGTCACATAGCTTGTGGCATCAGTCATATCTGTTTGTTTGTAAAACGTTTCCTTCTGTACGCGATAGAGTCCACCTTTGTCAATATATAGCTTTAAGCGTTTATCAAGTCTATTAAAGTCTGGATCGAGTTTGATATTGGTGGCAGCACTTAAAATATTATGTAAATTTTGAGTCAAAATATCAAAATCTTCTGATCACTCTAGCATCCTTAATGTTTAAAATAAGTTCATAATATCGGTGGGAATGTGGAGGAGGCCTACATCTCTGCTGTGCATTATACATTTGTACAAGAAGCGCCACGTGTGACTTAACAGAAATTATAAGTCAAAATGTGATTCCAGATGATAAAATCCATATTTAAAAATATAATTAAATTAGACGTCACAAATTTGTAGTATCTATAGGCCATACCGAATGCTATGAAGCTGTCAAATATCAGTGACTTTGAGATTTATTTTTGTTAGGTCACCAGTCCTTTAAAATTAAAAGAGATGATTCTATGATGACAAGGTGTAACTTGGCAGGTTGTAGCTTGAATATCAGTGGCTCACATGACTCAATCATTGTATGACCTTAATCTACTTTTCACGTCATTAAGCACTTGGGAAAACGACATTTATTTGAAATTCTCGATTAATAATAAGGCAAATGACGTCAAATATACCACAAATGTGTATCATTTGGAAGTTTGATATTGCATAATATGGATGACCTTGATTAATTTTTCAAAATTGTGGAGTGAATAATATATTTCAGTAATTTTTTTGGTGATGGTGATCAGAGCAAAAGGCCCATGGGCCTCTTGATTGTATTTGTTAAATAGAGCAGGTGCAATTTTAATTGTGTCTTTTCATCCAGAACTACCTTCCTGTTAGTCGTTACCCTAATCGGTAGTCCGAACTCTCTACACTCCATAAGCTAACCTGTCACTGTCTAAACTTTATGTATGCATGGAAATACTATTGTCACGTTCTTCCGTAGAATTTTGACATAGGCTGTTATAGCCCAAATAAATTAAAGAGTCTTCAGCGGGTAACTACTTAGAACATGTTTCGGAGCCTGTACCCATACATATCTCTACGAGTAGCAGCTCCTTGTCTTAGTTATATATTCAGTAAAAACAACCCACATAATGAAGAAAAAATATGAACGAGGCACATGATGAATTGCCTAAATAAGTGAAGCTTCATTATAAATGCAGAGCTTCAATATGAACACAGAGTACCTATCCAACCAGACATGATTACTAAATGGTAGAGAACAAGTTTAGATAAGAATAGTTTGACTTACCACTGAACTACATGTAGTATGTACCCTTTCTAGCTGGATAGAACACATTAGTCCAACCACCTGCCAGTATATAACTGAGGTAAAAACCAACGGAGGCCATATATGAAATCCCAGTGATTACAAAATAAACAGTTACAGCCAGACACCTGAATATACTAGGGGGATTACTAACCATTATATATAATATACATGTATTTATACAAAAAGAGTAGAAAGCATGACGCAAAGTAGCTGTATTGTTTAAAAATATATATTTCTTAAGGAAATAAACCTTGTAGAGTGTCAAATATATATGAACCCGTGGTGGTATTTAGTAACAATATTGGCATGTATATGAATAGAGCGATGCCATTGCTAGATTTTTTCAAGTTTGCAAGCTTGATGCCTGTTGGTAACAATTCCTGAAATTCAGGTAGGCCTGCTGGTCTGAGTATCAAATGTGATTTATGTATTATTGTTATTATTATTATTATTATTATTATTATTATTATTATTATTATTATTATTATTATTATTATTATTATTATTATAATTATTATTATTATGCGTCGTTGGGAGTCAATTAAAGTACCTAGGTTTAGCCCAATTGGTACAATGCAATGTTGAATTCATTATGACGCATCACGTCTCCAAATTTTTACATCACTTCTTTCTTTGAGAGACACACCAACAGAGTATATTTCTGCGTGTTCAATAGTGAAAAATTAGCCTGCAATCCTTGTTCTAACTACCACTTCTCTCCCTCCCCAATGTAACAGCATCACAGGAATGGCGGATTATTCCCACGAGCATTGCTTTTAAACAGAGACCGTAGTCCGTACCAAATCTGTTGACGGCGCTGCAACACATAACATGAGATGGATTATGAATGGCGTGTATTTCATCTTGATATTTGGAGGGGGCACTTACCAAAATTGAAAGAAAGTTTTATAACTGTGCTGTGCGACCTCACCTAAAGGGAAAGTTTAACAATCAAGCAGCTGTATTTTGAGAAAAGCCATACGCCATATGGAGGTAGGGTGTGTGTTTAATACTCGAAAAACGTACTAGCGACTCTCATTATCACTAGGATGAGAATGGCTTGTCCTAATATTGATGTCTTGGATTACTCTTCCTTCGAAAAGTTTAATGATCTTCCTTCATTCTTCTAATCCATATGTCTGGGGTACTGCGTGAATTACTACACGGTTACTGACATCCGCAATCTTTTATATCATGCATCAGCTGGAATATGTTGTAAACTGTGCCATACTGAAGAATATAACCCTTTGCCACAGTGGTGTTACAATGCAACAACAATGACTGCTCCGAAGTTGTATTTATCGCCATCTAAAATTGTAAAACTTAAATTTGATGAACTACAGGAACCACAATCTGTAATTTTAGTCGGGTGTTGCATTTTTATGATTCTGTAGCGCATGAGTGACAACTGGTGACACGTTATTAACAATTAAAGGGTCAAATATGACATAGCAACGTTTACACTGTTGCCTTTGCACATTAAAGGTATCTGTACAATGTTAAGGAACGCTTGGTATCATATATGTTTCGGAGAGGTACAAGTCAATCAATGCATTTGAGAAACTGTCTACCCATGAGGGTGTTGCAAAGTTATCTGCTTATTATGCATGGGCTGTGTTGTAGACCAGTTATGTATAACACATGTACATGGATATCGTGCTTTGTTGTGAGAAACACAGCCCACGATAGCTTGAATTTGCTAAATTCATGAAAACAAACGCACTTAATTGATATACATGTACAGCTAATCACAAATTCACTGCAACATTTGAACATGATACAAATTGTTTCACAATTATTTGCTACTAAACCCTACCCCTACATGCAAGGAAAACTGGTATTGTTCCCCAGGGGATTTTAAAATTCAGGTAATTGTAACAAAGAAATGAAATGTAAGGTATACAAAAACCATGTGTACAGAAAGTACCTTCATACCGATGGACACAAAAAATGCTTGAATTATTTGATAAACCCAAGTGTAAAATTTAACATGCAAGGTGGAACATCCTTCATGTTTAGGAGAATTGCTCATCATGATGCTCAACTACCAAATATCGCAAAGCTGAGAACGCAAACACTGCTGCAGTATCATTTTGGAAACCCCTGTGAATGCTGCAACATGCAAAACCTTCATGTTAAACTGGTATAATAAAAAACAAAGATTCTATGCCCAGAAAAACCATAAATGCCAGAGTACCATTTTTGGAGACCTGAGTGAAGACTCCAACATGCAACGTAGGGCAACGTTCATGTTTAACAGAAATACTGCCCTCTGCTCATCTTGTGCATGTTTTCTAGTATTTTTTAGGGTCCAATATTTAACATTAAGGCTGTACATATTTGCAAGGTAATTATCATGCCCTGCTACATGCTACTTGCGGATGGGATAATCGGGTAATCCACAGAATGAACAGCCGCAAATATACAAACCATCAAAGGTGTTGTTTGGTGGTGGAAACAGATGATTCAGATGTATAACCATAAGCTACTTTCGTTATGTATGGTTTTTGCCAAAAAAACATCAACTTCAACTCACAAATACTTACAGATACATTAAATGATCAAATTTTTGTAGTCTTACATTGCAAAATGACTGACGGGAATGAGTGTGTTCCTACGTTATTGTTTTGGCATAACGTAGTTCTGACTGCTTTAGTGTAACGCAGCAACTGACTGCACGGCTGAAAGCCATGCCGTTATGTCCGTTTTTCACTGCCGCATAAAGTACTGAGTTAAATTGGGATTAATTGAATAATATAAAATATTGAAAACATATGGATTGCAGCCCAGAACACAGATTAAACATAAAATGAAATGTTGAAAAAATAGGTATTGGAGCCAAAAACACAGATTGTTTAGTCTTGAAAGTTTTAATTCATATATCAAGCCAAGGATTAAGTATTTCAGGATCAAAAGTACACCAGTTTAATTTTATGACCAAAGTCAGGCGCAGATCAAATGCATCCTGAACATGGCCACTGTTGATCGTACTGATACCATATTAATTAATAAGTATGCCCACTAAACCACTTATAGGTAGAAAAGCTGTGTCTTTATCTAGAACTATTTTCGTTGTGTGTACAAATGATTTTCATAATGTGTAAGCATATCTTTATAGGGTATCATATTCATTCAACGACTGGTCCGTATAGAAAGAGATTCTGTTTGCAAACTGGCATATTGTATAACACACACACACACACACAGACACACACACACAGACACACACACACACAGACACACACACACACATATACATATATGTATGTATATATATATATATATATATATATATATATATATATATATATATATATATATATAATTGTTTTGATGGGTGCCACATTACAAGAACATTTTGGTTATCTCATGCACAGCAGATCTGAGTCCAGATTGAAACATGTAGGAAGAATTAGAGCTGAGTTATACTATACACAGAAAGCCGTTTTGCCACACCAAATTATAAAGACCTTTAACAACTGAAGACCTTTTGGTCTGGACAAACGCACCCTGTTTCCATGTCTGAATTCTTATAAAGTATGTGGGGTTGGATTTTTTCAGTAACAATTAAATTTCCTCACTGTAGGAGGCGGCACGTCACGTAACAATTTTAATAACATGTGCATTCATTGAATTTGAACTTGTCGTCTAGTTGGACTTATCTCCATGTTTCTTCATACTCTCCACTGAGGTTGGAGATGGCGAATGCATGAAACCTGTTAAGCAGGCAAGTTTCAAATTGACAGAATTGCTTATCAACAATGAAGCTCTTCCTTGGTCAGCCATCTGATCCCATATCGGATATTCTGCCGCCATACATTATTACTTTACATGTGGTTTAACCGGGTGCTGCTATCCCCTGTGTATAATTGTCTCCGCAGAAAGTAATCCTAAAATAAATTGAAATACAATGTAAGCTATCCAATAAAAGAACTATTCACGTGTGCAGGATATATTGTTTTCACATGCTGAACAAATAACTGTTATAAAGTTTATAGAGTGCATGAAGCCTGTGGTCATTTCACCTGCTGATACAGTTCTCTACATCAAGCTGACACAACTCTCTACATCACCCTTACAAGCATAAGAACCGCCTACGTGTAGATGAAATAACCACAGTACAGCAGGATTCCAACTTCCAACAGATATTTTTGAAGGGAAGACAACATGAGTCAATTGATAAGCTGTATCACCAGCGTAAAGGCCAAGAGCCTGAAACCATTGTACATGTTACTAGGCTGTTAGGTGAAATGCCAGACTTTGGCCATTATGCATTGTACAAGCGCGTTAAAGATACAAAAGAAATTGTGCTTTCTGTAGAATTTGGCAACTGTTAGCTGCTAGATTTACACTTGGTGATATGCCCTCAGCTTGGACGGAATTGTGACCCAATTGCTTCATCACAGTATTGGCAATTATATTTATGATGCGTTTAATAACGTATTTCGTTTGCTATAAAGGTACTATTTACGGCAGTGGAGATTCACCATGAACTTAAGAAAACATATAGAAGGATGAATCTTACGCTGGGGCCCTCCATCCCTGAATATGCACCACCATGCAGGCTCCACTGTCTTAAGACAATGTAACCAGAGGGCAGTTTACACAGCCGACACTTAGCTTACCTAGAAATTCGTACCAGGGGACTACTTCCATGCAAAATATGAAAGTTATGACCAGCTGCAGAGTTGATCTCACCGAAAAGGTCGTGTGATTTTGTTTATGGAACTGAATATTCACCATAAGGTCAAGCTCACCCAAGTATTCTATACGTCCTGCCTTCCCTGCCAGTAGGGACCCTATGCAATTTCACAGTGTTGACTGAGCAGTTTCGATGAAGATGACTTTTTTAGATTTTGTCACAAAATGAACTAAAGAATTCCTAAAACGCCTAAATCACTTGTGCTTTACCATTAGACCAAACTGTAAAGACCCATGAACATGAGGTACATCATCGTCAAGTTTGAAGTACATTCAGGCATTGGTTTTAGAGAAATAGAAAATGTAACTTGTTATTGCAACCCTCATTTGCCCCAGCAGGTTTGGAGAAACTGTTTTCAAGATTTTGCCAAATCATGGACAAAACAATTGATTAAATTAAAAAAAAAAATCCCTGGAGCATGACCATTTGGACGAGTGAGAAATACCCATGGTACATCTTCACCAAACTGAAGCCAGTCCGGTCAGTGGTTTTCCAGAAGAAGTCGCAAATGTAAATTACCATTGCAATTCCAATGGAGTTACACAGAAATAGATAAGAGTAGATACATTAACTAATAGGTACCAAAAGTGTTAATTTCGGATCGGTATGCAGCATTACTGGTACAAATGCCCTTACTATGGATGAGGAGTAGTTCCGTTGCCTGGCAACTGAGAGGACCAGAGCAGGTTTGTAGTTAATATAGTTGACTATGAACAGCTCCTATTAGCCAAGCAGTTTCTTTAGAGAATTGTTCAAATCTTGCCCAATGGAGTGCCGCCATTTGAACATACGTGGCCCACATAACATACATCCTAACCCCGCTTGAAGTGATTCTGGATCACAGTTTTGGGGAAGACGTCAAAATGTGAATTGCTATTGCGAACCGTGTTGACATAAACATTAAAGGTCGTGGGTCTTCTGAAACGGTGTAGTAATTATTCTATCTGAAATTTTCCTGATTTGATATTTAAGAACAAAATCAGGCTGCATCTACTCTCTGCGGTATGCAGGGTAGAAGTTAAAACTATGTAGTCAACATTTAAAAGGGACATTGGACGTGAATAGTAAAGAAAAATGCCTCATCTCTCTTTGCTATATGGTAGATGATGCCACGCCCGGATACAGTGGATAGCTTCCCTTTTTGCATTACAAAAGTTTCATTGTCAAACACAAGTCGCTCTATGTAAGACTTACAAAACTTCGGCGGAACACTATCCATAACACAGGACTTTTTTAAATCCTAAAATAATAATAAAACATTTGGCAACACTGATCTGTAGACACTGTTCTATCGTGCATAGAATTTTCATAGGGACTTAATTTTAAAGCTGCCAATACTGAAGGCAGAACATAGGTCTTTTTCTTTATTTGGTGTTTCCCAAATTAAACTATGAGCATGAAGTGAACACGAAACCCCACATGCTGTGAGACAGTTGTACTTTTAGACTCTTCACAAAAATGTCAACCCGAGGGTCTAAAAACATAAATAATTGATTATGACGTGAAAAGGAAACAGAGAACCCCACACTATATTTGACAGATGGTTGGAAAACAACATGGAAATTAGGAATATCACGCTAACGAGAGTCCCCAAAGCAAACAGTGATGGTGAAGTACGATGTCTACTCTGAGGGTCTGAAATGGATTTTAATGTACAGTGTGCAGAAATAGTTGTGTCCAGGAGAGGTGGAAGCCACAGGCTAGCTTTCAGACCAGTGATGGTTTTATTCAAAGTTTCATATACATATACATGTCTGTGGTATTCAAGTTTTTGAGGAGTGATCTGTAAGTACTTTGTGATCATAGATGGGCAAGAATCTCAACAAAATTACTTCTAGAACCTTGCTGAAATTTGTGCTTATAAATTTACCTGGACTGCAATTGGACACACTCAGCATTGATTCTGTGCATTGAGCGTGGCATGCTGATTGTCCTGATGGTGGACATTGTTCAAGAGATTACCCCACTGTACTGACCCACCGGACTATAATTTAACCCTCAAGCCACCACGATACTATGGGCAACTACCGGTTCCTTGCTTGAATTTATATACTTATTGCATCTGACTCACGTGAATCATGGGTAGCAAACAAGAGTCAGATCAAAATCCACTACTGGTACGGACGAAATTGGTTTACACATATTTCATTATGGCAAACAATATTTTTTATATCAAATATTATGCAGCAATTGGGGAAAGGGCAATGTCTTATGTTAGTCCAATTTGCAGAAAAGGGAACGACATATAAACAGGACGTTACGTAACACACATGTTACATAAACGATCAACGTTCAAAGTTGTCATGCATCAGGAACAAGGTAAAGAAGACGTTTGCAGCGGGCAAAAAAAAGAAAGAAGGGCATATTTTTTATCCAGTGGTTTGTATTAATAAAAGTTGCAACTAAAAAATACTCACACATATTCTGAGAAACCTACATTAACTTAGCCAATACTTTCTGGCCAAAAATGAGAAGACAAAATTATATAATCTTGAACCGCAAACAAAAAAATGAAAATCTGAAGTAAGCGTATAAACCGAATAGACGTATAAAACCGTTTGTAAGTTCTGATCATGCTACGATATATAGTGGGCACGACAAAAAATAGTGACACACATCTTTGCAAGGTGCACCGCGCTTGCATTTGAGACTCACTTTAACCCCAATTTTAGCAAGATGGGAGTTTTTTATTTATTTATTTATTTATTTATTTATTTATTTATTTATTTATTTATTACTTACTTATTTATTTTATTTATTAAGCAAGCCACTGAAGCTTGACCACTTGAAGAAAGTGCACCCCTGTTTTATCAAGCTTGAAGAAAACCTGATCAACGGTTTTGAGAAAGCTACATAATTTATGCATGCATACTACTGGTACTCAATTTGTTGAAATCACGACCACTTGCACCCTTAGCATTTGTAATGTAACGTGAACACCTCTTTATCAATAAGTTAATGACAGTGCTCTGACCTGGTACAGGTGCTTCAAATTGGGTCAAGCTATAAAAGAAATACCAGCAGGTAGATTGAGAGACGTGCATTGTTCTATTTTAAGAATGCCTCTAATATGAGATGACAAATAACAAAAATACGAGTTAGGGGTGCCGAGATTAGTTCTTTTTGAATGTAGAAGCAGTTGGTCAACCAGTTTCAGAGAGGAAGATTTATTGATATATTCTCAAGAAAACAAATTATGATAAACACGACAAGTGGACCAGGAAAGTACTGTTCTAAGCTTACTATGAGTCCACAAAGAGGATGATTAAAGATCACACAAAGAGAAGGTGTGAATGACCCATGATCAGGAAATAATGTTACATTAACAAAGTTTACATTATGACTTTCAATACACTGCAGGATACTTCTACTCTCCAAAGAAGCCCTGGGAAGGCTAGTTCTTTGATATTTGTGAGAACGGTTTTACAAAAACCTATTAGTACTTGTGTCATCTACCGACCACCGACACATACAAACAAAGATACCCACATATTTATTCATAAAAGTTATTGCAGTTTTGGATACTGTATTTCAAGAGTAGTCACACAAAAGTTTCGGGTGTAATTTCAACATTGACTTTTTAAAAATATAATAGCAACGCAGAAATACCCCGATTATCTCCACCCAATGCTGTACAATGGCCTGATACCCACCTTTCCCACTCGAGTGTTCGAATGATGTGCTATATTGATTGATCATTTTTTGCAATCTATCATTCTTGTCTGATAATAAAAAATCCTACTGCCAGGTATTAACTTCACTGAAATTTCGGACCGCTTTCATTGTTTCATCCATATCGATCAATAGCTAATCATACGAGGTACTCCCAAATTACCATATTTGAAGAGTATTTCATAATGTATTTGAATAATGAACATAAGTTTCTTGTAAAGCTGTCAAAGGGGAGGGAATGTCACGACAAATGTTTTCAGTTGACATTTAGATATTTTGATGGCCTATCAAAATTATTCACTTTTCGAGTATATGTTTCACAAATATATCCCTGATGCTTGATGGATATTTTATGGATGGTTTTGGACTCTGACATGGCACGAACTGGTCTCGCACTACTCTCTCGTAAACTTTAAGAAGGAGATCTGTGTTTTTCACATACTAAATCACACTTTAATTACTGGATACATATGAAACTACACACAATGATGATTATTTTTACTTGGACTGATTTTCGACTCTGATATGGACACGTTATGGTCTTGCGGTACTATTTGGTGGACTTAGAAAAGGAGATCTGTATTTTCCACATCCTAAAACACACTCTAATAACTGCGTATAGGTACGAAAATACACAAAACAATTATTACAACTATGGTATTTATTTCGCATAGCAGCGTATAAGTAAAGTATTTTTTGAAAAACTACATGTGGCTGCTATATATCTATGCTCTACTATAAAGGAGCAGAAAGAAAGGCACTTGATCTGGACATTCGTTCAAAACAAGACAATACTTGTGTGTGACTATTTCCGCAGGCTGTCAAGATTTTTGTTGTTTTGTTTTTTTGTTTTTTGTTTTTTTGTTTGTTTGTTTTTTGTTACATGTATTTATTTGATGATTGCATAAAAGGCACATATTTAGCCTACACAAGGAGCCGCTACTCAGAGAGACATGTCTGGAAACAGGATCCAAAACATGTTCTTAGTAGTTCCCCGTTAAATACCCTGTAATGTGTTAGGGCTAATGCGGCCTGGGTCTAAACTCTACAGAGGAACGTGGGTAATATGTTCAATAGTGCTTTCATACTGGTATAGATTGGACAGTGACCGGCTAGCTTATGGAGAGTATAGAGGTTGAACTATGAACAGGGTAATAATTACTAGGAAGTGGTTCTAGACTACAAGACTCAAATATCATAACACAGTCCACTGAGAAGTATTTAATAGTTTATACATGTATAATGTTTAAACCATAAAGTTTAAACATGTATTGAACTAAATATCAATTATCTGAGACTAGAGAGACAAAATTTCAACCAATATTACTACTTTGATAGATACCTGGTATCACAAAGTGTTCTTACTCTTCTGATGAACGTTTTGGGCAGTAAAAATTATCGTGCCTTCTCATTACACGAACAGGTGTACAATATCTTAGATGGCGCCAAGGGTCACACTTAATGCACTGGGTCCTTTTTGTAAGCACTACTGGAACACTGTGGAGGCACTTCAATTGGGGGAAAACCTCTTGCAAACACAGCATACCTTTACAACTCCATAGTCAGACTCACTCTCAGATTCACGACCTTGCTTTCTGCCATATGCTTTATCTGTTTCTTTGAGAGAATTGCACATCAAAAGGAACCTGGGATTGCTGAAGTGGCTTTTTGCTTGGGCCTTCCTTCCTTCCTTTTTTTTTTGCCAATGACAATTATTCATGAATCATCTATAATAGCAGTAATAAAGCAAGGTTGTGAATATAATAATTATAATCACTGATCATTGTCGTCATCCATTATAGGCATTATGATGACAAATTAAACATACACACTATTATCATTATCGTCAGCAATAGCGCTGGAAAAAATGAGTTTCCTGAAGTAGCTATAGGACTGTAGAAATAAGATCAAGGTCAATGATGGAATCCCTCAACCTATACCATGTAAAAGTCGTTTTTCGGGCTTATGTGGGAGTAACACCTCAACAGTTCCCAAGTAATCTTTGCAGGAAACATTCAACTAGTAGCCTTGAGGATTATGTTATTGAAAATACAATCACAACCTCATATTTATAGAGGATCATCACAATGGTCATGTAGAAATATTTCAGCAACAAGGTGTGTTGTGCTTGACGAACGTAGAACAATCATGTGCTGTGATGCTGATCGTCAGCGGCGTTCATCTGTTATAATATTAAAGATGTGTGCGGTTAGTTGACGATGTCAAGCAAGTGGCAGCATTTTTATCCAGGGTAAAGTTCTATGTCACACACACAACATACTTCACAACACTAAAACTCGTAAACGCAATTAACATTTGCACCAACAACGTAAACCATGATAAGAAATATATATTTACACTGAACTGCCTTAATACGTCAAGCAGTCTTTTAATTTCAGTTTTGTTGATCCCCCAGCTATGATACTAGAAACGGGAATCACATTAAACAAAGAACAAATGTTCTTAGCACGTGTATTGGTGATGATGATGATGATGATGATGATGATGATGATGATGATGATGATGATGACTGTGATAGTATAGCAACATCTCTACTGCACCAAACTGTTATGTCTAATCTCCATTAACACTGGCTACTGAATGCTACATATATACTGCAGCTACAAAAAATACATCACAATTCCAACGTGTGCTTATAGAAAAATTATGTGAAGCTATAGGCAATCATTTTCTTTGCCACACACTATGTCACAGGTGGCTCCCATGACAACAGCTACATCAGCTTTGATAATAGTCTTCTGACCCTACATGTTATGTGTTCTTCTTTTAAACACTGGTTGCATAACATTATTCTGGGCGTTCATATGACTTTGAGGTCTGTCGCCTGTGCAACTAATCATATTATAATTGCAATCACACTATTGGTGCAGCATATCCATCTTATAATAGTTTATCATCAACATTTCCCAGAACGTATATTTACAAAACAGTGGACATTTATTGAGATAATCACGCCGTTTGCTTTCATTGTTCTCATACCGTTTGGTTAAGTGTTGTTCCTTCATTTTGTTTAATCACATATTTCAGCAAATAGCAATATAATGGGTGAAGTGTTGACATTTCACCTTAAATACATACAACTATGAGTATCAAAACCCAAGTCTTGGAGTAAACTGCGGCCAACTGCGGCAGGGCCGTAGATCGGTGAAGATGCCGTGAGCTACCGCAAATATAAGGTGGCGATGTGTGGCAGTCTACGGCAAACTGTGGGAGGACTGTACAGTGCTGCCAAATCCATGTATATAACCGTAGCAATAGTCCAGGGCCACCTTGCAGGTATGGAGGGCATCTGCTCTGGTAAAGGTCCGTGTTTTCAAGTTACGTGAGTTATTCTTCCCTATTAGTTGCTACGTTAAGTAAGGGGATTTGACTATTAAGAAAATAACACGTATTGCCCCCACCCCCCCAAAAAACATAGGTTTTACAAAAAGGAATAATTGAAATTTTATTTTACGATTTCTGTTGCAGTGTCCACATATGCAGATTATATACACTGCATGCCATCAATAATAGTATACCGTTACTACGCCAGAAAAAAGGGCAGCCAGAAAACATGATTTGTGATGTTACCGTTGGTAAAAACTGGTGTTACGTTTGCATGACTGTCATCAAGTGATAATTGCTGGGGACTAAGGGTACACTTAGCTTCTGAATCCCTATGTTTGTGACGATAAAATTGTAAATAGTAGTCACTATTCAGTTGATTGTGTGTAAACACAACAAAACATAGTACTGTGGCCATAACAGTCCTGATGTATTTGTTTTACAACGTAAGACAGAATAACCTGAAAACAAAGTGAATCGAGAATAAAGGGTTTTGTTCAAACTGGTCTGAGAAAATGAATCCAATATTCAGTTAATCAGCTGTTGTGATAAGCTCTTGGCAAATGGATATATTTTAGGAATATTATTTGCTACTTTTGATATTCCAATTTCCTATTTCACAAGATGAAACACTTATGCAACATTCAAACAAATGTAAATTACAATCCAGAAGTAAGATATTCTGATTACATAATTATATCCCTCTTATTTTGCACTACTGTCATGATGGATATTAACCAAAACAGATGTTTCCAAAAACTACAAGGTTTATCTTGGTCCACTTTGACTTAATTCCATGATACCGCGTGCATAGAAGTAACAAATCGTCTGGGTCAGTCATGAAACAACGCCAGGTCATGTATCTGGGGCCCGGTGATAATAACATGTTCAATTCATCTCTAAGATGCACCGCCCTTCTTTTTGGAGTGTCTCTCTCAAACACCTGCACACAGATATCAGGAATAAAATATGCGCCATTGATTAAATTAGCTCATTCGTTAGGAAATTTCGTCATGGCTGACATTACCATGATTATGGCACACAACCGTACATAAACATAGACCTAGAGCAGACCTATCTGGTATGACATGTAGTCAACCGGGTTGTCATTGCATATGTAAACGCAAAAATTCCCTACAAAACCCGTATTTCTTCCTCTATATGCCCATCTGTTTCACATAATTAACAATATTTAAAGGCAATAAAAACATATCCTGGTAAGAAATTGCATATTGCTGGGTCTTATGCTTGACATGTAAAAAAAAAAATAGAATTTCGTAACAAAAGTTGCGATATCGCAATGAATAATCTAATCTGGGAAGTATATGTACCTACGGTTCCTTGATAGTTTGCTCACTGCTTCTTGTGTTGAGTGTTTACATAAACAAGAAATTTTGATCATACTCTAGAGTTGCAGAACAAAATATTTCACAAGAGTTCTGATAATAATGCACAAACAGATGCAAATTTTTAATTGTACTATTCAGGAATATAACATAAGCACCTGCATCTAAGCAAATACTGTAGAATTAACTACCTGTTATTATCTGCTCCTATGAAGTACTAAATGATTTCAGACTGAAATTTTAACATAGCAAACAAACGTACAGAATTAAGAATTTATGGGCGGAGGCTATGAACTGAATCAGAAATCCAAACAAAGCTTTTATTCCTGCTCAGAGACATTTTCACAGACGATACAGGTCAGTTAACCAGTGAAATGCAAAGATTTTGTCTTTGTGCATTGCACAAAACGATTGGCGGAAGAAATGCTTTCATCCATCGCAAGTGCCCAAGGTGAAGATTAATAAGGGCCTTCACACAGAAAGGTAAATCCCATCAATGCCTAACTTTAGAAGCCCACCACAGCCACACTTTTCAATCACATTTCGCCTATTTTGAAACTTTTTAAAGGACTTCTGCCCTATTAAGAAAACATTTTGATAGTTCCTCTTGTGGTCGTAGCCTTTGAGGACAGGAGATACACTATAATATTATAGATAACCGCTAATTATGAAGGCCCATGGAATGAAAAGTATTGATAGATTATGTTTAAACTATATATTATTGGAAGAAACAGTATGCACAAATTTCACATATTATTACATGTACAGTTTCTGAGCTAATTGTAAATAAACGTTGAATTCAATGACAAACGTTTCAAGTTTCGGAGACTTTCTTCAAAGTGGATACCTGCTTCTTCTGTTTCACTCAATCCTTAAATTTTTTACAACAATAGTGTGCATAATTGTGCCTAAAACGATATCCAGTGGGAAAAAAGTTACTGATGAAAAAGTCCCTTAGTACTTTTGAGCCAGACTGGTGGACATTATGTCTGAGTAAAATGTAAAAATTGACTTAATTGGAAAGTAGAGATATCCATTTGAAGAAGAGGTCCAAACTTTGACATCCTCCTCATCTATCTGAATGCTTATTTACCAGTTAGCGAAATACTTTAAGATTATAATCATACTTTAATTTTTTTTCTTCAATTTTACACGACTTTTATTGCGTTTTTGCTATTTTTGACTTCATCAAAACTATTGCTGAAGTAACGGTGGTCTCCCATTGGTATTGTTATAGCTTCCTGACTTTTATCTCAGCAGCTTTATAAGTCAGCCGAGGTTTAGTAGTGGGTCTTTGTCTATCCTGTGTCAGTCCCTCATTTGTCACCTATCATCCATAATCGACTATTTTGACTTGTCCACAACCATCAGCCACTTTCATTTGAAACTTGGAAGGAATGTACCTTTAGTAAATCTCTACCAAATTTGTTCAAATGGTCATGCTTTGCTGATGTTTGAATATTTTATTATTTTTCTCCTGATTTTTTGGCAATGCAATTTCAAGACTGTTTGGCCAATTGGTTCAAAACGGTACTAGAACACTGAGGACCTTTGGACGTTAAGGTGTTGAACATGTTTATACCCCAGTTGACCTTGATCATTCATGACCTTTATGTATCATATACTTCTCAACATACCCATCCGGCGTGCATGACTTCCAAGAGTGTATATGTTCACAGTGGAAGTTAGAATATCATTTTGGCAATTAAAACACTTGGCACTGCTCGTTGTCGTTTATGTGTTTTCAACTAAGTGCAAAAGCCAATACACAAAATTTATGAAGGCCATGATTGTGATAGGGCATTGGATTTATTATCTTCAGGCAAATTAGTCAGTTTTCATGCAAGTGAAACCACAATCGTCATAATTATGATCCTGCATTAGAAGTGGAAAATGATGTTCCCATGTGCAGTGGTTTTGTAAGTTATTAGTTTGCAAATGACTCTAGAATGTAAAGGAAATACACAATCATAGTCCTTTTGACTGGCATGCTGTTTGTAGGAGGATACATGGATCTTCTACTCTTGTCTTCCTTATTTCTTATTTGTTTATTGTTTTTACGTGTAAGTTTGACCTAATATGTCCGCTTGCAGGACAAATTTATTGAATAGAAGTTTCAGGTGATGACTGAAAATTTGTGAGTTGGGACATTAAAATATAACTCCATAACAGTCCTGTTTTAAGGCTAGACTGCGATTAAGTTGAAGTGACCTTCATATACTTACCCAGCTATAAGTGTACAGCATATCAGAATGATAATGCGGGAACTGTTTGAGCCAAAATGTTGATGATGAAGGCACTCTATAGGGGCCAATGTGAGGTTATGCATGGGTGGTGCTGACGTATCCCCTTAGATCAAAGGGTCACTGTTCTAGGGTTTTAGTGTGTTCAAGATTTCACTACTATCTTTGAGAATTTTGTCATTACCTGATGCCTCAGTAACTGTTTTAACCAGGAATTTGAATTGGACTAACTATGGGAGATGACCTGATTCCCATGGGTAAATGAATCCTTTAGTGCTTGTATGTGAGGCCACTTGAACGCTAGACTGGTGCAGTCCTCTTATCTGTTAAAATACTCCATCTGCCTAATTTTTGCGTAAAAATGTATATAATTGTGTCCTTTATTTAGTAACTGATCGCATTACTTCAATACTGCTGGCAATGCCGGGGAATGTACTTTTCTAGATGTCTGTGATGAGAATATAATGTCGTAAAGTAAGACACGGAGCAACCAAGTTTTACTTTGAATTAACATATATATTTGATCAAGTCTGTAAAATACAGCTTTAGTTCATCCGGTGCTGAGCTACTGAATTATCCTGTTCATAATTTGAAAAAAGCCATTTTCGAAAACCAAGCCATGTGAAGCTGGCGTGCTATTATTCTGTTGTCCCGTGATAACGTAAAAGATTCAAATACTTCGAACAGGGATTTCCGTAAAGTTACATGTTGAAATTAATGACACTAGCTGTTCCATTTGAGCAACAACTTAAAATATATCCTAATAATATTTGTCTGCAAAACTACTGATAATTAAGTTGATTGACTTGATTTGAACTCTACGGTGAATGCAATCATTCTTCAATTGAAAGTGAATTGTGTTAGAATTTCATCAAAACGCATGCCTTATAATGTCACTCCCATAAACGGACTCCCCAAACTATACACATATGGCATAGTGTAGAACATTGCTCAAAGCTATACATATTATCATTATGTATTAAATATATGTATCTAATTGTAACATCCAAGAGTTAACTGAGATCCAACAGGGATCAATTGATACTCTTGTTCCCTCATATACGTTTCTCTTCAGATATCTTTTTCTTTGTTTGTTTTTTAAGGTCTTTTATTTGCATATAATCAAGAATTGAACAATTTCGGTTTCAACAGGTATTCATACATTTTAACTCTAAAATACAAAAAGAACATAATTTAGCCATTTTGACTCAAGCCACGTCGACCCTTTTTCCTAAAGTAGGGAATTAAGGTTATCAAGGAAGAGAATGGCATGAGAAGGGCATTACCGGAGTGAACGCATACAAGGGTATCATTTATTCACATTCCACACTTGCCATGTTGGACCAAACATTTCAGGGTTTTTGGAAACACGTTCGGAATATATTTTTCCTCATGTCTCTTTTGATAACAATAGCAAGATGCTGCCTTTTATAATGAATGGTAGGGAGCAAAATGGTTCATATTCATGGGTATAACATTGTATCAAACAAAACAATTGTAACGAGATGGTCAGGCGTATGAATTGTTATGATTAGGAACTGAAAATCCTTATAGTTGTTGAGCTTTTAACATACAGGCTTATACTGTTTATTGTTTTACTGAATTGTAATGAGCGTTTGTTACTCTGGTAATTGTTAAAAACACATATATTCATATCTTTTGTTCCTACCACTCTGGCTGTCCTTAATGGTTTTCTCCGAGCTCTTCGGTTTACTCCCCAACATCTGTGCCATGGAGAATGATGAATATAGGCTTCATCTGCTTCGCAATCTATGTTAAAGATTCGGGTCTACACTTTTTGTTCTAATCGTTAACCAAAATTCATGTTGATTTCATCTTTCCTTCTAACTACAAATTTTATGTTGTTGTGATGTGCATATATAGTATAACAGTCACCAAGGACATGTAACAAATGGGCCTAGTCTAGTACAGGAAAGTGCTTGCTCTTGATAGCTTGCTTTAAAACGAACTAATCCCCACCAAAAATCCATGAAATGTTTGTAAACGTTTTGTCTGCTGACCGCATTGCTGGACCACGTTTTGCATTACAAAACACATATATTTTGTCCTCTAGGCACACCCACGTACAGTAAATCATGCTTAAATTTGAAAGGCCAGAGGTACACTTGCTCACCTACTAATAAATGAGAACTTGAATGAACTTTTGAGAATGTATTCATTTTGTTAGACACGCCTCACAAAAGAAGTGCTTTGCTATTACAGCTAATCAACCTATGTGCATTATCCTTGAAATACAGAGTAATGTTTAAAGAGATACGAAATTTTGTTCAAATAGAGTTTGGTGGGATCTCTTTTCTTTTCCACTTCTTGGAATGTGAGGAGAGTTGTTCTATTCATGCTTTCCATCTGTCCATGCTGCCAGGAAGGTACCATATAAAAAGCGAAGAAATTAAATGAAAATGCCTTCCATCACGTTGATGAGTTTCACTTACCAATTTCTTTGAAAACAGAAAAGTAACTTTCAGAAAAACGTGTCCCAAGTAAATTTGTTTAAATATTTGGAGGCATCCCCAGATATATATATATATATATATATATATATATATATATATATATATATATATATATATATATATATATAAAGCAAAAAGGATCATACACCCTCGCCTCAAATTATCACCGCAGAGTAATGCCTAAAGAGATACGAAATGTTTTTACAAATAGGGTTTGATGGCAAGATTATATTATTAGTGGTATAGATATAATTATTATGTGATCAATTTACTCAACATAGATTGTAGAATGTATTTCATATTTTTGACTTGTGAAGGATTTTCTTTGTGGAAACAATATTGGTGATTATTGTTATTGTTGTTACTACTACTACTACTACTGCTACTACTAGTACTACTACTACTACTACTATTACCACTACTACCACTACTACTACTACTACTATGAAATTAATTTTGCCACCAAAAACAATAGATCGTGTTTCATATTTGTTAATTAAGCCCAACTGAGCATTTTGCATTCGGTATATAAATCGGCCTATATATCTTTGCAACTGTAAAGGTTTGAGAAAAAGATACCATAGTTTGGCCAAATTGGTGATTGTATTTGGCGTGAAGTGCGCACATTTCTAGTCACAAGTACTTTGATCTTGTATGTTACGTGAAATTGGGGTGTGCATGTAATAGTGGAATTATTGTAACAACAAACTATTCTATTGCTTGGTGAACAGATTTGGGTTTTATATATTATAAACGTCATAGGTCGGAGGACACAGCACAGTCGTCTCAGAAGACAAAAGGTGATAATATGTAAATCAATTTTACACTTTTTAGTATAATAATATGTGTAAAAAAAGCCATTTACTGTTTTAGCTAATTGCGTTGCTTCCAAATTTGGGGCAAGAAAAGGAGATTGAAGACAAGAGAAAACATTAACAGGAAACAGTTTATGGACACACAGTTATGTTTAGAAAGCACAGGATAACCATGCCGAATGAGAGAAATCTTCGTGCAGACTCTTTCCCTTGCTCTCTTTTCCAGGTTTGTGGCACACACACACATACACACACACACACACACACACACACACACACACACACACACATACATACATGTATATATATATATATATATATATATATGTATATAGTGTACCAAATACCGGTGATCGGTGTCCATGATCAGTACCCTACAATAACCTCAAAAACATTGATTTCAGACAACATATTGTGCATTGGATGTTGTCTTCTTTGCTATAGCTTTTATGAGAATATTGTGTTTTCTAACACAGCAGAGAGATGATAACATTGCGCATAAAAGTTTGTTTTATTGCATATCAAGATATGGATAACTTTTTATTACTTCCTGTGGCAAGACCCTGAGCAGCCGCTCCTAGCTGCAAAGCCTGACGCATCGAGGCACAAAGTAATTGTTGCTGGTCCTATATTTCAATTACTTTTATCAACCCGGGATGTCTCTGAACTTGACAATTTCTAGCAATTCAGAATCCAAAAATATCGTGAATACCTAGTCTTGTCTATCATGACCCTTATCTCTAGAAAGGGTGGTGACGCTAAAAAATAGAGTTAGGAAAATTTGCGTGACATTCATGTCTTTATGAATGTAAGAAATATGGACTCGGAACGTTTATATAATGGTGAATGCAAGTAAATTAAGTTTGCGCCTTACGAATGGGTATAATATAGTTTCAGAAACCAGCTCAAAATATGTGCATTTTCGTGGATAACGTCATTCCATTTATTTCGATGCCTCCATTTATTAATTTCACGGCGGCAAATTTATTAACATTCGTATTCACAATAGTTTGCAAATATTTTTCCTTATAAGCAAGAACCTGCTTTTGACGCAAAGTTAAAGATATTTGGAATGGTTAACCATTCGTCATTGCTGCATTACAAGCAGTGGTACCCTTTTAATGCACATGCAATAATGCCATTTTTATACGCGAAACCTAGGGCAACTTATTTGGAGACATCAAAACACACAGATCAAAGTGTTTAGTTTCTGTGTATGTCAACCGATACCAGTACCAATAAAGTTTACTCAGCTTGATTTGACAGAAAGGCAGAAGATGGGGGTGCCAACAGAAAGAAGAAAAAAAGATTATTATTATTACTGTCCTTTACAGTATGTTGTTGTCGCAGGACGCTCCTTTTGTTTAAACGCATACCAGTAATGTCGTTAAGTGCATGGCTACGTCTGTCCGCAGTTTTAATTCACACTCCATCATTTGACTCGTCAATTTTATCTCAGCTTTGAGCAGGTGTCACTCTCGGGAGCTAAAGAACATTTTAAAATTGCCTAGCTCGGAATAATATGACATTTGGTGACTTGACTGAACAGTTGAAGTGGGTAGTTCATGACGTTGAGCAAGACTAAACATTATAAGCATTGAATTTTAATCAATTTTTCAATGCCACACGTACGACAAATAACAGCTTGATCAATCTACTTTGAATGCTTCGTCTTCAAAATAAATATGGAGCTAATTACCCAAAGTCCGCATTTATTATTTTGTAAAAAAAAATAAAGTAGTTAGAATTTAATAATTTCAGATATCCAAAGCTGATTTAGAAGCTTGGAATAAATGAGCGAGCTTTTGTGTAAACTGTGATCGGGGCCTTTTTAACGGACTTTTTTAATGTATATATATATATATATATATATATATATATATATATATATATATATATATATATATATATATATATATATATATATATAGAGAGAGAGAGAGAGAGAGAGAGAGAGAGACTTTTGTGTATTTGTTACGATAAGGAATCCTTTTAATCATAATTCATAAAATATATATATACAATAGAATATGGCTTCATAGCATAACATTTCCATCCCCGTTTTTGGCGATAGCTAATGAGCTCTGCGTTCTGAGTGTTTCTACATTTTGATCTGATGGAAGATGCATATCCACCAAAAAAGCTGTTTCTGGAAGCAAAACTGCGTGTGTCATCTCCAGGTCTACGACCAAAAATAACAGAACGAAACCCTCGTCGAAATGTTCTTGAATTGAGAGTATATATAAATGGATTAAGTGAAGAACTCACAATGGGTAGAAATTCTACTATAAGAGAAACGAAGAACCCATTACTCTTCATGTCTTTGCCCGATGATATCACCAAAAACATGACAAAGTTTGGACCCCAACACAAGGCAAATATAATGGCAACCGCTAGCATCATTTTGGCTAAATTCCGTCTGGCGCGCATGCTCTTTCCAGCAGCTTCGTCTTGGATGTCCAAACAGTCGGCCCTTCTGTACAAGACGTGGAATATTTTTGTATATGAAACTGATAAGACCAAAAGTGGTATGGCAAAGTAGAAAACGAAAAGAAATGTGTAATAGGTTTTTGCTGCCGTAGACTGTTCCGCACCAAAAATGGTGCAAAAGCTTATGTCAGCACCATCCAGGTGAACAGAATGTATCACAGTAAATCTGAAAGGGATAGGTACGGTGCATGCCGCCGAAATAATCCATATGGCTACCAATATCTTTTTTGTGTTTCGTATTGAACATAAAGACTTAGCACGGAAAGGATAGCAAATTAGAAGCAGCCGTTCCTGATTTAATGCTACGATCGTATGAAATCCAACACAGGCAGTGAAAGCTGATAGAAATGATGTAATCTTGCAGTAGTAACTATTTGAAGCATAGTGTTTAAAATTTTCGTTGAAAGGTAGAAGTAAATCCACCAAGTACATTGGCCTGTATATAAGACAAGACGTTAAATCACAGACGGCCAAATTAAGAATGAAGTAAATAGTTGGGTTAGTTCGTAGGATTCGTTTTCTATATATAAGCAGTAACACCAAAGCGTTGCCACTGACGGCGACTACGGAAGCTACTACATGCAACACCACAAGTATATACCTCGCTGCAGGTCGTGATTTTATATCCGAGTATAACACCATTGTGCTGTTCATATCTGACGTACATGTAGAACCAACAGTACTGCCAAGAATGGTATCCTCAGACCCAATTGATGGAATGTGAACCTTGCTGGTGTGAAATATTTCGTCAGTAGATTGATTTGAGTTTGTTCGCCACGTAATATTTGGTGATGGAATTTGCTGTCTTTTGGTTGGTAACAAGCTCATTGCTGAAATGGTAATATTTTGCAACATTGTTCTCTTGTGCGAAATCAAGCCCACCAAGATGCTGGAACCGTAAGCTTTCCCTGACGAAATATCCAGGTATCCAGTAAATATCTCACAGACAAAACCATACACCATAAATGTTTTATGGTGTTTGTGGGTAAAGTATCTCACGTCTTTATAGTGTGGTCAAGAAGCCATGTTAGTCGTGTCTCTGTTCTGCAAAGAGAAATATAGAAAACATGATGAAGTTAGCATGTATTTATGTTGGTGGTATGTTCAATCTTCACACGCTGGCAAAGAAAATAAATAATCACTAGTTTCAGTAATTGGGTGCCAAAGAACTGTGCAATTATCGCGATACGAATCGACTGTTTCTGATATTCGAGCACCTCTTGATTGAATAACAGGCATTCTCTGTAATGTCGGTCAAACTAAATATACCGTGGGTAGTTTCAGCGTCTGCGAATGAAAAAGGTTACACGCGGAACTAATTTATATGCAATTGGCCTCATGATAAAAAGACAGGTAATTTAATTCATAGCTTTATGAGGTTAGCAAACAAAATGGATCAGGACACAGTGAAATTTGTGATCTGTAAAAAGGCGGAGAAGCAAGAAACCTCTGTTGGTCAATAAAACCAAGCTAACATTTGCTTTGACGTACGCCATAAATCTTCAGCAAAACATTCCGTATAACCCAAAATGTTAAAATAGATGAAGCCAATTTTATCTCTTAATTCTTCATGCACTGTTAATCGCTTTCAACGGGCAAATATTAAATGTACGGGGAAAGAGAAGCAGTAAGGGCTCCACATGGTACCCTGCTAAGTGAAGACGTCTCCATACTCTAGTGGCTCATATTTCTCCACATATGCACTTCACCGCAACGCTCCAGTGTTGCATAATTTAAATGTGGCTGCCACTTGTATACCAAGTCTAGTGTGGTGTTTCCTCAAATGAATATTTGTGTGTATTCGCCGTACTTAACGCTCACGTATTGTTGCGGGTGTGTTTCATGAACAACATGGCTTTCGCATGATAACTCTAAAACACACTTTACCTAATAATTTTACTTTGAGGAAAGCGGTTTATTGTTGGCGTTCATTCCCAAAGACTGAATGACGCTTTACATCCGCGTTGAGAGTCACTTTGAAGTCATATACGTTATAAAATATATCTTATAGAGTAGATGAGATCCGATGCGCATATCGTGCATCTCTGCATACAGACAATCTGTGGCATATGCGGCAGATTGACCATTTCTCCGTGCACTTTTGTTTCTTCAATTCTTCTGTCTTGTTTGATATAGTCACTTTTGAACATATTTTAACTATCGGTCATGGTGCCTGGTTGTTCGCCTGCTTACTTATTAACTCTTGATAAACTGCAAAATATGACACGTTTTGGGAGCAATTCAATTGATTAAAATGAAGACAGTTGTATGCAGTCAGAAGCTTGGTTTATAAATCATTTATACACAAAGACACTATCACTACAGGCAGTGGTGACTGTGACAGGCATGTTGGAATATGCTACGACTGTAAACTAGGAGTAGGAAGATGGAAGTTGAAGCCAAGTCTCAATCAACTATAGTCTTTCAATCACTATCCTTGTTACTAATAACCCTTGTGATATTGTGTTTAGAATTGCAGTTTGCCGCTTTTTTTTGTAAATATCCTTTCCCTGTCTTATAAAATATTCATTAATTAGTTTACAGGTAATGCCCCAACTTTTGATGTTGATCTGCCATTCATTTTTATATGAAGAACATTTCCATATTTCATTTCATGCAATAGGACATGAACTGTAGATGGATGGATGTATTAATGTGACCTGGATAAACTTATGAATTGATATATAGATTGAATTCACTTTGATGGAAGTAAAAAAGAACTTGTATGGAAGTTTTGGATGTTCGGATGGTAATTGGGACATTAATCCCAAAAAATGGATGAACATAACATGGATTGGACAGGCTTCTAGTATTACAACTATGTGACTTCAGACTAGATAAAGCTGAACATTTGACCCAAAATGTTGCTATTGTTTGCTTGCAGAACTGGACAAAGATGGAAAGTGACATCATTATGCGTGCAGTCAAACAAGTGGATATACAACCAGATATGGCAGGTCAAGTAGGAAAGAAATGAATGATGTCAGATGGTAGTCATGCTTGCCTGACAAGATTGGTGCTCCAGAGTCGATAGATGAAGGAGAGGGACAGAAGGAGAATCCACCAGTGGTACAACAGAAGGTTCCAGAGTAATGGACCAGGACGAGGCAAATTAAGGAAGAGGATGAATAGCAAAATGCAACTTGTCCTCGCCCATACCAATCCACTTTTTAAAACACCGAACATTCTCAAAGTCGAAGAAATCACCCATATCAAGCCAGAAACAAAGAATCCATGCAACTACTTGTCCAAAAAAGGATGGAACCCCAAAAAGGAATCAGATTTTTAATTACTTCACTCCTTAAAAGTACACCTCCTTGCATTAAAGACAAATTCCATACACATTCTGTATCTGTTTTTTCAAAATATGCTAAAATTAATTTCATTAGTAAATCCCTAATAACATGTACCATTCCAGACTGTTTTTTGTGCAATGACTAAATCGCCTTGTCTTTTTGTTTTCATTTAACTGCTATTCCATTATGATCAATCTACTGCAGAAATAAATTGTTTTATGTTTATTCATACCCTAGGTGGCCCCGTTGATAGCGGACATCATGTCCTTAACTGGGGTCATTCTGACTCAACCTCTTTTTTATATCATGTACCCTTATTCCCCAACGGAACTGTTATGTATGCATATTTGTACCGCACCTGTATGTATTTCTGTCAAATTAACCACTTCCGAGTTCTGAGTCCTGAGTTCTGAGAGTTCCTCTACAATGTTCCTGCACATGAGTGAAACCCAGCAACTGCAGCAACACAAGGTGATGGTTCACCACACACTTAGGGTATTCTGCCCTGTTGTGATGAAGAATGAAGATACTTAGTTCTCATGTCCCAGCAACAGAAAACATGCTGAATCTTCTCATCCAGAAGGAGACATGACCCATGTCAATAAGTATGTGGTGGGCCTCTATGCTCTAAATGATTCCCGGGAAGGTCCCAAGTTCAAGGAAAAGGCCTCAGAGTTACTGGAGGCATCACTGCTGGCTGATGAATGGTGTCATCTCACACGAAACAGTGCAAGATCCAAAGAAGAAACGGGCAAAGCTGTGGATATGGAAAGCTATCAACGGTCACTGCTTCTGGAGAATTGTTGTCACTTGTGCCACCTTGGCCAAGGTCCACACCTGAGACTAAAATGGATGCCACTTCTGTTGTCACATCTGTCCCAGAACTCGACATAGTTCCTAAAGGTTTGCAAACGAATGACAAAGCTGCAACAGCAAATCAAGATGAACAGGCAGAGATAGCCTTAAGGATGCAATGCACTGGAACATTTGAAGAGGGAGATATAGCAGAAGAGGAGAATCAAGGAGCAGTGATTGTGGATCAAAGTCAGCAATTAAATCTTTGGATGTCTTAAAATGTGTTCTGGAAGAAGACGATGACTTGAACGAAGATCTGCCAGAAAGAAAGAGAACAGATGAACTGATTAGAAGAAAAACATCACAAAAACTATTTGTCAGTCTCCCCAGGATGACAAGCCATAAACAAATGACAAAAACAGAAGTTACGAGTTTGTAACCAGAAGTCAGAAGCATCCAAACAGAAGACAGAAATTCCAAGCAGAGAAACATAAATCAGAGGTCTCTTTGCAGACATCAGAAGAGTCCAAGAAGAAATTTAAAGTTCTAAGGCTCAAATCAGAAGTGACCAAAGTGAAAAAAGGTCAGCCCTCATTCAGGGGAAAGGTTTGGAAACACAGAAATGGAGAAAGACATGTTGGATGCGACACAGCACCAAGCACAAATGTTGAAATGGGAAAGACAAGAGATACACAAAAAGGCTCAGAGCTAAGACACATTACAGAGTGCGTCAATATCAGGACGATGGGTAGACAGGTATGGAGTTTGACATGGAAAGTAGATGGAGAAAAGCCCTTCTGGCTGAGAGCAAGAATGGAAGTCACACAACAATACATCAGAAGAAAGCTAAACAAACAGGAGATGATTATGGGATACAGTAACATACTTTTTTCACATTTTGCCTTGTTTTGACATTAACTTAAAAGAGTTTGATTTGACCCAGGCAGCCTTGGCCATGATGTTTCGTGTATAGCCAAGTACATCTTTTAAGTAGCTTGGCAAGGGTATGCTGTACAAAAGACCCATATGGATGACCCATATGGACAACTACACCAGAGTTCATAAAATTCCTCATCATGTCCCTGCCGGTGACTCCATTAAAGAACTTACAGCAGGCAAGTGTACCAGTAGAATCACCAGCCTCACTGCAAATACAGTCCTGAAGATTAAGTAGAAAGCTTAGGATGACAGAAGTGAATGAGAAGAGTGAGGATGAGGTTGGTAAGGAGAAGCCATTGTTCCCAGAAAAGAGGGTCATAGTAAGATCTGACATGGAACATACCTCAGAATCAGGATCATTCAGATGAAGCAGTGTAAACCACTACTACTTGGAACTGCAGCAAAGAAGATCCTTACTGATGGAGCATGCCCAGAGCCCCCCCCCCCCCAAGAAGAAATGGAGGCATTGCAATAGAATTTTCCTGCCAAAGCTAGCATCATTTCCTTGGACACCATGCAATTGGAGGGAACTGTCCCCAGATGGTTTGTTGTGGTCATGAAGAGTGGCCTTAGGGTATTGCATGATGGCTGCAGGACCCAAAGAAACTTCAGGGAGGCAAATTGTGGACAATAGTTCGATCATAACAATTTTTAGCACTGCCAGGGACTTTCAACAGGGCTGTTGTGTCACCATTTGAAGAAACTGCCATGGAAGCTTGATGACACAACCGCATGACTGCTTTGCAAGATCTGGACTCACTGTCCATACATTCTACAATTCCAGTGCTTCAAAGATGTTGGAGCAGACTTCCTTGAAAGGAGGAATGCTGGAAAGATATTGACCCCAAGTTGGTTGAACAGTTGGGACACATCCCCCTGGACTTGGTAAAGCCAGAGAACAAGCTACAATCTGCTGCCATCCCAAAGCAACACCAGAATCCAATGTGGAATGAGGACTGGAAGCAGCTGTCCCATAGCATGTACATATAAATGTGTGAAGCATTGATGAAGTATTGTAGATATATCTCTTTAAAGTATTAAAGTATTGTAGGTAGATCACTGTAAAGGTAAAAGTAGAAATAGTTCTAGAATGGCTGAAGAATAATGCAGAAATATATATGTGGAAATGGACCAAAGTAAATTAAAAACCAGTACTGTAAATATATGGCAATAGGCACATCTACAAGTGTCAATTCTAATGCCTGTATAAAAGCTAAATTACATGTAAAAGGCACTGTGAATACAAAATCTGATGGTACATGTAATGTAAATGTAGGGGCATCTATTGTGTAGGGGGGGGGGGTAGTGTAACACACACAGCTGTTACTTGAATGATTATTTTGTAAAGCCAGAATTTATATCTGGCTTTATCAATCATCTTTTATGTAACTCCAAAGTCGTGCCAGAATAATGAATCATGTGTGAAATGATTGTAAGTCGTTTTTCACGTCATTCAAACATTAATTTTCACAAGTTTATTTACATATTGCAAGTAAAGATTGTATTATATTATCGTCTTATGGTCTTTGTAATTAATTAATGTAAATATAAGCAAGGACATGGATAGTTCTGGTCTGTAATCATGAACAGAAACACTTCTTCATTTCGTAATTTACCTTAGAAATCTCGTTGCGATGGCACCATGTTTTTTGTCATTGTTTACAAGTCAAAACGAAACTTGCTACACTCAGGACAGGTTCTGTAGACACTCTGACAAAGTCATCAGATTTCATCACTTTTGAGTGACCAAGTTATTGGGAAGAAAGTAGTAAAGCTATATAACATCTGAGAAATTTGAAACCCAAAGATTAAGTATTTGCGGAGAAAAATACAATTTTACATTTTGCAGGAGATGGAATGATTTTTAAGGAATAGAACCGATTCTTTTAGGCTTGCAGGAGTTATTTAAGGGCACTACATTAGGTGCTGGCATTCTTGGTTATGGCGAGCCTTTATGTAAGCATTGTTTTCTCTCTTCCTAAATTTGATAATTTATTTTCGTTTAGAAATATAACCTTGCCAGGTCATTTGGATCGAAATTTTGTACTAATTTGACACTTATTTAACAATTTATCTTTGATTTAATTTCTCGAAGTTACATGTTTACAACAACTTTTGGCAAAGTCATTCCTTGACCCCATCTCTTATAAATCGTTTCTGGCATTTTTTACTAGAACAGTTTGTGGGATTAATTTAGATTGCATAACTTGGACACCGTCATCATGTACAAAGGTTATCTTCTATCTCATATTTAATAAACGGAGTATTTGGTTATGTTGCTTTGAATTTACATCTCCACAGTCCTCATCACTGGATTATTGAAAATAAAACCTCAGAATGACATGCCTTTGGAGTGGCTGGATCTGGTTTAGTCCTATCGTAAATGACAGACATGCGAAAATGGCCAAAATACAAGGAAAGATGAATAAATATATTTTAGTGAATATTTATTCAGCAAAATACAGAAGTAAAGCATGGGATGTCACACTACCTATACTAGCATTCCGAATGCATGAACTGTGTGTTGAGCTGAGCATGGAACATTGAATGAGAACTTGAAAGGTGAAATAGAAACAGCGTGAGTGACCAGTGTGCATGGTTGATCCTTCGGTCCATTCCCTCTATGATAAATCCAAAATTATAAATATTGCTTCAGATACCACTCAATACTAACATCAGAGAATGGTCAAATAACATTCCACCTGAAACACGAGAAGTTGCATCATTATGTCTTCCCATGCGATGGGGGGGGGGGGCATATTGTTTTGTGTCCGTTTCTTCCGCTTCTTCTTCCTGTTCTTCTTTAACATATTGTTGTGTGCATTGCGGACGCAATAACTCAAGGATTTTTTCGCTTGGGAAGTTGAAATTTTTTGTGAAGATGTTCCTATTTAAACCTTACTTGGGATTGCAGATGGGTGACCTTGACATATTTTTCAAGGTCACATGGGTATGTCATCTAAAATTGATGTGGATGCAACAACTCTGCAAGGATTTGACTTAAGAGGTTGACATTTTGCATGATTATGTACCATAATACGAACTAGGTAGAGATTGTGGATGGATGACCTTGACCTATTTTTAAGGTCACGTGGCCCCTTTTAAAAAATCAATGCATATGCACTCGAGAAAGATTTGACTCAAAGAGGTTGAAATTTTGTGTCATAATGTTTCTTTGAAAGACATGTAAGGCCTTGCTTATGACTGCAGATGTTTGACCTTGGCCTTTTTTTTTGAGGTCACATGTGCATTTCATCTAAAAATCCATACAGACATGATAACTCCACAAGGATTTGACTAAGGAGGCGGAAATTCTGCATGATGATGTACCATAATACGAACTAGGTTGGGAGTATAGATGGTCATACTTTTCATGCAACAAATACAAAGAAGGCCTTTTTCTTAATACTGAGAAAAAGATCTGTCATGAAGACGATATATTGGTATTCAGCAAGTTTCACAATGGAAATGTGTTCATTTTAATTGTCAGTGACCTCTTTAGGTTGGACTGGATGCGACTCACACTGCTCCTCATAACAGTGTCGACCTTTCACTGACCACAACTGAAGCATAGGTTGCTTTAAGCACCTGATGTTTGTTCGGGAACTCACTCCATTGATAATTGGTACATACTCAGCACGGTACAAAGAAACCACTCACATTTTTAGTCAATAGACTCCACTACAAAACTTATAGTGATGATATGATCACTTTCACTAATCACTGGTTTGTTAGTTTTCATTTTATTAGAGACAGTGTGCTTCAGACTGTTCATTATAGGATTGTTGGTATTTTTATTGTTAGTTGTTTGTTACAAACAATTGCTAATTATTACAGTATCATATGTTCATTGGTTGTAAATGGTTGTTTCATAATCAAGATTTTAAGTTCAAAAATGCTGGTAATCATAGATTAATTATGATCATAAAAACAACAACAACAACAACAAACAATAATGGTAGGTAACATATCTACAATGGGAATATCCAAATTCCACAGTAAAAATATTTGCAATTATTTTCCTTGTTTGATTCTTTGCTTCCATTCTATTTGTAAATAATTGTATGCTAAATAACAAAAAATATTTGTCCTCCGGGTCAGACATGTAAACCAAGCGGAATCTTCGGTCCCTGATACAGCCCTGCCAATAAAACTGGGTAGAAATATATTAAAGTGAAAATTTGCAGGGACAATGAGTCTCAAAAAGAGTGTGCTTGTGCTTCTACATGGGTAATCTTTGTTTAGATTTTGAATTTCAATAAAGAGTGTGCCTTCACCATATCTGTAGATCATTCGAATCGGTATGCCTATTTATAGAACTAAGGGTGACAATAGTAAGGGCGTGCTGGGAGACATTTGATTTTCAGTCGGAAAATCAGCCTGTTCTAGTTTATTCACCATTTGGTGGCAACCAGGCTATATGTAGGCCCAGGTTCAACATTGATTACTATCAAGGAAATAACTGCGGGTGTTACTTATCTTGTCCTCAAGTGACACTGCGTCAAACTGATATATTGGCGCGTATCTAGTGCACAGTGCATCCTGTCACTTTTCGTTTAGAATAATGGCTCCAGATTTGTGAACGCAGCAATGGTTGTCCTGAGAAAGGATGATACCAATACTATTCTTATTGTCACAGGGCCACCTCAGGCTGTGCATACAAGGTCAGATTAGCACAGGACTCTAACAATCCCCGTGTTTTCTTTTTTCTTGTGGTGTGACAGACAAACACTAAGGAAACAGGTATGTGCATGTTATATGAAAAAATCGGTTCTGTATTCTACTGGGTACCAAGTATCGCGTCAGTTATGTAGTTGCTTCAGTTCATATCATGCATGAAAGTTTTAGCCTCTGCTAAGTGTGTGCATTAAATTGTTATATCTAGCCTTTTTGTCCGCACAGGTGTAAGAATCCCTCAAATGAGTCCACAAAACTGTTAAATAATTTATGAATTTCGTCCACAAAATTGTTATATAGTTTGGCAATTTAATCACAAGGACAAAAAAAAAAAAAAAAAAAAAAAATCCCCTCCCCCAAAAAAACAAAAATACCCACCCACCCCCACATAGATATGTGACATGGTAAGCACTAGAATTTGAGGAAAAACGTCACAAAATCATGACGAAATTGATATTATCAAATTGATACTTGCACTATTCACCATTGGATGGCTTGTTAAGCGTGTTTCCGTTTGATGGTCACGTGTTGTCAAAACATAAAATCCAACATGGTGAAGCTAGATGCATCACTCTGGAGAGGCTTGTTCTTGTCCATCCTGGTTTTCTGTTGGTTAAGCTGTGCAGTGCTGCAGCCTCTCTGCTGTGTTTTGGCAACTGGCCAAAACAGCCAAGAACTCCAACATTTGCTCCGTTATTGGCTGGTTCTGCATGATGTTTTTTTAAATTGATTACCCAGGACAGCAAGAGATTTGTTAACTCTTGATCATTTATTCAGGGGTTTCCGACCATCTCTGACAGCTCAAAATCATGAGGCAAGTTACACTTGACATGAAAAGTGCTACACTTTTTACAGTTAATGCAATTTCGTGGACAAAATTGAAAAACCTAGAATTTCATGGGCAGAATTGTTAAGTAAAAATAATTTTGGGGACACAGGTGACAATCATAAGATTTCTTTGCCAAAACTCTTAGATTTTCGAATATTTTTGGACAAAATTCCGCGTCTATAGGGTTTGAGGACTTAAACAAGTATGCAATACGATCCCGTGAACAAAAGCCATAATTTTGCGAGATTATGGCCACAAATCTGTAAGGAATCATACGATTTCTGGACAGATTATTCTCTGTGAACATTTCGGCCACAAAATTGGTAGCATAATTCTGTGATTTTGTTCTAATCCACAGAATTGTAAAGGTGTTTTAACTGAGTGTTTTGACATCATATATGTGATATAAATTTCAAAGCGTTTTGTATAGGAAGAATATTTGCTAACATGTGAAACAACTGAGTGACGCCAGGCCTTCTTTATTATATTACAATGAGCTTGATGGGAAGACAGAGAGCCCAGCATCTCGTAGAGCTAAACCCCAGGTTATAATAGTCCTAAGTGGATATTTGTACTTAAGTTTGTTAAAGCAAGCATTATTTTCATGGTGAATTGGATCTGAAACTGAAATGTAATAATGGTTGTATTAAGAAGCATCCATTTTGCTTACTTCTGATCTGAAAATATGTACTTTTTTAGCCTGTTAAAATATTCATTGGTACTAATTTTTATCCATGGACTTATAACAAATGGAGATGCAAGAGCCGTAACTCCTAAAAAACTGGTAAGTCTTTGCTGCTCTACATGATTTACCAGGTAAACAAGTACACATGTCAAGCAAAATACTAATGTGCGAGAAAATATAAGGAGACAAATATTACGCGAAGGTGCTCGATTACTTCCATGACCAGTTTTCGAGACCCTTGCCCCACTTTTGTGGATCTCTGCCATGATGGAAATATGAGAAAAACTATCGAAGATGAAACTACATGTGTGGAACAGTAGGAAACCATACAGAAAAACTAACGTGTCATGGCTAACAGTAACGAATATAGTAGGAATGCAAAGGGCTGATTCTGGAACCAGTATTTCAAAGCCACCTCTGTCATGGCGACCTAGGCTAGAAAGAACTCCAAACACACATACAATTATAAAGCTGAAACATACAAGAAAGACGATGGCACCAGGTGACAAGTGTTTCATTTTAAATGGAAGTAATATACTTATCATACGCATCAGAGAAATCATTGAGAGAGTTGTGATACCACACATGTGAACAACAATGGACAAGATCGATATTAATGGACAAATTATTGATACACGCCACTGTACATCATATATAATATATTCGGTACCATAAGATTCGTCGGCAATAATTATGATCAGTAGGTATAACAAAAACAGCGCACAGAAACAATAGAGTAAATTGTGCAATCTACTATTCGTTGAGTAACGTGAGCTGCGTACCTCAATAAGTAGGAATAGAAGCAGCAGAATGATGAAATTTGAAGCTAGGATCCACAAAAATATCTGTTGTACTTTAGAAGGCAATAAGCGAAAACATGGAGATGGGTCCTTTGATGAAACAGAGCAGAATTTGATGTGCGTTGCAAGGCAGCAAAGTTGAAAGAAATCACTATGTAACACGTTAAGTCTTGGGATGTTTTTAATCCATTTCCAGCGAAAATTTATCAATAGATTATGACTTATATCGAGTACATGTAGTCTGTTTAAACGCGCAAAGGCAAAGTCATGTATATTTTCTATTTTATTTCTAGACAGATTTAGTTGCTGTAAGATTTCAAATCCAGAAAATGCCATCTTAGATATGTGTTTTAAAGACAAATTGTCAAGATACATGTTCTCCAAACTAACCAAAGACACAAACGCATTTGGCATAATACACTCGACAGGATTACCGTGCATTGCTAAATGATGCAAGTTGTACAGGTGGGAAAATGTAAGACTGCTTATCATGGTGATCATGTTATCGCTTAAAAGCAAAATATGCAGGGACCTGAAGGACGTGAAAGAATCCTGGCGCAAAATTGATATATTGTTTGATGAAACATCCAAAGTATATATGAAGTAAAATATTGGTCATATGTTTTCGGTATATCGAGTAGACTGTACTGAATAGTAACAGAACGCACCCTTGCCGATACGCTGGTCATAATGAAATCAGTAACTCTTGTACAGAAAATGGACTGGCCTTTATAAACGCACCCTGCTGGCTTATAGGAAATGTCACACAGTGATTCGTCATCAAACGATTTTATACATTGAACTTCGTTATCACAAACCTGGTGTGAATGAATACAGCCACCAAACTTACAGTGCAAGAAGTAGGGACATGTATATTGTTCACACATTTCTTCATCGAATCCTGAGACACAATTCCATTTACCGTCACACAGCAGTCTTATTGGCACACAATATGAATTTGGGCATTTTAACATCCCAGAACATTCATAATCAAAGCAGCCTGACAAATGTTCGCCCCTTGGGCAGTGTTTTAGATTTCCTTGACTAGTTTGGTCATATATACAGGTATACGATCTAAAGTAGCACTCACCCCCTGGCACTTGACTGTCACAGGGCACCATATTTGGATCTGCACACACAGCAAATCCGTTCACCAGATAACCTTTGGAGTACCTCACCTGAATAGTGAATGGACTTGATTGCTGTGACGGTTTGGAAATTGAGGGAGACCAATTCTCATCACTACCATCCGCACAATCATACACCTTGTTCTACACTCTTGAGAAAGGTACACATCCACCACTGGAACATTGAAAATACAGAGGGGAACAGATACAAGTCCTTTTACTTCACTTTGCAAAGCACTGTGTTTCAGGAAGCACTTGTTCACCCAAATTGAAGCAAACGTTATTGCAGTCAGCCTCATCAGTACCATTTGAACAATCAACTTCACCATCACAAACATAATGCTCCAATATGCATTCCTTGTTTCCACATTCATATTCAAAAAGCTTGCAAGCATTGATAGGCTCAGCTAGTTTTTTTTCACACAAGACCCCATGCTGTGTATTGTAAGGCAAGCTTGTTAAATTGTCTTGGACTATTTGAAAGATTGGCCATAATTTATTACATTTACAACACAGGAGGAATATCATTTCTTTATAAATTGACCATGGTGAAACATTTATGAGTCCATTTTTCAGCAAGTTATTAGACACCAAATTAACAATAAATGATAAAAAACTCTGGAATAGTTGCCAATTTTTTAATTGTTTTAATGGCAAAACCCCATTTGATTGGCAGTCTTGGCAATTGTGCAGCTGAACAGACCTGTAGCATTTGTTAAACTTGAAAACATGTGCTGCTTGTAGTTGTAAAATCCATCCGTGATGTAGAAAACACACATTTCTAAAGCCGTCATATTGCAAAGAACTATCTGGACCTACAAAGGGCAAGATACATTGACTGCCAGAAAGCAACCAAAATCTGGAACAGAAGGGTGAACCAAGCATATTCATTTTAACTATAGGTTTGTGTTGCTGATTCCTTGGCTTTATTTCACAAATAAGCCCAGCTCTCCCAATAGTTTCAACGCAAGGTATCATAATCCATTTGGCCTCCTGCCCAGGGGTCAAATATACCATGCCAACACACCTGTTTGTGGGTGTCACTTGTGGTTGTTGTACTGCCAGTGCTTCTGTAATGTAATGAACTTTAAGCTTGTTGACCCTTTTACCCTTGTGCAAAATGCTAAAAGTTTTCGGAGAGGGTATTTTAGTTGGAGAGTTCCAGTTTGCATATATTAAGGTGTCCCCATTTATCCATCGAAACCCATAAAGCTGCATGACACAAGAACAAATGTATAATTGAGGGCCTGAGTGAAATGTAGAATATGTCATCTGAAGTTTCACTGACAGTGAAAAGGCTAAACCTGCAGACTCATTTTAACTTAATATAACTGATGCTATTGTCACAAATTTTCTTCATATAAAACAGAGCCAATAAAAATTAAGAAGAAGAATCTGGCAACAGTCTTGTGTGATCACACACAGTCCGTTGCCCGACTAGTTTTGTCTCGAAAGCCTTCATCACAGAAACCGAGGTGGGTGGGTGGGGGGACTAACTTTTATTGCCAAATTTGTGCCTTTACGTATAAGGTAAAAGGAACTATATAGCTTCAGTTGATCCTTATGAGTAACGTCATTTATGGTGAGACCGGGTGTGATTTAAAACTAGTGACTTTTAACAATTATATAGTATGTCAAACTATTAAAAAAAAAAAATAAAAAAAAACAAAAAAAACAAGAGCACTGTGACAGCCCTGTGCTCAGCTGACTAAGTCGCCCCATGACCTTGGAAATGAGGTCAAATTCACTGACCTATTCTGAATCTAACTTTGAAAGAGGGCCATCCCCATGTGCAAGATCAAAGTCACAGTATAAATAGTTCTCAGGTTATCACGCAACAAGTAAAGTTCATGTTAGTAGCCCTGTGACCTTGAGCATGGAGTCAAGGTCGCTAATGTACGGTCTCAATCTTTCCTAAAAAGAGGACCACCAACAAATTCAACATCAAAGTCCTATCTTCCATAGTGCTCAAGTTACAATGTGAAAAGTAAAATTAACGTAAGTGTCTTGGTCCCAATGACCTTGGGATTGATGTTAAGGTCACCTATGTACTGTCGAAGTCTGGCCTTTGCTCAGGATGACCATCATGTTCAACATAAAGGTCCAACCTCAAAAAGCTTTCAAGTTGTCAGCTGAACAGTAAATTTGAGCAAGTGGCCCTATGACCTTGGGAATGAGGTCAAGGTCACCCATCTACCGTCTAAGTCTAGCCCTTGTTAAGGACAACTAGCATGTGCAATACGAATGTCCTAGCCTTAACAGTTCTCAAGTTACCATATGACCAGTGAATTTCATGTACCTCACCGTATGACCTTGGGAATGAGGTCAAGGTCACTTACCTACTGTAAATGTATCACCCTAAGACCCAGAAGTATCCCTGTGTAATTTCAAAGCAATTGTCTGAGTATAAACAAGGATAAAGACTTTTGAAGATTTGGCCAAAAAATAACAAAAAAAAAAAAAAAAAAAAAAAAAAATCATTGGAGTGTGGCCATCTGAACAAACTTGGTAGATACCCACCCAATGAACACCCCAACCAAGTTTGAAGTGATTTTAGCTGATGGTTTTGCAGAAGATGTAAAAAGTTGCAAATTAGCATTGCAAACCCTAATGACTTTGCAATCCCCATTGACTTGCATTATAGTAATCAATAGGCATGTAAAATCAACAAAAATAATTCCTAAGAGACCTCAAAATCACTGGACCGTGACCATTTGAATACACTTGGTAGAACCCCCCCCCCCCAAGACACATCGCCACTAAGTTTGAAGTGAAGCTGGCTAACGGTTTTTAGATGAGGTCGAAAATTTAAACAACATTGCAATTCCCATTAAGATACATAGTAAACAATGTAAATGTATGCATTGACCAACAAGTATCCGATTGAAAAATTCGTTAAAAATCAAGGATCCACAGCAACGCCAGCTGGTGAATAAACTTGTGTGACCCGTTCACAACGAACATATCCACCACGTTTCAGCACAATCTGAGAGATGGTTTTGGGAGGAGAAGTCGAAAATAGCAAAAACGCACAAAAATTCCTGAAAAAATAGAAACAAATAATCAAAGCGCCACTTGTTGACCAACTTAAGGTCTGGGTGTCCCCAGAAGTGTCCCTATTCACTTTCAAAGTAATTGGCCGAGTGGTTTCGGAGAAGAGGATTTTTTAAGATCCCCCCCCCAAAAAAAATCCAAAAATTACTGGACCATAACCATTTGAATATATTTGGTAGAGACTCACCGAAGACACATCCCCATTAAGTTTGAAGCAAATTTGGCTAACGGTTTTGGGGATAAGGTAAAAAATGTGAGTTCCCAATGCAGTTTCTATCGACTTACATGGAAAACGATGGGAATGCATACATTGACCAACAAGTACCCAAATTGAAAAATTAGCTAAAAATCAGGGATCCACAGCAACGTCACCTGGTGAACAACCTTGTGTTACCCTTCCACAAAGAACATATCCACCAAGTTTCAGCACAAGTTGAGAGTTGGTTTTGGAGAAGAGGTCGAAAATAGCAAAAATACGCACAAAAATTCAGGGAAAAAAATTGGCAGTACCACCTGTTGAACAACTTCAGGTATGGGGGTCCCCAGAGGTGTCCCTTTTCACTTTCAAAGTAATCGGCCGAGTGGTTTCGGAGAAGAGGATATTTTAAGATCCCCCCCCCCAAAAAAATCCAAAAATTACTGGACCATAACCATTTGAATATATTTGGTAGAGACTCACCGAAGACACATCTCCATTAAGTTTGAAGCAAATTTGGCTAACGGTTTTGGGGATAAGGTAAAAAATGTGAGTTCCCAATGCAGTTTCTATCGACTTACATGGAAAACGATGGGAATGCATACATTGACCAACAAGTACCCAAATTGAAAAATTAGCTAAAAATCAGGGATCCACAGCAACGTCACCTGGTGAACAACCTTGTGTTACCCTTCCACAAAGAACATATCCACCAAGTTTCAGCACAAGTTGAGAGTTGGTTTTGGAGAAGAAGTCGAAAATAGCAAAAATACGCACAAAAATTCAGGGAAAAAATTGGCAGTACCACCTGTTGAACAACTTCAGGTATGGGGGTCCCCAGAGGTGTCCCTATACAATTTCAAAGTAATTGGTCAAGCGGTTTCGGAGAAGATTTTTTAAGATTTCCCCCCAAAAATGCCCCCTTATGTCCATCTGGGTTGTTTGTTCCACAGATTTCTACTATGAACAATTCTGCCTTCATTGATGATGTTAACGTCCAGGAAGTGTATTTTCCGATTGGAAATATTCGACTTGAATTAAATTGTGGGATCAATATTGTTGAATTCTGTAATTAATTCTGCTAGTAATGGTCCAAAGCTACAAGATAAGGCCTCCCTATGAAGATTTTATCACACACTCGACAACTAAACTCACATGTCCAATTATATCTAGACCAATAGTTCAATTTATAGAGAAAGAGAGAAAGAATCAAGAGTGGATGAAGGAGCTCGGACTAAAATTAAGCGACTCAAATCTACTAACAAATCTACCCCCTGCACAAGTGAAGTTGACATTACGCCAAAAAGTATTTAAATGAATGAACCTACTATATGTAAAAAGTTCATTAAACAATAATATCAGAGAGGTAAATCAGTGTTTTAAAACTTGCTAATAACTGGGCAAAAATCAGTGGAAAGAACGACCCAGATGGATATAACAGAGCCGACCAAATTATAGTAACAGGTAAAAATTGGCAAATAAAAGTTAGCCCTCCCTTAGTTCCCCTGAAGAAGGTTACCAAGCCCAAACAAGTCGCAAATGGGGCCCAAAATATATTTCAGGTGCTGTTTTTATTTTTTAATGACGGTCGACCTGTTGGGTGTACAAGCAATATATAGTTCCCATCTGGTAAGTATACAAAATGACAAATATGGCAATAATTTAATTCAAAGAGAAAGTGAGTGACATGTTTAACAGTTGAGATACACTGCCAATTTGCAACAAGCTTACGTGTATATAGACAGGTAGAGCTCATGGGAGTAAATCTATTTTTTTGGGGAGGAAGAATAGTCCAACAGATAACACACTTTTATTTATGTTTTTGAGTGCAAAAGGTTTGACAGTTGCTTCTAGATTCAAATTTTGTGTAGTTTTTAAAAATGCAATTCTTAAAAAAATCTACCCAGACATATTCCTGCAAATTAGCCTCAGTTGAAATACCCTCAAATTGATTTTTTCCACAAAAAATGGCTAAAATGAACACATATAGGTATGGGAATCATTTTATAATGAGCTATTTTTGCGCAAAATTGCTGATTTTGGATTGAAAATCAATAGAGTGGTATTTATGAAAGTTCAGAAAAATTCAAAATTCAAGGTGACTGACCAAATATTCAAGATGGCTGCCAAACCAATGCCTGATGGCTGTTACAATTACAAGTGAGAAATAATTTTCCAAAAAGTCTTTCTGAATACTTAAAATGAATTGTTCCTGTTTTAGAGTGTAAATAATTTTAAAGTAGTTCCTAAATTGAAATTTTGTGTAAAATTCAAAAATGTTATTTTTATACAGAATTTCGTAGTTTTCTTGTAAACTGGCCTGAAGTAAAGAAACTTTGCATGGCTTTTTTCTTCGAAAATGCAACGTCAGAGGCCATTGAGCATGAATACTTTGCAGTCAGCTCTTTGAGGATAATTTGTTCATTTGCAGGTAAAGAAAACCACAGAATATTCTTTAAGAATATTTGTGTGGATTAAAAATTCAAGATGGTGAAACAAATATTAAAAAAATGGCGGCCTCTACGTCCAAAGTAGATGCTACACTGATTAGTGCAACCTGGCATAATTGAAAGGCCACGATGAGCAATGTCAATGATACTCATTATGTCCCTTTTCAACATAATTATGCCACATAGAGGAATGTTAATCCCTGGAAAGGATAAAAGAAGTAAATCCTTCTTCCATGCCACCCTGTAAAGCAGTTTTAAAGAACAAGGTCAAAAGGGCCAATCGTGTGCCAATTTTGTGGAAAAATGCAATTCTGCCACAACCCTGCACTATACCACCAATAGGTAACAGGTAGATTCAAGTTGGTGAATTGTATCAGATTCAGTGGTTTCAGGGTGACTAGGTCCCACAAAGTGTATGCAATGGCATGAACATTGATTCATCATGTGTTACAGAGAAAGAAATTGAAGAAGAAATTTATGGACAAACATTGTATGCTGCAGATGATGATGATGATGCTGATGATGATGATGACTGAATGTAAATCAAACCTTGTAAACATTCTCTTGTGCTTAAAAAAAAGCAACACAATTTTAATTGTCAGGGAAATCAAACTTTCCATTCTGTAATCCAGTCGTACTTTATCTTAATGTGAAACTGACAAGTCAGGTCAGGAAAACTAAAAATTAATAGGGCTACCGGGTCTCTTCATTTTTGCAGAAGTAATACAATTTGGGTTTTGAGTGGCTAGGCTTATACCTTTTGGAAACACTATAGTCTGTAGTTAATGAAGAACATTTCAGAGGTTGAAAACCACCAGTTGCCTTTTATGGGTGACTGCCTGTCTCAACTCAGGAGTGAAATTTGTTTCTTCACATTGGTATTGGAAGATGAATGTTGATGCTTTGGTAACTCAGGAATCTCATTGCTGTCATTGTTGGGTTTGAAATTTATGAATATGGGTCATGTTTTTCTGTACTATTTGATAACTACGTTGGCTATGTTATGCTGTGGGCTGTGTTCTCCGACTCATGGTTATAATGGAGATAGAGTATGTTTATAATGTTCCAGATTCATAAATATCACAAAAACGATGTGGGTCTACTTTCTTATTTTGCTGTACACACAGCTGACTGACAAGTCAGGAGAACTAAAAATTAATAGGCCTACCAGGTCTTCTTTTATTTTTGGCAGAACTAATACAATTTGAGTTTTGAGTGGTTAGGTCTATACATTTTGGAAACTTTATAGTCTGTAGTTAATGAAGAATATTTCGAAGGTTGAGAGGACCGGTTTAAAGCCACAAGTTGCATTTTATGGGTGACTGCCTGACATCTTGGTCTTTAGGATACTGGTATGTATAAAATGGCATCTTATGAAAAAAGACGTTTTAGTTTTGTGAAATACTAGGAGAGACAACTGTACACAAATATATCGATAGTAAAATATTCACTATTTGAATTATATGCAAGATGTCCCAAAAATCCATTTTATTGCTTTTATCATGACAATGATTGAAGAAAGTAGATATAATACTGCAAGTCAAGGTACGAAATAATTAATGCTGAGTTGTACATTTCTTTGTAAATTTCATCAGAAGTAATAACAAGAAACCAGTCTTAAACTTAAAAATTCATGCGTTTCATTTTATATGAACACATTAAAAAGTGGCCTCTTTGTCAAGCTAAGCTTTTGTTTTCCTAAATTGTGCTTTGCTTTCGTCAGCTGAGTACATTTTAATGATTTTGTTTTCCTGAATCAGGCCATAGGCAAATGAACACTGATATATGATTTTGAAATGCAAATTTATACAACGTGTCGTCGCATCGGTTATTATGGCTGCCATGTTGAACTTATAGGCAACCAATATGAATAATTAAGTAGCACTTTTAATCTTTAACATTGTGTGTTGGTTTTTCATTCTTCAAATACAAAAACTTAGGAATTCAAAGCCAGACTTAGTGCAGCAGGATAGGAACCATGAATAAGTTCTTTGCTTACTGACTAATTTTTGAAAAATGCGGAAAAGCAAAATTCTGGGGTTACTTCAGTGTTGCCCAAGTAATTTAACAGAAGCCATCCAGTTAGTTTTTTTAAAGAATAGCATGCAATTTTGAATTCCTGACAAAATATCCCTTTAGCAACAACCTCCCAGTCTTTTGCACAAAAAAACAAGAGTAAAACGTGTTATTTTCTTGACTATCGATTGCACTTATAAGTGAAGCATCAACTTTAGACGTGGAGGCCGCCATTTTATGATACTTTGTTCCGCCACTTTGAATTTTTAATCCGCATAAATATTCTTAAACAATGTTCTGTGGATTTCTATACCTGCAAATGAACAAATTATCCTCAAAGAGCTGACTGCAAAGTGTTCATGCTCAATGGCCTCTGACGTTGCATTTTCGAAGTAAAAAAGTCACGCAAAGTTTCTTTACTTCAGGCCAGTTTACAAGAAAACTACGAAGATTTTTATAAAAATAACATTTTTGAATTTTACACAAAATTTCAATTTAGGAACAACATTAAAATTTTCTACACTCTCAAATAGGAACAATTCATTTAAAGCATTGAGAAAGACTTTTTCTCACGTGTTATTGAAAAAATTAATTTGAGGTTACTTCACTTAAAGTTTATTCCCAGGAAAACGTCAAGAAGGATTTTTTTAAGATTTGCAATTTTTAGAAAGTACACAAATTTTGAATCTAGAAACAGCTTTCAAACCTTTTGCACTCAAAAACATAAATAAAAGTGTGTTTTCTCTTGGACTATAAGAGGTGCAAACTAGTACAATGGAATAAGCAGCTACACCCTATATGTAGAACACATTGCCACTTTTTCTGGTGGTGGTCTCTTTTACACACACAAAAACATATTTTTATTGGCAAGGTATACTGTTCTCTGCGCATGTGATTTGATACTAGATGGTAAATATGAAAAATTAAGTCACTTGTTTCTTGGCTTAGGTACACCACATACTGTATTATCAAATAGGATCTTTGCCTTACTGGGTCCCATGCTTGCCTAAGTGTACTTAATATTACTTTTCTGACATACGAAAATGCACATTTACTCAATATTAAAAAATTACTCAAAATTGACAGTATTTTCTCAAATGTCACAAACATTACGTTGATACATTGACTCAGGGTTGGCAGTGAAATAGAGCTTAATTGTTTGAAGAGTAGATGCCATCATGAAGTCTGTTTCACATCTCTGGTGCAGAATGTACATTGTTGCAGTCTATGTTACGATTTTCCTTGATAGGGTAATGACTACTAGCAAGTGGTTTTGGACAAAAAGACACAAATACAATGAGGGCATTGTTGTTAGTGTCGATACAATACACAACATACCTTGTCAAACAACAGACCAATATAGATAACAAATGACAGGTAGAGACCGTAATAGTTATCTAGCAGTGGAGCAAAATGGAAATAGTCTGATTCGAATCTATAGTTAACCACAAGTAAGTACGCATCAAGATACTTTTGGCACCAATGCTTTGCCTGGGCCCAGCTCTGTGTGCACATCAATGCGCCATAGAATTCACATTCATCTGAAACAGTATATGAGGATCCCAAAGGCAGAGGAAGATTACTGTAGAGGGAAGACAACAGAATAGGACGGTCCCGTGCCACAAAGTCAAGCTGGTCTAATGTGTATGTATTCTCATAATCTGGTTCTTCAGTGTTCAGACGAAGTTTTAAATCAAGAATACGTTGGTGAAAAATGCTTTCTAAATGCAATGTTATATTTTGGTTTACGTGGGAATTAGTCAGTTTGTTACAGGTGAGCTCTATATAGGTAAACAAGCAAAGGCCCTCATTATACTTAAAAGGCACATAAAACATATATTCAAAATATTTCATCAACGTTATTATCCAGATCTCTTCATAATGTACCACTTTAGGTTTTTTTATGGATGCTTTCACCGTATAAACAGGGAAATTAATTAGCTCTCCTCCAATAATTTTAAGCTGACATTTACTATAATGTACATTTGTTATTCGCATGTATATAGCGTTAAAGACATGCGGTTTATACCTTTCTGGGTGCAGAAATATTCCGACAATCAAAGGAGCTGCTGAAAGAATACAACATTTCCCTACAAAAGCATCAACTGCAAAGGAAAAATTGGTCGACATTGTTTTTTGGCATTTCATTGTTTGATGATGTCGATCAATCTGAATATAGAATGGTGCAACCACTGCATATAGTTTTACACTGAAATTGGACACAAGCCCTATATTCTGGCTGAAATAAATATGTGTTGTAAGGGATTGGGTTTTCATACAAAGTACGATAGGCCTGAAACACTTAAATATTTTATACTGCGTTTCATCAATTACAAAATGAATGTCATATTTTTCATGTTGAGGGAAAGAAATGAATAACCTTCTATTTATATTGCGAAATTTATGATGCGCATCATGAGAAAGGTGTTCTTGTGTCGCTTGATGAGAAATAATGAGACACTTGAATTGCGAAAGAAACACATGTGAAAGCAGATCTCCAGACTTCCCCTTTCTTTGTTTTAAATAGACATTTTCTCCATAACTAGTTTTGTCATTCCATGCGAAAAAAATATCAGGAATTCCACCACACAAAGTGGATTTAACGTTCATTTTTATGGAAAGAGTTACTTTAAGGATATAAGAATAGAAAACAACAAGTATATGGGGTATTATGCTCACGTAAGGAATAGTATGGGTCATATTGTAAAAAGGACCATACCTACCGCATAGTGGCCCAGCTTTTGTGCTGATACTACCCGCATTCGATATATAAACAAGTATACCCCCATGTTTACACATATCCACTATAAGACCATCCCAATATATATGTTGAATAACAAATTTTAACTTAAAACCAACTACTGTCTTCAATATAAGCCCATGCATTATAAACCTATTTGCTCTAATGCCCCAAATGTTGAGAAAGAGTACATGCTGCATATCAGGCTGAAGCCACGATTGTCTCAGGACAATATTGTCAGAGGAGGTTGCTTTAACACTGAATGTAATATTCCCTTGTCGATAAGCAATATCGCTATAAAGTAATATACTAAAAAGAAAACCACATGACACAAAAAATAATTCTCCATTTGATGATATGTTTGCTTCAATTTTTTTCGTTCCAACATTTAATCCAATGCCATGAGGTCCATCAAAAAGATCAATTTTGATATCTCCAAGTCCATCAATGTGTAAACGTAATAGAATAATATATCTAAATACATGCCTTGTCGATAAAAGCCAAATGTACCGTTGACGGGACATTTGGTGTAATGTATGTGGGGTGGGGCCATTATACTTTTGTGTATGGAACGCATAGGATTTTTTGGATACTGTCCTTCTATATTCTTCCAGGATTATCATACTTTGGTCAACAAATTGATATACAAATGTTAAATAAAACGGCAAGCTGAACTTTTGGTCGTTGGTGTAGGACAAAACTATTCTATTGGAAAGGGACAATAGATCTTCGAATGAATAGTTGCCTTGCAGATAGAAATGTTTCAAGATAGTTGTCTGGATTTTTCCCAAGTCAATAATATGAAGGCAATGGCAGTAAGGGAAAGTATAAGAATAAAAATGGTTATGAAAATTGAGAGTAGGATGTTCAAAAAATGGTTGGCTAACAAGATTTACCTGAACATGCATTAAACAGATATGAAATTTTCTAGGAGCAAATATATACCATGCAACAAACGGCGTTACTGCCCTGTTGGCAGCAGCAAGAATGTGGAGAACACTCATTCCACAGTCATTGAGGTGTAAATATATGTTGTTTATCCCTGGTGATTCTGCTTTCGAATTCAGTTTACTTGGAGGATGTTTGGCACAAATGAGAAAAATCAGTAGAGTACACTTATATATGCTCTTCTTTTTATATTGTAAACAATTCATTGGCGTATCCCACAAGCATTTGTGTATTGAAGACAGAGCTCTATAAATTCCATGCGAATCAGGCCGGATGTATACCTGATGATGGTGAATTAACACATTATTTCTTCTCCGTTTTAATGTACATATATCCACACATACTTTACCATGAAACGAAAAGAAAGTGATGTCTTTTTTTGTGGGTATGTGGTAGTTGTAGTGCAAAATACTATGAACTTCATCACAATGAAAAGCTCTCACTTTAGTTGTATCCCAAACCCCAATTTCTTGCACTGAAATAGTTACATTCCATTCAAGTTTCTTTAATGCTACATACATGAATTTGTAGGTGACTGGTGCATTGACCTTATAGAATAGCAATGAAGACGGAGTGACTAAATTTTTAAAGATATAAACTGTTCTATCGGTTGGCTTTATCATCATTGGCCTAAAACATATGTAAAGAGACCAACTTCTTATTTCTTTCCACCTCACGTCAACGTCATAGAAGCAAATCTGTTTACTCAGACAATCAAAAACAATTGCATGTAAGTATATGTGAACTATGTTACAGATTTCCATTCTGACGTGGAAAGATTGTCTATTTATCTTGTGGAGGTTGTAAATTCACAGGAATGTGAATATCAAAGACGAATTTTGTAAATGTATTTTTGACACTTACAAAAAACAACCATTTGTTCATGTATTTATCATTTATCTATGCCGAGATTATATGTAATTAAATTGGCAACATGTTTAGTTGTGGCCCCCAGCATGTCTGACACAATTGTCTTGCATTGACCTGTAAGTCTTTACCTAATGTTTACATGTTTGCCTATGAAATCATAACGGAATCCTTGCAGTTTCATTGCAAGAAACCTCTTTTTCCTTAAAAACATATTTCACGTTCATTATTTTGGATTGATTGCTACCTGATAGTGTGATGTCACCACTCTCCATGAACCAGCGATGGACGAGTGAAAACAGTTGATCGTGAGATCTGTCAAAAAAATGGACTCATATACACTCAGCAAAATCAATCAGTGTCAGCCAGTATGATTTCCCTGTGGCTAATGGCACTTACTACTCCTTTATACATGACAGACGCCTAAATATTTCTTCACTATTCTGAGGCAGTGTTGATTATGACAATAATGATAGACAAGAGCGTCCAATTGAACATTCAAACAGACTATCTAACACTGATTCTAATCACTTGGGATGGTTCAAAAGGGAGGGCATGTGCTTCTTGCATATAAATGGTTGGTTTTCGCCACCAAACATCTCTCAACTGCGACATATAACCTGGATACACACTCATTCGATAGGACAGAGACTGTCAGGAAGGAGTAACAGGTACATAGGTAAGGTATGATCTGGCTCACAGCCAAAGAGTAGATCTGGATCATGAAAAATTGGAGGCTGTATGGTTTGTAATTTTTCTTCCCAAAACAGACAATTCTAAGGGGTACCAAAACAAAACTAACTTTTTATAATGTTCCAGATTCATAAATATGACCAAAACGATGTAGGCGTACTTTACTCTTTTGCTGTAAACTTAGCTGACTGACAAGTCGGGAGAACTAAAAGCTGATAGGCCTTTTTATTTTTGGCAGAAGAAGGGAAATTTGTGTTTTGGGTGGTTAGGCATATACATTTTAGAAAAGAACTAGTGTCTGCAGTTAATGACGAATATTTCTAAGGTTGAGAAGAACGGTTTAAAACACCTGTTGCCTTTTATGGGTGACTGCCTGTCTCAAGTCAGGAGTGAAATTTGTTTCTTCACATCGGTATTGGAAGAGAAATGTTGATGCTTTGGCAAGTCTGAAATCTCTTTGCTGTCATTGTTGGGTTTGGAATTAATGAATATGGATCATGTTTTTCTCTACTATATGAAAATTACTTCATTGGCTATGTTGTGCGGCGGGCTTTGTTCTCCAACTCAAAGTTATAGTGGAGGTATAGTGTGTTGATAATGTTCCAGATTCATAAATATGACCAAAACGATGTAGGCCTACTTTACTCTTTTGCTGTAAACTTAGCTGACTGACAAGTCGGGAGAACTAAAAGCTGATAGGCCTAACAGGTATCTTTTTATGTTTGGCAGAAGTAATGAAATTTGTGTTTTGGGTGGTTAGGCCTATACATTTTAGAGAAGAACTAGTGTCTGCAGTTAATGATGGATATTTCTAAGGTTGAGAGGACCGGTTAAAACCACCAGTTGCCTTTTATGGGTGACTGCCTGTCTCAAGTCAGGAGTGAAATTTGATTCTTCACATTGGTATTGGAAGAGAAATGTTGATGCTTTGGCAAGTCTGGAATCTCTTTGCTGTCACTGTTGGGTTTGGAATTAAATTTGATTTGATTTGATCACGTCTCAGAAAATAAGAAGAGACGTTGTGTTAGTCATTTTCGGTGATGTAAATATTTGTTCCCTTCATATGGACTTGCGGATGTATAAGAACTATAAGAGAATTACACAGCAATTTAATCACAAACAATCCATCCGCATTCCAACTCGTATTGGTAAATACTTCATCTGGCTTTGATCACACATAGTTTAACAAAAGTGAAACATATGTCAATCTGGTGTACTTTCGGTGGGTCTTAATGAATTTTTTTTATATATTGGACTAGAAAATGTGTAAGGGGTCAGATAAACACTAATAAGACAATACAATTACATTCTGTGAAAATTATGGCAAGTTCCCCTTATTTGCCCGCTGTCTTAGGTCATGTGGTCGTTTGTACACTTTGGGATGATCTAGTCATTGCATAGATTTAATTCCATCAAGGCAGTAAGGATAAAAGCCGAGTCAGAACCCTGGATGACCATCAAAATATTGAACCTCACAAAGCTCAGACATACTGCTACTTATACAAATGCTGAAAGCTTGGAAGGGAGGAAGACCACAAAAACTATAGGGCTCCCAGGAACAAAATACTAAGATTGATAGGAAATGCCAAAAGTTAATATATGTTAAACAAAGTCGAAGAACAGAGAAAGAGCACACAGATGCTATTGCAATATCTCAGATCTGTAGGTTACTCCCGCAAGCAATTTAGCTGATTATGTAACGATTTTCCTCACAAATATCACAAGCAATGTGGTGAATAACTTGCCATTGGCGAACAAGCTATAAAGTGCAGGTTCAACACATTTGAAAAAACACTATTAATATGTTTTCGTGTCTCTAGTACTGTCAAGTTAAGCGAAGTAAGCATAAACTTTGTGACAATGAAATTTTGTCAACTCACCCCAGTCAAATGTACAGGTCCATATGGTTTACCAGCAAGGCTTTGCAAGGATGCATCATCTATCACTAGTTAGCCAATGACATCAATATGTCGACCAAAACAGAAAGTGTGCCTAATGCGAAAAGAATGTCCAGAATACCCCTCCACAGAAAAAAGACAATATGTTAGATGTGAATAACCATAGACCCATCCCCGTATTAACGGTGGTCTCCAAAATTATTGAAAGAGCCATTTTTCATCAACTAAATGATTACATCTTTGACCATAACCTACAATATCAATATCAGTCAGACTTTCGTGGAAATCATTGCACAGATACTGGTTCATTTTCAGGGCCACGAGGCTAGAAATTTGAAAAGGAAATTTTGTAGGAATAGTTCTTCTGGATATGAAGAAGGATTTTTAATGCGTTTTCCATGCTATACTGCATCAAAAGTTTTCTGTAGTAGGTGTTACATCCAGTGAATGATTTTAATCCTACTTATATTGTAGGGTGCAAACAGTGTCCCCCAAGTCACCATACTGGGGTCGCTGTTATTCCTTGAATACCTAAATGACATGCTCGCTAGTCTTCAATGTAAACTTAGTCAGTAAAAGGACCACAACACCCTCTTAGTTTCTGGACAAGATCCCAAAATTCTGTCTAAAATACTTAATGCAACTTGAAATAATGTTACCACTGGGTCATTGGAAATTACCTGTTATTGCTGCACAGGCAGGGATAAAACGGAACTGAGCGTTTTGTGCACCAAACGCAAATTAGAAAGTGTTAGGAATTCACAATTCACACATAGAGGAGTCACCAGTCAAGGTTCCCCTCACATCAAACATTTTGAAATTCAACTAGACCAACATCTATGGGGCAATAAGGTTACAATAACGACATCAGCAAAGCCAATTCCCGCCTAACATTTTCATGTCAGCAAGCAGAAAATTAAAATGAACATTAAAAAAGATATCATGTTCTTCCCTAATTAGCTGTCATTTTGACTACTCAGTTTTATCTTGTTACCATAGTCTGGTGGAAGCCTACAAAGCAGCTTCAGATGATGGAAAACAGTATATTGCTCTTCATATAGGATGGGGGTCTATGGTGCATGTTCTCTCTTCAAAACTTGCATCAGAAGAATGGTAAAGTGTTGGCAGTAGGGCAATGCAACATGGGCTAACTTACATGCACCAGGTTTACAATAACAAATGTCCCATATATTTTAATAAATTATATACCACGTTATTGCAGGTACACACACATAACACCCATCAAAGTCAGAGAAACCTTTTCATCCATCAGGTAACTCTCTCCATCCAGTTTCATTTTATTATGTCAGAGCAAATAATGACATTCTCTCCCTTCGGAAATTAAGAAAATCCTGTGGTCCATTCTAAGCACAGGGTCAAAACGTACCTATTACGATATAGTGTAAGAGTTGAATCCCCCCATTACCTTTGTAAGTGCTTTGTGCTACCAGTTCGAGCTCATAAATCCAATCTATCGGCATCCAAATAAATACAGCATGCTATAGCATTATCATCTACCTGACAAGTCATCCATATCATTGGTATTTTACCGTACAGTGTATTATATCATGTTATACATTTTTACTTAATTTACCTATTCGTACAATGTAGTTGTATGTAATGTTATGTGTTGTGCATACTTATATTTACATATTTGTGTAAATATTGTGTAGTATTTTATTTTATATGGTGATATTGCCCATTTAGCTGTTGAGGGCAGATGTTCTGGGGGCCCTCAGGAGTTAACCGCTAGGTTTTAAGAGCTGCCCTTCAAAATAACTCTGGATTTTATGCGTATGTGCACTGTTTTATATATTTATAACATTGATTGTGCAAAATGAATCGAATCAAATACAAAAATCGGATGCCTACATCAATCTGTATTGAAGGGATGATGTGATTTCTTCTCCCTGTATTTCATACAAAATAGAAAGACAAAAATAATGTCTATGTTGACTTGATTTAAATACATGTAGATGCCGAATCGCTTTATTGTCATGCTGATAACTACTATGTTAGGAAAAGAGATATTTTCAGGAAATCAACCTCAATTTGTGAATCAAAATGAACACATTCGAAATCCTTATGTATTATGTTAAAGAGTGTAAATATCATTTTAAAATCATTGAACATGTGATCAGCATGTACATTTTGCCCAGAAAAATCATCAACTCTAATATGTTGTTCTGTAATTTAGCAATATTATCAAGTTGACTGCATGAAAGCCGGGGACTAATAACAGTAAGCAAATTGCAGATAATTGTGGATACATATGCTTTAAAGAGAGTGAAGTTTTGTCTTGTACATTGATGCATGGTTTACCATTTGTGATGCAATGGCTTTGCCTGTTTTAAACTCTGCATATTTGTGTCTGCGTGGTAAAGACAATCTACTTAAATCTGAGGCATGGGAGAAACGTTCAGCTGGATAACCTAAAATTGAGGCCAGACAATTAACATTTTATAAATGTCTCGATAGTTTGGGCATCTCCCACATTGTAGTGCCATTTCACCACAGCCTGCTGGTTCCATCTTAGCTGATATTATAAAGCAGTACAGGCGAATTGAGGGATTCTTATGCATTTGTGCTTAGGAAGTAGCGATGAGGACACCACGTTAATATGTGAAATACGTGTATAGTATATTTCAGGACAGTTGTTTCAGTCCAATGGTTGAGCCCAAATATAGTGTTCGCTTGGATAAATTTCTTCAAGAGACCAGAATTGTGTACAACAGCACAAACACATTTACATGTATATACAAAGTAGAGTACGAGAGAAATTGTACCTCCGCAAAGAAAATATTCATCTGATGATACAGACCAAAGGAAGGCAAGGCTAAGTGAAAAGCACGCAAAATATACCAGAAACTGGGAATTTTAACCAGGAAAGTAAAGACAATAATAGGGAATCTGTGCCAAAAACGGTGACTATATTTCAAATGTTACAGCATGGTCTGGACTTTTACATCAACAGTAACAGTCAACCGTATACCTACCACAACAGTACAAAGGGAGAAAGCCTAGCAGAACACTGAAGCACATGAATGTGCCAAATATCAGGTAATAAAACAAAATCTCATCGCAGCGAAGAATGAGTTTTTGGAGCAGATTCTCCCTTACAGAATTTTGCTGACAACATCCATCATCATGCAACCTTTGCCTACATCTAGTGGTTGTGTCTTAACACAACAGGATGCAGCATATTGTGCTGGCAATGGCAAATTGGGTGGATGGCCATAGATTAACGTGGACTCCATCTTCTCATCCTGAAAGTGGCAAATTATTTTATAAACCTGCGGATGGGACAAGTTTTCCTTGCTTCAGGTATATTTCTCAACCATCTTACCTGACTGTGTGACGTTGCTAGCCGGGGTCGGCTGCGTAATGCATGTATAGAAATGGTAACAACAGATTTTGCATATCATACATTAGTACAGGGTTTAGCAGACCAATCAGTGGCTAATGCCCTTCTGGGGGTAGCAGCACGAGACGTTATAGTACCAATAAATGGAATAAACGTGCTGACTGATGCTAGGCACTGCTGGCGTAAAAGTGCCAGATACAGTGATATCGTCTCCTCAGGAAATTTGACCCCCCATGTACTGCAAGTTGAAAAAGCAATCAAGAAGACAAAGCGTGTGTTTTTAATGTTTTTTATATTGTATGCTCTTGTCTGCTCTTATGATTTTTCTGACACTCGTGACCCTTTTTTCATTTATTTTTCTGATTTTCTTAGGCAGTCTAACAACCAGAGGATCGTGAAAACAATTCAAGTAGCCCATCAACTTCTTCAGATTCAGGTTTTAGACTGAGTCAACATGCAGCATTCGTGAGAAATTTTCTGGTTTACTGCATTCTGCAACACATTTCCAAACCTGCTATGGAAAAGAGTCGAAGGATAACCCTCTCCCCAATTTAAAGGAATATGATGTGCTATATATATTCTAACTCTGATTCCTATACATGGCTTTATCTACTTGTTCCTAGCTTAGTTCTGGTGCTTATTAACTGTAACAGCCGTGATATTGGCTGTTAACGGCAAATTCAATAGGAAAACAAAACTTCGTAAATGTAATGCAGGCCAGGATTGTCACATTTACTTTGATATAGCACAGCATCAAGGTAGGCTTGGCATTCTAGGTCATGTTGCCCACTAGACACACCCTCTAAAAATCAAAGTGAAGCCATAGGAGATGAACTGTTCATATTTGCGTACAGCTAGTACAATTTACGTCTTATGTATGGCAGCGGTGTGGCCAGTACGTTAGAGCTGGATTTTGACACTTGTTGCGTAAAAGCAACATTCATCACGAGGGGAACAGATTTGAGGCAGTATCTCGTTGACTTTGATCAGAATGGGCTCATATTGAAGGATTTGGCCATGTTGAGAAGATTTAAATGTGGTTCCTTGAGGTGCGTTTAAACTGTGGATCACTCTTTCTTTGACAAATTTGATGATCGTCCTTCAAAACGTCAAGTTCATTTGTTCAGGAAACCGCGTGAATGACTAAACATTTACTGATATCCACAAACTGTCATATCATCCAACAGCTAAAATATGCCACAAACTGTCCCATACTAAAGAGTTTGTCCATTTGCCACAGTAGCGTTGCAATGAATCAACAAGACTTGCACATAAGTTATTGTCATCGCCACCTAAAATCGCAAAGGGAAAAAGGATGAATGGTAACAACTAAAATCTAGTGGAATATCACCATTTTAGGACTGTTTAGCACAAGATTTACATGCAAACCATCAAATATTATATCGCAAATGTTGGCACTGTTGCGTCCTCACATTTAACGGCTTTATGCAATGTTACTGTGCGTTTTTTTCATTATGTTTTCACGGAGGGGTAGATATCAAATGATGCATTTCAGAACCATATATTCAGGATTTCGTTGTATAGATATCTGTTAATAACGCATGGGCAGTGTTGTAGGCCAGTATTGCGCATATGCACGGATATTCTCCATTATTGTGAGAATAAGCAGATTGTGTAAACAACAAATTGATAATGGTTCACCCCTAATACTGACCAGAGCAACATGTAAAATAACATACGTAGTTTTACATGCCAAGCAGGAAGACCTCCATAATATAAATAGCCAAAATATGTTATGATATTGATAATTTCCCATTTTATCAGGACTTATTGAAATCTATTTGTGCAACTCTATGTTTTGTCTGATGGAAATGGTTTTGTTCTTATAGCCACAGTCTCGCTTTGTATATAAACACACACACACACACACACACATACACACACACACACACACACACATATATATATATATACATATATATAACACAGAGAGAGAGAGAGAGAGAGAGAGAGAGATTCGTATATCCATTCTGAACTATTTTAGCCTTCTTCTGTGTAGAAGTCTGAGCACAGTGCAAAGTCAAAGTCAAAGCAAGCTTTATTTTACATCGGTGCATGGTTAAAACATTCAAACATTAGCGGAAACTGATAGTCACCGATAAGACAAGTAAAATGTATATAAACTAACTAAAAATAATAATTTATACCTTAAGATGTACATATAATGGCCATAACAAGGGGATGTAACACTTGGAAACTATAGGTTACAAAGGGCACACTAACACTTTACCCCTTGCCATGTACTAATCATTTTTTAAAAGTTATTGAGGCTGACTGCTTTACGGCAATCTGGAGCCAGGTCATTCCAGATTCTGGGTGCCAGGGAGCGTAAGGAATGTTTGGCGAAAAAATGAGTGTGTATTGTGGGGGTATTCTAATGGTATGTGCTTCACCGGATTGGAATGAATACATCCACAGTCCATGAAATCATGATTTTATGAATTTCACGAAAACGAACACCTTGAACTGATATACCCGTACTGCTAATAACAAATTCACTGCAACGTTTGAACGTGCTACAGATTGATACACTGTTATTCCGGTGAAGGTACGGTGGTATTTGCTGCTTAAGACCACTGTTGCTTGCCAAGAAGGTTGATACTCTTATTCAGGTACTTTAAAATCCAGGCAATTTAAACAAAAGAAAAAAATTATAGGTATAAAAAGAGGTGTTTGGCAAAAGGTGCCCTGAACTGACACGTTCCAAAAATGCTTGAAATATTTAAACAAATCCTTTAACCAATTCAACATGATGTGGAGCAACATCCATGTTCAGGAGAGTTGCTCACCACGCTCAAGTATCAAATGATAAAATGCTGAGAAACAAACTATGCTGGAGTAGCATTTTCATACCTGAGAACAGACTGCAAGATGCAAGATAGGACAACCTACATGTTAAACAGGTATCCTAAAAAAAAACGGAGAATCTTTGCCCAGAAATACAAAATATTGCCAGGGTATCAGTTTTGGAGACCCGAATGAGCACTCCAACTAACAGGGTAGGGCACCCTTAATGTTACCAGAGAATACTGCCTTCTGCTCATTTGGTGCATGTGTTCTAATATTTATTTGAGGTCAACTCTTTTTAGGCCGTTCACATTTCTGTACAAGGTAAATTTTATGTTTTCTTACCTGGTACGACCAGATAACACGGTGTAATATTACATAGAATGGAATCTTAAACACTTTCACAAATACATATCATCATTAGTAGTGTCACTAGGGAGGAATCAGATAATTCAGATGTAGAAATCATAAACTACTTTCGATATGCATGGTTTCTGCCACAGAATCATCAGGTTCAACTCACAAATAGCTGCAAATGAGAACCACAGGAAGCTAATGCAGCTGTTATTTAGACATTAAATGATCAAAATGTTGTGGTTTTATATTGCAAAATGACTGGAGGGGAATTAGTGTATTTCGACATTGTCGCTTAAACGTGACGTAATTAGACTTGTAACTGTAAGTTTCACGATATAAACACAGAAATTGATTGCACGGCTGTACCTTAATGTCACGTTCCCTTTTCACTATTAATAATAATAATAATAATAATAATAATAATAATAATAATAATAATAATAATAATAATAATAATAATAACAATAACAATAACAATAACAATAATAATAATATTAATAATAATAATAATAATAATAATAATAATAATAATAATAATAATAATAATAATAATAATAATAATAATATTAATAATAAAAAAATAATAGTAATAATAATGATGATGATAATAATAATAATGATAATAATGTATATATATGTTCACATGGCTAAATGGATATTTAGTATCCTGGTGCATATACTGGTACCATATTAATTGACGTTTAAAGCCATCTACCGACTTTTAAATATTACGACTGTGTTGTACTCACAAACTATTTTCATTGTGTGTATATATGATATGTTTATCATAATCTGTCAAGTAAAGTGTACATTTTGTTGACTTCCATGTAAGATTATCATGTTTATTCACCAGCTGTTGTTGTTTTCGCTTCTGTTTTGCATAATAACACTTTTGCTGCAAAGTGAGCTAACACAACCATAGTTATAAGTCGCCTGGTTATGACATGAGGCCTCTGGTATTTTGTCGACAGGTTAGAATTTGGGCCGAGTCGACGCGAATGGCTGCTATGTTTAAATTTGATTTAATTGCACTTAATTACTTCCAGTTTGAATACATGCGAATTTTTCTGACCAAGGCCATTCTATACATACATGCATACATACATACATACATACATACATACATACATACATACATACATACATACATACAAGTGCTTTTCTGATATGTACATGGATGGTTATTAGCCAATAGTACAAATACGATTTCATCTTTGTGCACTAAACGTGATGAAAAGAGTGCCACTGTGGCGTCACATACATTAAATCGGAATCACTTAATTATTTTTGAATCGGTTATGTAACATGAGGCGGTCACATGCAATGATATTATTGAGAACTTTATCCTATCACATCGCATTACAGTGGTTCCAAACACAAAAAATGATGGATAATCAGAAAAACGTATCTGTTTCTCTCGTGTTATAATTGGTGTTGCACCACTATTATTACATGTTTTTAAATGTTAGAGGACGGTGAATGTAGAATGTGTCCACTAAGTGGAATGGCTGGCAGGACTAATGTTCATGTTGTTCTTAGTATTGCTGGAAATGACAGGAAAGTTCGAGAAATAAGCTATGTTCTCCTAGACGCCTGGGGAATGAACAGCATGGACTCTCCTTATTGGTCAGCTGTGGTTAACAGAAAAAGATGTATCATGAAAATATATTTTATCAGCCAGCGCTGCCACCTATGGCCACGCCGTGAACTGCTAGTAAGTACATACGGTATAATGTGACATGATGCGACATGTTACATTGCTTTCATTCATTTCAGTTACAACCCTAAATGATTTGACATGGTCTATTGCAGTATTGGCTAAAAACAATATCAATTGTATAAACACAGTATATGTATATCACAATTGGAATGGCAGTGAATTGTAGATAGAAGACAACAGAGTAGGATAGTCTTCTGGCACAACTTCACGCTGGCCTAATTTGCATGTATACTCATAATCTGTTTGTTTAGTGTTCAGACGGTGTCTTTTAAACAAAACTTTGTTGAAAAAATGCTTTCAAAATGGAGTAACATATATTTCGGTTGACATGAGTATCAGTCATTTTGTTACTCTTTCTGTTCGAGATCTGAATGTTCAAAGTCTGAACTCTACGTTTGACTTCATATGTTACTCCATGATCTATCAAAGAATGAATTTTAATTTGACGCTCTATTGTATTTGTGTCTTTTTGTCCAAAACCGCTTCCTCGTGGTCATTACCCTATTCTCTTTACTCTCCATAAGCTAACCTGTCACTGTCTAACTTATATACATAAAAGTAGTATTGTTCATATTGCACAAGTTCCTCTGTAAAATTTTGACATATGCTGTATTAGCCCAAATAAATTAAAGGGTCTTCAGCGGGTAACTACTCAACATGTTTCGGAGCCTTTTACCCGTATATCTCTCTCTGAGTAGCGGCTCCTTGTCTAAGCTAAATATTCAGCAAAGACAACCCACATAATAATGAATAAATACGAACGTGGCAATTGATGAATTAGCTAAATACGTGAAGTTTTGCTTATAAATGCGGAGGTTCATATCAAAGAAGAATACCTGTCAAACAAACCATAATTACCAAATTTGCATAGTACAGGTAGAGATAAGAACAATTTGACTTACCCCTGAACCAATATGTACCCTTTCTAGCTGGACAGCTTATCCTAGTTAACACAGGAAACCTGGATGGAGATCAATCCATCGACTGCATCACTTTTCAATCTTGACCATTATGTAATGATTTCTATAGGAGCCACCTGTAGCTCCCACGGTGCCTTACATATATATTTACATAAAAGGTTCAAGTATACCATGCGACAGTTGTATACGCCGAACAGAATCTGGGAAGGGAAATTTATTGATATATCTATGGATGTTGCTGATAAACAATTATTTGTGTAATATCTATCGACCGCCCAGAGACAGAAACAGTGACATAGAATTGTTTATAAAAGACATCAGCCGTATAATCAAAACCTTGTCACTTGAATCATCCAACAAAATTATTCTTGGAAATTTCTGTTTGAATCGGCTCAAAATGAACACCAAACAGAAATATAATGAATATTTAGATAAAATGTAATGATATGGTTTTTATCCCAAAGTAACGTTGCCCACTAGGCTAACAGACAGAACAGCTACCCTGATGATCAAATCTTTTGTAAAAATTTCAAATTCAAATACACAGTGCTTTTCTGGTATCACACTTTCTGATCTGTCGGATCACTTGTCTATTTCTACCTGTGTCCATTTAAAACCAAAAGTCCAAGGCCCTCCAAAATATGTCCAAATTAAGACTAGTAACCCCAATGCCTAACAAAAATTTTGTGATGAAATAAATCAGACTGGTATTATGCATGCTCTGAAATCCGACATTCAGTGTGATTCAAATGAAAATTACAATTAGCTGGAAAAATTTTTAGCTTTCACTAACATTGGACCCAGACTTGCAGCTAAAATTAACATAACTGACAAACCTCCTTTCACATCATATCTTTTAATCCCTATAGAAAATTCCTTTTCCTTTTCATTAGTTGATACGAGTGGCATCAATGATGTCATGAATAATTTTAAATTAAAGGCCAGCAGAGGGCATGACAGCCTATCTATAAAAGCTCTCAAAGGCCTGTCATCTATTTTGGAACCATTTAAATTCTGCCTGCCATATCAATTTTTTTTATAAAGTGGTTTATGAACAGTAAAATGAGTATTTCATTTCAAAATCATTATTTTACAAACGTCAGCATGGGTTTAAAAAACTTCGTTCAACCAAAACGGCGTCCTTGGAATTTACAGACAGAATCGCAAATTTACTTGATAGAGGTGAAGTTCCCATACCAATATATTTAGATCTGTCTAAGGCTTTTGACACTCTGGATCACCAAATTCTCTTGCATAAACTTGAATATTATGGCACAAGAGGAAGCACTTTGAATTGGTTCCAAAATTACCTTCCAAATAGGAAACAATATGTTCGTTTTCTGATGTTTGTTCTGATATTTTGCCTACCAGGGGTCCCCCAAGGATATATCCTTGGCCCGCTTCTATTTATAATATACACAAATGTATAATTTAAATTCAAATTTAGCCTCAACTTAATTTGATTCATTACTTAAGGGTGATGACACCACTTTGATAAATTCCCTGTGCTACTTTGACTCGGTATCTGATGTTAATTTCAGTGTATCAGACTCTATAAATATGGAATTGAGCAATGCTTATAATTGGTTAGCAGCTAATAGATTATCACTGAATATAGCCAAAACTACGTACATGTTATTTCAATATCCATAGAGAAAGAAAAATTTACTTCAGATTTGAAAATTGATGGTATCTATATTTTAAAACACATAAATTTGATTTCCTTGGCTTATGCATTTGAGAAAATTTGAATTGGAATGTCATGTACTCAAAATTGGTAATAAACATTCTTAAGTGGTTAGAATTTTCAAAAGGCTGAGTAAATATATTCCAACAAGGACTTTAGTCATAATATTTGATTAACTTTTCCTGTCACATTTAAATTATTGTATCCTTGCCTGGGGCTTCTCCCATTATCGTATCGTCATCTTACAGAACAAAGCAGTACGTCTTTGTTTCATGCAAATTATAACGCACACACAGATCCACTGTTCAAGAAACTGAATATATTAAAAATTCATGACATACTTCAGTTAAAGGCACTCAAATTTTCTTACAGATATACTAAAAATGATATCGCCAATTATTTTCACAACATGTTTGAAAATCCTACTGTAACGCATTTATACTTTATTCATTTTACAAGAAATCCTATTCTTCCAATTCCCACCAAAATCAAATAAAATTATTGTGTCCGTTATTACATTCCTCGACTATTGCAAAACACCCCGCCATGTCTTAAAGACAATATAAACATATTTATACCTTGGTTTTTTCAAATAACATTAAGTTGTTTTTTGTCAAGAAATATGAAGATAGGTGTACCATACACAATCGCTTTGTATGTTACAATTTTATTTTTAACACAGCACTGTCTTGTAACTTGATTTTGTTGATGTAATTTTCCAGCAAACTGCCAATATTGACCATTTTAAAACGAATGTTTTCTTCCCTTAGGTGGCTCCAGCGGAAGCAGATATCAAGTGCTTAGGTGGAGTCATCCTGACATACATTTTGTTGTAAATGATATTTTTTTTTCAAAGTCACACTTTAGTTGTCACATATGATGTGCATTTACTGATCAATGATATGTCAAATAAAGATGTTCTGAGTTCTGAGTTACAGATGAGCTCTACATAAGTAAACAAGCAAAATCCTTCATAACAGTGAAAAGGCACATAAAACATAAATTCAAAATGTTTCATCAACATTATTGTCCAGTCCTTATACTGTACTACTCTCCGCTTTTTATGGATGCCTTCACCGTATAAACAGAGAAATAAATTACTTCTCCTCCAATAATCATTAGCTGACATTTACTGTTTTGTACAGCGAAATTTACTGACCAAGCCTATTCTATGAATACACAGACACACACAGACACACACACACACACACACACACACACATATATATATATCGTTAAAGACATGCGGTTTGTACCTTTCTGGGTGAGAAAATATTCCAAATGAACTGCTGAAAGAAAACATTTCCGTAAGAAAGCATCAGCTGTAAAAGCGAAATTGGTCGACATAATTTTGACGTATTTCAATATTTGATGATGTCTGTCCATCTGAATATTAAATGGTGCTACCACAACATGAGCTAATACACTCCCATTGGACACAAGCCCTATATTATGGCTGAAAAACGTACGTGTTGCAAGGGATTTAGTTTTCGGAAATAAATGAATAACCTATTGATATTGCGAAATTTATTATGTGCATCTGACAGGCCTTAAACACTTTTTTATTTTAAATGGCGTTTCACTAATAAAAAAATGAATGTCCTATCTTTCATTTTGAGGGAAAGATGTGAATAACCTTCGATTTATATTGCGAAATATTAAGTGCATCAAGAAAAATGTTTTCTTGTGTTGCTTGATGAGAAATGGGACACTTGAATTGTGACGGAATCAGATGCGAAAGCAGATATCCAGACATGCCCTTTCTTTGTTTGAAAAAACACTTAGTCCCTAACTGGATTTCTCATCCCATGTTAAAAGATATTAGGATTCTATTACATAAACTAGGTATAACGTTTAGTTTTATTTTTTAGGATATCAGAATAGAATACGATAAGTAAATGGGGCAATGTGCTCATGTAAGGAATTGTATGGGTTATATTATAAAAAAGATCCATACCTACCACATAGTGTCCCAGTTTCTGTCCTGATACCACCCGCATTCAATATATAAAGGAGTATACCCGTTGAATAACATATTGTAACTAAAATTCAACTGCTGTCTTCAATATAAGCCCATGCCTCATAAATTTATTTGCTCTAATGCCCCATATGTTGAGAAAGAGTGCATGCTGCACAACAGGCTGAGGCCACGATTCTGTCAGTACAATTTTGTCATAGGAGCGTGCTCTAACACTGAATGCGATATTTCCTTGTCGATAAGCGCCTTAATATAATATCCTAGAAGAAAAATCGCATGACCCCCCGCCAAAAAAATGTCCATTTGGTGATACATTTGCTACTTTTTTTCTTTCCAACTCATAATCCAATGCCGTGAGGTCCATCAAGATGATCAATTTTTATATCCCAAGGTCCACGACGTAAAGAGGTAATATAATAACGTATCATAACGCATGTCCTATCAATAAAACAAAAGAAAAATCCTTTACAGAAATATTGGTGAAATGTATGTGGGGTTGGCCATTATACTTTAGTGTGCAGTACGCATAAGTATTTTTGGCTACTGTCTTTCTATATTCTTGCATAATTATCATACTGGCGTTGACATGTACGTCTTTACCTAATGTTTATATGTTTGCCTGTGTGATCATTATGGAATCCTTGCAGTTATTTTTGTAGAAAACTCCTTTTTTTTGTTGAAAAACCTACCGCATATTTCACGTCCATTTTGTTGGATTGATTGCTGCTTGATACTGTAATGTCACACTCCCCATGAACCAACGCTGGACGAGTGAAAATAGTTGATCGTGATCTCTTTAAAAAACTGCACTCACATACATGTACACTCTCAAAATCAATCAATACCAGCCAGTATGATTCCCGTGTGGCCAATGGCACTTACATCTCGTTTACATGTCAGAGATGCCTCTATATCTCTGCACTGTTAAAAGGCAGTGTTAATTATGACAATGATGATATAGACGAGCGTCCTATAGAACATTCAAACAGACTGTCTAACACAGATCCTACTCACTTTGAATGTTTTAAAAGGAATGTCATGCACTTCTTACAAATAAACGGTTGATCGTCGCCGCCAAACATGTCTGAACTGCGACATCTAGAACAAGAAAGAAAATACACCAAGATATATACTCATTAGATAGAACATCATGGAGGAGGAACATGAACATACGGAAGAGCTGATTTGGTTCACAAACAAAGATTAGATCTGGATAATGAAAACTCGGAGGCTGTATGGTTTGCAATTTTTCTTCCCGAAACAGACAATTGTAGTGGGATCTATTTACCGGCCACCCAAACAAACTAACCTTCTGGAGCAGTTGGACATCACATGTCAGAAAATAAGAACAGACTCTCAGTTAGTCGTTTTCGGTGATATAAATATTTCTTCTCTTCATATGGACTCTCGGATGTATAAGAACTGCAAGAGAATTACACAGTAATTTTATCACGAGCAACCCATTCACAATCCAACTCGTATTGGTAATACCTTATCTGGCCTTGCTCACATAGTGTGTAACAAAAGTGAACAATTTGTCAATCTGGTGTAATTTCGGAGGGTCTTAGCGATAACTTTCTTATCTCTTCCACTAGAAAACGTGTAAGGGTTCAGATAAATACTAATAACACAATACAGTTACGTTCTGTGAAACTTGCTGCAAGATCACATTCATTGGTCTGCTGTCTAAGGTCACGTGATTGTATATTCTTCCAATGGTGAAGTCATTGCATGGATTCTATTCAACCTGCTTTTTTACCAAAACGATGGGCCTTGTTGCCCTCATTAAGACAATAAGGATAAAAACTAAGTAAGAACCCAGCATGACAATCCAAGTATTCGACCTTATAAGGTAAGCATACCCCTGGTCATACAAGTGCAGAGAGCAGGGAGGAAGACCACAAAACTATAGGGCTCTCATGAAAAAAATACATAGATTTATGAGAAATGCCAAAAGTTAATATATGTTATACAGAATCTAAGAGCAGAAAAACATCGCAAAACGCTATGGCAATATCTCAGATCTGTAAACTCTCGCAAACAAAAAGAGCGCAGCAAACATTGTATTTGGTAACTTGGGAGAAGCTGATTATGTGAATTTTTTTTCAGGTGATTTTGGGGGCCCTGAGAAACAAAACAACTAGGTTTGAAGGACAACCCCTGCAAAATAAATCTGGCTTTTATGCATATGCACACTTGTTTTATATGTTTTATCTTTGATTGTGCGATATAAATCAAATCAAAGACAAAAAGCCGACATCAATTTAATGGTCGTATATTGTTAAAAAAGACATGTTAAACCAATACATTGACAATGTACAAACTAATTCATAAGCAGAAACCAATATAGGGTAATTATCAGGAAAGGCAATGAAACTACAACGGCTTCATCTCCCAGTGAACCCTTCCTGCTTGAAAAAATGTTTATGATACACAACTGTGTCATATAGTCAATATTTTCTTGTAGTTGGTAAGGAGACGTATTATACCATGCTTTAGGTTTCAAAAATTTTACCAATCTTTCTATGGATGAGGCATACGGCTGTTCTCTATTGTGCAGTTCATTCCTGAATTGCAATTCAACCCCGAAATTGCTAAAATACCTATAGGCTGCCCGAAGTATCCGGCAAAAATTAGTATATCTAAGTTGTAAAATACCAAAACTTTTAAGGGAACTTGGATCTAAATCATTAATATCTTTGCAGAGTGCTTGATTTTTTTCATTTCTACGGGGTCGGACCTTTGACCTAGTAGAGTGGGCAAAAGTTATTTTTGTGATGTGTTTATTTGATTTGTTTTGTCTTGTTTTTGATGTTGCTGGCTCTTTTCTGCTTTTACTATTTTTCTGTCACTCATGATGCATCGTTTTCATTTATTTCTCGGATTTCTGAATCAGTCAAACAATCAGAGAATCGTGACAGCAAGTCAATTAGAGTATTAACTTCAAGTTTTAGACTGAGTCGACATGTGGCATTCCAAAGAAAAGTTTTGGTTGACTGCTTCTTGCAACATATTTCCAAAAGCGCTATGGAAATAAGTCAACCAAGATAACCCCTTCCCCGATTTAAAGGAATACAATGTGCCTCACATAGCCTAGCTGTGATTCCGATACATGGCTTTGTTCACTTGTTCCTAGCTCAGTATGGGTGCTAATGTATTGACACAGTCGTGATATTGGCTGCTAAGCCAAAGTCTATAAGACCACAAACTATTTAAATGTTATGCCGGCCAGAATTGTTGTATTTACTTTGATACAGCACAGCATAATAATAAGCGTGGCATTGTAAGTCATGTTGCCCATTATGCACACCCTCTGACAAATTAATGTGAAGCCATAGGAGATGAAGACCCATGTTTAGTGACACTAGTACAAGTTATTTCGTATGTATGGCTGTGGTGCTAGCAGGGTATTAGAGCTGAAATTTATATTTGTTGGGTAAAAGCAACATTCATCACGAGTGGAACACAATTGAGGCAGTGCAGCATTGACTTTGATCGGAGTGCGTTCATCTTGCAGGATTTGGCAATGTTGAGTTAAGTTAAATGTGGCAACTTGAGGTGTGTTTACATTCTTGGATCGCTCTTTCTTTGAAAAGTGATATGATCTTTCTTCACAACTTTAGGTTCATATGTCCAGAAAAGCGTGTGAATGAACCGACATTTACTGATATCCGTGATCTGTCTTATCTTCCAACAGCTAAAATATGCTACAAAATGCCCCATAATGAAGAGTGTGTCCCTTTGCCCCAGTAGCGTTGCAATGAATCAACAAGGTTGCTTACCACAAGATTGACAGATGGGGGCGTGTTTTTGAGATTTAAATGGTCTAATATTATATCGAGTATGTTTGCATCGTTGGTTTTACATATTTGACAACCTTGTGCAATGCTACAGAACGTTTTCTTCATTAAGTTTTTTCGGAGAGGTTATAGTCAACTGATGCATTCTAAAACCGTTTAGTAAGAATTTGGTTGTATAGATATCTGTTCATAACGCATGGGCGGTGTTGTAGATCAGTATTAAGCATATGTACGGATATTCTTCTGTATTCGGAGAATTAGCACATTGTGAAAATCATAATTATTCCTAACACCTACCACTCATCAGAGCAACTTGCAAATTACCAACGGTATTTACACGTTACAAACAGAAAGACCGCCATAATGTAAATGACCAAAATAGGTAATAACATTGAAAATATCTCATTTTATTTGGCCTTAGACGAATTTATTTCTGCAACTGTATGTATCATGTAAACAGTTTTGCTCTGATAGCGACAGTCTCTCTCACTCTCTCTCTCGTCGATATATATATATATATATATATATATATATATATATATATATATATATATATATATATAAATTTATAATTTTACCAGAGTCAAATTAACATGTGGCAATCAAATATTGTATAGAGGATTAACAAGTTGTGGGTCTCATGATCAACAACAGATCAAAATTAAATATGTAAATGTATTTGAAAGACACTGTAGCTATGTATTACATCTGACTTGCACTTTAACGTGAAGCGCATTTTTTTTACATATGGATTTTTTTCCTGGATACAATTTCATTTTCCTAACATGCAGTTTTATACGTTAAATTCCAACCATGAGACACTTTTTTTGGAAGACCTTTTCCATTTACAACACTAGATCACAGTACATGGAAGGAGGGATCATAAGGTAGCTGGACAAATTCCTAAAATAAACCTTTGCAACATTCTCTATGTAGGTTTTATCTTGTGGGGTAGCATTGTCATTCTCTACATGTAGGGAGCGCACTGTACTGTATAAAGTCGTTGCCACAATCACAACACAAACATACCACGTACACGAGAAAGTAATTACATGTAATACTAAGCTGTGTGTCAGAGGATGTGGTATTATGTTTACAGTGAAATGGCCAATACCTTACATACCGGTATGTTCATATACGAATGTATGACATACATGCATACATAGGTTACAAAGATTAAAACCCTTAAATAGACCCTGCAAATTACATTAATCGTAATTCACAACTTTATAATCTTAATCCTGTATTTAGAAAAAAAAGACAAATACTGTCAGACAGGCGTGCTACTGCGGGTCGAAGTGTCTGCTTTGCCTGCAAATACATGTGTACTGAGATTTCAGTTCAGTTGACCCAGTGGAGTGGTTGAGACCAAACAGTGTTCCTTTGGGTAAATTTCTACGAGAGACCAAATTTTTGTGTAAAATGTACAACAAATAATTTGGATCTGTATGTAATGCGGAGTTAGAGAGAAATTGTACGTCCCAAAGGAAAGTATCTGGCTGATGATGCAAACCAAAGGAAAGTAAGGCTGACCTAGTGGAAGCAGGCATAAAAAAAAAAGGGGGGGGGGGCTGGAATTTTTGCTATACAGATGATGAAAAGGGGGACTCTATGAAAAGTCAAGACAGTGAAGACAGTAATAGTGGCATCTGTGCGAAGAAGGGTGACCACATTTTAAATATTGCAGCGTGTTCTGGACATTCATATCATCAGTAATGGTGGAGCAAAACCGTTCTCAACAGTACAAAAGGAAAAGGTCCAGGAGAATACTGAAGCACATGCATGTTCTGAATATCAGCTAATTGAACAAAATTTCGCGCCAGACGAAGAATTTTTTGCTGGAACAGTTTTCTTCCTGCAGAATTTTGCTGACAAAGTTAATCATCATGCAACATTATGTTGCCGCCAACCAAGTGGTTCAGTCTAAACAGGATATTGCATGTTGTGCAGGCAAGGGCAACTTGTGTGGATGGCCATAGATTAACTTGGACTGCACCTTTTCATAGTAATGGTAGCAAATCTATGGTGAACATGCGGATAACACATGTTCTCTCGTGTCAGGTATATTGCCCAACTAGCTTACCCGACCCTGTGTGCTGGGTAGTATATATATATAGAAGAATAACAACAAATGCATACATATTTTGGATATAATAAATTAATACTTGAGTTACCAGACCTATCAATGGGTGACGTCCTTCTACAGGAGATAGCACCACGAGACGTTACAGAACCAAAAATCGAATACACATACGGAATGATGCTAGGTACTGCTGGCGTAAAAATGTCGGTCACATGATGTCGTCTGCTAAGGAAATTCGACCCAATATGTACTGCAAGTTGAAACCGTAACCAAAGAAGAAGAGAACGTGTCCCAAAGACATGATTTTATATTCATTAGAAAAATATATGAAAAAATTAATCAGGAAGATGTATCAATTGTCACACATGCACATGATGATAATGCATGTGTAATTAAGCTTGTGCGTGAGGAGACAGACACAAGTAATAATGCAAATGACACGTGGCATGTGACAGAAACCATTACCAAAGAGGCCATGGAAAAATGCAAGGTGTAATGTGCAATTCAGCCAAAGTGTGGCATGCTGAACTCAACGACTAATCTGGGTCGATCTGCACTCATATTGGTTAATGAAAAATTGCAACGGAGATGCTGACAAGCTAACAACATGCATAGACAAAATAATTACGACCCCTTTAAATATAAACATGAGAACCACAACCCAAAATTCCGGTGTTATTAGGAAGCCCCTCAGTATGTGCCAACAAAAGCTGGAATTTAGGACTTTGTTGCTTAAAGTACTCTGCATACTTTTCTCCACAAATTACTAGTATACAAAGATGCCGAGAGTTCCAACCACTGCATGGATACTTATTATGTTGAATCTTTTAGTAATGCCTGCCTGCAATGCCACGAAAAACGGACTGTTTTTGGCATTGACGCTTATAGATTTTCTATAAATTGGGCTGTCTTTGACAGGAACGAACATGTGGACAATACTTCCACCTCACACAAACAGAGCAGCACTGACTCAAACCCGAGAAGACAAACACATGTCAAAGTTTTAAGCAGGAAACAAACAATTCCAGGCAAACTTTTTGGATCAAATGGATGGACAGGGTTTACTCATAGCATAGTTAGACAAAATAAGGTAGTAATTTTTCTGTATCTACAGGGAGCAGTCTACACTATCTTTGTTTTATTGTGTATTTGCGCAAAAATTAACAGCTTGTCATATTTTTGATCAAATAGGGTGCAGTAAATAGCCTTTCTGGCTCTTAGATAGTCTAGCAAGCAGTTTAACCCTCAATGTGACTGCTACACATATCCCGATGTCCACGTTGGTCAGCCCAAGTCTGGCCTATTCAGTTAAAACGTTGCCAGGGTAATATTAAGAAAAGCAAACCCGAACCATTCACCAGGAAAGGCAGTGAAACGGCCATCACCTCATCTCCCAGTGAACCTTCCCTGTTCTATACACAGCTGTTTCTTACCACTAACTGTAATGGCTTTGTAAATTGCATTTCAATTACACCAGAACGCTTCCAGCTACAGTATATGTTAAATAGCTCTACACATGAAGTGGCACTTTATTAAAACTTACTTGCCTTTTATGGGTGGATGCATGGCTCAAGTCAGGATAGAAACTCATTTCTTCACATTGGTATTGGACAATTTATGCTGGTGTTTAATATCTGCATTTTTTTGTATATTTAACTTGGCTGTTATTTTTTGTTTGAAATGTACAAATATGGGGTATGTTTTTCCAAACGATTTGTACTTCCACCTCACAAACTTTGTCATAGTGCTTGCTGGATTCCCTTCAAAGCTTGATTGAGTTATTAGAGTTACATCTTAATTCAGTAACAAAATTTCTCTTATGATGAATGCTCTTCTGAAACTTTTCATCTGGCAACCAGCCCATCCCTGAATCATGTTCCTTTTTAAAGAATAGTGATATATGAGAAACAAATCAGTAAGTAATGGACAACTGAATTGAGTGGAGTTTACTTCTTAGTAGATATTTGCACTCTAAAGTAAATATTTTAGACCAATTGACAAATACAGTGTAAAAGAATCCTTGTCTACTTAGACCTGAAGGGTAGTCTGGGCCTTGAGGGCGTATTCTACACCAAAATCTCCAAACAGTTAAGATTACAAAGGTGCCATTTTTTGCCAACAATCTTGCAGTCATTTTCATTGCAAATCTACCCACACTTCTTGCCCACAGAAAGTGGTATGATTCAAACTGGATATACATTCCTGCATAAAGTGAAACTAGTTGAACAAAATAGGGTCATGTTCAGGAAGAATTTGTGTAAAAGGAAAGCTGGCGTGCTCCTCCACACTTCAGTGACGAAGGTTCCTTGTTCTGAGAGACAACTATGAGTGGAAACTACCGCCCTCAAAGACCAAATTTACCAGGTCTCCAGTTGCACTATTTAAAACTCACTTGACCTCATTAAGAGACTACTTACTTCACGTGAGCAATCTTGGACTGACATCTTATCCCTAAATAAATAATTAATTTATTAGTTGTGATCGAATGACATGACAGTACACACACACACACAAATATATATATATATATATATAATATATATAATATATATATATATATTATATATAATATATATATAATATATATATATATATATATATAATGTATATATATGTATATGTATATATATACATGTATGTATATGGTCCTCTTAAATCAGCTTTGGGTCGATTTTGTCAAAATTCCTTTTTTTGAATAGCGCAGGTGCTAATGCAATAATTAAGATGGATACACAGTTTCAATTTGTCCATGGAGATTGTTATTTTGCTGCAAAAAGTAAAACAGTACAAAATATGACCTATCTGTGAGAAACGTATTAATGTTAAACGACATATAGAGTTCTACGTTAACACACACCGTTTTTATTAGCTGGAATATTTTTTACTACATACGTCATTTTGAAGTATCCATGCCATGAACTGGTGGACAATGGATTGATTTTGAGCAACCCTGTTGCCGGCTGTTACCTACAGCTGTACAGCCCGGGAATTTTTGGGCCTTACGTCTGAACTTTAAAATTGGTGGAGCCATTGTATTAAATAGGAGGCTGGGGCTTTAATGTTTCTTTTGTGGCTATTTACCCCTACTGTAAATGAATTTCCCAAAGCAAAATATTGGTTTGCAGAAATTTTCCTTGTGTTTTGATTTGTATTCATTGACGCTATCCTGAAGACTTTGCATCACCCCCCCCCCCCCACACACACACACACACCAAAGTGGCAGTTCGAGTCTTATTTGTCTGGTATCATAATTGAATTATATGGCCGCACTTAAAACGATGAGCTGACATTCTGTTGATAAGGCTGTTTAAACCTTGCTTGACCTGCCAACAAGCCACACCACAGACATTGTGTTATCCGGTCATTGTACAAGCTGTTCTTGCACATCTTTGTGATCTATTAGTAGTTTTTTTTTCAATATTCTACCTTAGGTTTCAACCAATAAGGGCTGTCTATACATCTTTTTATTGAGTGATCAGAAAATTATGTCTAGGCTTAATATCCCAATCATTTTTGAAACGATTCGGACAAATTCAAAGTAACCGTAACGGTAAAAAGAGATAGACATATTATCAGGTTTCAATATTTTTCAAACCTGGGTAGAGATACGCCTATCCATAAATTAGCCCTAGACCTATTCTCTATTCTGTGTTACTCCTCTGAATAGTTTTACTTCCACCCCGACTTTGCAAACGCGCTTTTCTGAGTAATGCAGCCAGCTCCAAGCTTGAGGTGAAAATTAGTACAACTAGCTTTTGATTTCTGTCACTCATGATACATCACTTTTACTTATTTCTCTGATTTCTGAATCAAGCAAGCAGCCACAGAATCGTGACAGCAATTCAGGTACCCAACCTATTAACTTCTTCAGCTTCAAGTAATAGGCTGTTCACTTCTTTTTGAAACACATTTTCAAAAATGCTATGGACAAGAGTCTATCAATATAATCCTGTCGCCAATTTGAAACACAACAATGTGCTTGATATAGCCTAAATGTGATTGACATGCATGGCATTATTCACTTGTTCTGAGCTTAAAATTGATGCTAATGTATTGTAACAGCCGTGACATTGACTGTTAATGCAAAGTCAGTACGACCACAAGACTAAGTCAATTTTATGGGGGCCAGAATTGTTGCATTCACTTTGGCACAGCAAGCATCAAAGTAGAACTAGTCTTCTAAGTGAAATTGCCCATTAGGCATACCCTCTGACAAAGTAATGTGAAACCATGCACAATGAACAGTTAAAGTATGGGTATAACTAGTACTAGTTATGCCTTATGACTTGCAGTAATGTAAGGAAGATGTTATGGCTGGAATAGACGTTGGTTTTACATTGAAAAACAAGCATTCTTCACGGAGGGAACAGAATTGATGCAGTACAGCATTGATTTTGATCAGAGTGGGTTTATCGTGCAGAATTTGGCAATTTGAATAGAGTTAAATGAGGTTACTTCATCTGTGTTCACATGTCGGATCTCTCTTTCTTTGAAAAGTGTGATGATCTTTCTCCAAACTTCAGGAAAAGACGTGAATGACCCGACAGTTACTGATATGTGCAATCTGTTAAAGCACCCATCATCTGAAATATGCTACAAACTGCCCCATACTGAAGAGTATGCCCCTTTGCCACAGTAGCATTGCAATGAATCAACACGGATTGCGCATGAGTTGTTTTCATCGCCACCTAAAATCGCAAAAGAGAAAACAGATGAATAGCAAAAACTTAAAATCTACTCGAACATCACCTTTTTATGATCCTGTAGCACACGATTGACAGATGATGGTGTATCATTTACATTTAAACAGTCATGTATTACATCGAGAATATTTGGACTGTTGCTTTTACACATTAAACGTAGTTTTGCAATGTAACTCTACGGTTTGTTCATTAGATTGTTCGGAATGGGAAAAAGTCAAGTGATGCATATTGGAACTGTGTATTCATGATTTGGTTGTATGAATATCTGTCAATTACGTATGTACGGTGTTTTAGGCTAGTATTACGCAAATGCACGGGTATTTGTCTCTATTTTGAGAATATACATATTGTGGGATCACAAATTGAGAATTATCAACACTTAATGTTCATCAGAGAACTAGTTTTAAAATAACATGCTTAATTATGCATGACAAGCAAAAGGACGTCGATATTGCAAATAGCTAAAAACATTGCTAGTTACTCATTTTATGCGTCTTATTCAAATATATTTCTGAAACTGCAAGTTTTGTCTCATGTAAAGAGTTTTGCTCTGATAACAATAGTCTCTCTGTCCTGTTTCTCTCACTCTCTCTGTATATAAACTAGGCAACAAAAGTAACTCCACCTTTTCCGGAATCTGTATTTTTACACATTCTTCTATAAATTACAAAACTTTATGTAGGAATGAGTGACATAACATCTATGTCGAATGTGGTTTTCATAAGAATTGGTAACCGTGCTTGGCTGCATTTGCACTGGATGCAATCCAGAGTTGAAATGGAGATTTCGTAAAACTGATGAGCACTGGGCAGGGAGATAGTGTGCGGCTTCCTGTCCTTGTTAATATCCGTAACATGTCAAAAAAAAAAAAAAAAAAAAATCTTTTCATTTCATGCCCTAAATGTGTGTATACAATGGTGGTTATGCTGCTGATTAATGCTGATAATTGAAAAGTCAATCAATATGGTCGTGTGATTATGTAATGGATACAATTATCACTATGTTGCCATAATTTTTAAGACACTGTTATACACACAAGACGGTAATAGCCCTGAGTGTGTCAACTTATGCCAAGTGTGACCTTGCTGAGTAAAGCGTGTCTTCCTTTTTTTCCTTAAAATCCAAGTCAAATAAGTTAATAAGACATCATCTGTCTTTAAATCTGCTTTTATTATCTTCTGTGCACAGAGAAACGTATTGGGAGTTGACGGTGCTATCTAATGATGTCGTGGCGAACTCTTCATGTTAACTCTGACTTGGATCCCGAGTAAATGCAGCCAGTCATGGGAGCCAATGTTTTTAAAAAATGACAAATAATGTTTATGTTATATGCCACGTGTCAACAGAAATATTGAAGATTTATCCAAAAACAGAAAATGCAGACTCGAAAAAAGGTGGAGAGTAACTTCTGTTGCCTAGTTTATGTGTATATATATTCATATGCGCCAGCAAATATTTTCGGATATGCAGCATTTGGGCGGTAGAAAGCAGTGGACAGTGGTAGAGAGCAGCAGGCAATGGCAGAGAGCGACAGCCAGCTACATACAGAGGCAGTCGGTGGCAGACCCGCCGCGCGGAACTCCCATTGATACTTCTGAAGCTCAGCAGTAGACAGTGGCAGTCGGCGGCAGAGAACGGCACACTGCGGCATCCAGCGGCAAAAGGCTCTCTGTGGCTACCTATTGCATACTACCGGTGTCTACTGCTGAGCTCCAGAAGTCTCAATTGAATTTCAGCAGCAGATAGGGGCGGTCTGCGGGTATGCCGCTCTCTGCAACTGCCTGCTGCTCTCTGCCGCTGTTCACCGCGGAAATACTGCACACGCCGCCGAAAAAAATTGCTATACACACACACACACGCACACACACGCACACACACACACACACACACACACATATATATATATACATGTATAAATAAATATACATATATATAAATATACATATATATATAAATATACATACATACATATAAATATATATATATATATATATATATATATATATACATATATATATATATATGAGCACCATGGACAACAATGAAAGGTATGGAATTTTTGTAAACTGAGTTCAAGTTGCACTGCCTTCTGATCTGGTATGTACAAACATGTTTTTTTAAGTATAGTAGCACCATGAAAACATTCAGCTTTATTGAAGTTTCAGTACATTTTGTAGCGTGTTTAGATGTATGTATCCAAAGCCCATGAAAACATAATTTTGCTAACTTGAGGAACAGGCACACCAAATCGATATAGTTGTACTGCTCATCACAAATTCAATGCAATCTGTGAACGTAATACAAATTGCTACCTTTTTATTTTTGTGAAGGGACGGCAGTGCTTTGCAGGTTTATTGATATTATTCCACCAGGTGATACTAATTTAATCAAAGGAATACAATGAAAGGTATAAAAATGGAGGTGTTTGCCTAAAGCATCCCTACACTGACAAGTTCACAAAATGCTTGAATTATTTGATAAACCCAATTGACAAATGCAATATGCCATGTAGAGCAACCTTCATGTTCAAGAGAGTTGCTTACCATGTTCAAGTACCCAGTAGCATAAAATTGAGAAACGCAATCTATGCTGGGGTATTATTTGGAAAGCTGAATAAACGCAGCAGCATGAAAGATGAGGCAATTTTCATGCTAAACAGGTATGCTAAAGAACGAAGAATGTATGCCCAGAACACAAAATTTGCCAGAGTATTGATTTGGGAGACCTGAATCAATACTCCAACATGCAGGGTAGAGCAACATTTATGTTTAACAGAAACACTGCCTTCTGATCATCCAGTGCTCGTGTTCTAATATTTATCAACGTCAACTCCTTTGAAGTTGTACACATATCCATGCAAGCTAATGTGTACGTTCTTTGAACCAAATTAAATCTAAAACCTGTTAATGGCCGAAAATGCTTCTACCTGACCACAGTAATTAAACAAAAATGCCTGCACTTTTTTCAAGCCTTTATACATCAAAACTGACAAGTCTTAAGTGGAGGAAAATTTAGAACCTAGTATGAACCGCAACTATAAGGATTTTAATGAAGTGTTGGAACCAAAAAAATGTTGGGAAGATAGGCATGTACATCAGAAAATCGCAGCCCAAACGAACGTAAAAGTGGATGATGTTTGTTCTAAATAATGTCCAGCGATTCATTTACTTTTTCGTGTGTGGGAGACTTTAAAACAGGCATATTTCGTCAATGAGAACCTTATAATAAAGCTATCTACATATGACAATAGTATTATTGGTCGCCTTATCAGCAGTTGCAAAAATATATTTATCCTGCAACTCTTGCAGGCACTGAACAACTTCTGGATTTGTCAGAACAGTATGTAGTGGTTCGTTTCTGCAATTTTCTTATTCTGTTTGTGATGATATGCTTTTCTTCTCTAATCCATTCATCTAAGACGGAAATATCAAACATATCGCTCTCTGGCCGTTTTCTAGCATATTTGTTCAACAGCTTCCATAATCAGTTTCTTGTCCTTATGCTCATAAATTTTCTTTCGCTCACAGTATTTCGAAGATTAATTCCAAATCTACACCGAAAATGAAAAAAAAAAAAAAAAAAAAAAAAAAAAAAATAGAGCATTTTCACCATGCACACAACTTTAACAAATTTTGTAGAGAATCATGTACGATACATTCTGACCCAATTTGACGTGAATATGAATGGCCTCTTTGCAGAGATGAAAAGATGTGAATTACTATTGCAATCCCCATGGCCTTATTCAATAGAAATGCATGCACCAATTGATGGGCAGCAGAATCGAAAAACCTGTTAAAATCAGGAATGGACAACATCATCACTTAGTGGCCAGATTTGTTTGACCCTTCGATAAGGGGCCCATTTCCATCAAGATTCACCATTTCTGAAGGATGGTTTTGCAGAAGTCTGAAAACAGCGAAGACACACAAAAAGGTCTATAAAAATAGAAAAATACAGTACTTGACGATATGAAGGTCTAGAGGTTTCCAGATTTGTCCCTATGCAATATCATAAAACAGGAGGTATTCATTTTAACTGGGAACTTGTTCTGCCACCTAGGCTGTAGTCAGTCACTCGAGGGGCTTGATGGCAGATCTGTGAATCACAAAGAGCAAAATGAACTTCCACCATAAAGGTAACAACTGAAGAAAGCAGAAAAAATTGAGAAAAGTCACCCACCAAGTGTTAAAACATGCAACATGCATAACATATTTAGAAAAGTTATTTTTGTATACAAAAAGTGTTATTTGCAGATGTTTAAGTAACTTTACTGGTTCATGTGCCTTCACTATTGTGGAATAATAATCCCATTGCGTAGGAAGTGAGAGGACCAGAGCAAGGCTGCATTTAATATAGTTGAAGATGAACACTTATTCTCAGCCACGCAATTTCGGAGGCGGTTTTCAGCTTAGTTGATGTATGAGTCAGCAGAGCTTATATCATGACTCGACTTCCATCGTCTTTCTGTCTATCATCCACAATTTTTACTTTCGACCTCTTTTGCCAAACCACTCATTAGATTCACTTCAAACTTGGCAAGGATATAAGATATGTAGATCTCTGACAATGTGTTAAAATAGTCATGCTCCAGTAAATTTTTGAATGTTAATGTCCTTTTCTGAAATAACTTAGCCAATTGTTTTACAATTGCATAGGGATTGTTTTTCCAAGAGATGCTGCTGCTATTTACTTCCATTATTTTAAACTTTTTATGTGTTAAAGCCATTTTCAACTTATCCAAAACTGTTACTCAGATTGTGATGGAACTTCTATTTATTACTATATAGAGGTAAGTCGATGGGGATTGCAATGGAAATTCAAACTTTTTATTTTTTGAAGGGCGTCAAGCATAATTCGTGTCAAATATGGTGGGAATGTACTTTAAATGGGTATCAATCAAGTTTGTTTACATGGTCACACTCCAGTGATCCTTAAATGTTTCTTGATAAAGTTGTGCTCATGTAACAACCTCTTTTCCGAAAGTTCCAAGCCAATTGTTTTGAAGTTTCAGAGGTACATGTCAGGGTCCCCCAGACCTTAAATTGGTTGACAGTTGCTCCTGCGATTTCTTTCTTTCTTGATAATGTTTTGTTTCTTTTCACTATTTTCGACTTTTCCAAAACTGGAATTGCAATTATTCTAATAATGGATGAAAATGTTGCTTGTCTGAGGGTAAATGAAGCATACATTCATTAGGTGGTGATACTCTGGAGCCCTGATGTTAACGATTTTTTTTCAATTCTGGTAGCTTTCAGTTTATGCATACATTCCTAATAATAACCATGTAAGTCAATGGGGGTTTCAATGGAAATTTACATTATTGACGTAACCAGAACCATCGACCAGATTCACTTTAAACTTATGTAGGATGTACCTTGTGTGTGTCTCTACTTATTTTGTTCAAGGGCCATGCTCCAATGATTTTATGTCATGTCCAGCTGAATTAATAAGCCACAATTTTGTTCTTTTCATTCGTGTATGGTAGTTTTAAAATCAGATCCAATGGGTGGCGCGGGGCTCATCAGAGCACTCGTATTTTAGATGTTGCCCAAAAATGAACAGTAATATTCATGGAGCCCCTAACAAGTCATGCAGCCTGACCACGTAAGCAAATGTGATCAATGTACGCTGCAAACGCCACGTGCTGAAGACAGTAAGGTCTATGAGTCCCCAGAAGTGTCCTTATGAAATATCAAAGCAGTTTTGAAGAAGATGGTTAATGATGTTGTACAAACATGTATAAAAAAAGAATAAAAGGAAGCTGACCACCAATTAAAATTTATTAAAGCTCTTAGATCCTGAACATCAGCCAATATTGATGATTTTGCATGATGCTTCTACAACATACGTTTCCACTACAAATCCATCAGAGACCGAAAACCCCTCAGCCAGGGTTGTTAATTGGGAAATGGTACTTTAGGTGAACACCATGTACCTGCATATGAAGCCAGGAAGATTATATTGCTTACAATACCCCTGAAAAGTCTGAAAATAAATTTTTGGCCAAGCTTCCATTGGTTCTAATATTTTACATAACTGAAAATGAAATATTGGTTGCAACTATAAATGATTTTGACAAAAAACACTATGCATTGAAATTATAAAAATAATTAATATATCTTTGATTCTACAAGGGAATGGAATGGACTTTATTCTGGAAGGAGAAAGAAAGTGGGAATTTATCTATAAATTGAGTGATTGAATAACATGGAATAGTTCACGGTTTATGGCTCAGAGTCATCATGGTTATTTGCTTGATGCTGAAATGTTGCCCAATCAAATGGTAATTGGTTAACCAATGCATGAAAAACCAAAAAACCCCTTGGATATGTTGATCATCCTTGCCGTAATATATTGATGATGACAGCATTTAACACTGAATCAGTATGAAATCTGCACCCTTACCTAAAATATGTCTCACCTCGTTGTCAATAAGGATCTGAAGTACCCCAGAGACATACGTGGAAAAATATGGCGAACTTTGCTTGAATCTGCAAAACTCTCTGGTATCACTATGTGATTATAAAGTTTTAGTATGTTGCTGTAGGCCACTGATATTCAATAGGCATAATTATGGGAAAACAATACGGATGAGTGGCCTTGACCTACTTATGACATTGAAGTATGTCACATGTAGGTCAAGGGTACTTCTGTTTGACCTATTGACAAAGCAAATGCAATGAGCAAAGATATCATAGAAAGGCCATATTTCTTCAATGCAGCTAAATTGCGACCTAAATATGTGATTTAGCGACCTATATTTTACTAGGCGTCTGAGGCATCCTTAAGACCAACTGTCATAAATAATTGGTGCAGCTACAATGAATAATTTAATATTTGGAGATATTATGGTGCGCCCATTTTCTTCAAAGCAGGATTGTGCCCTAAATCGGTGACCAAGTGACTTAGTTTTCGATAGGTGTCTGAGGCATACTTAGTGTCAACTGTCATAAATAATTGATGAAGCTACATTTGATATTTCTAAGTGTTGTGTTAAGGCCGTTTTTTTCTTGAATGTTTTGCTGTGACCTAAATATGTAACCTAGTGAGCTATTTTAAAGGTACCTGAAACACCTCAATGGCCCCCTGTGTTAAAAATTTGGTATCTGTTAAGTGAGCATTTTTTTAGATATAGCGGTAACAAGGGATGGACGGACACGCGCGTAGGTGACGACAATACCCCTTGGCCTATATGGGCCGAGGGATTATAAAGTTTCAGTACAATCTGCGCCGTAGTTTTAGCAAAGGAGTAAAAAAAAAACAGACAAACAAAAAAAAAAAAAAAAACCAGAGAAATTTAAAAAAGGAATAAAATGCAGGGCTAACTGTAAAACAAGTGAAGGTCTAGGATTACCCCAAGGTGTTCCTGTGCAATGTAGAATCAATTGACCTAGCGGTTTTGGAGCAGATTTGCCAAAAAAAAATGAAATAAAAAAAAAAAAAAAAAAAAAAAAAAAAAACAACGTGAAAAAAAGAGAGAAAAAGAAAGAAAGAAAAACCTCAAGCTGCGGCAAGGTTTTAGTTACGAAGTCGAAAAAGGCAAAAGCATAACAATTCATTAAAATATATAAGTATGCAACGCCACCTGTTGACCGAATAAAGTTTTAGAGCTCAGAAGTGTCCCTATGCAATTTAAAAGCAATTGGCCAAGCATTTTTTGGATGTTTGCTTAGATTCTGCCCCCAAAAAGAAAAAAAATCTGAGACCAAAACACGCACGCACACACAAACATACAAATACACACAACGACACACACACAAATCAGAAAAAGCGCCAACTCTTGATAAAATGAAGGTTTATGGGTTCCCAGAAGTGTCCCTTTGCAACATCAAAGCAATTGCCCATGCAGTTTGTGAGTTTTTTTTAAAGATTGGGCCAAAAATTGAACGCAAAATTCATGAAAAAAATAACTGGAGCATGTCCATTTAAACAACCTGGTAGAAACACACCGAGGTACATGCACACCAAGTTTGAAGTGAATCTGGATTTTTTTTTTTAAGAGGAAGAAGACAATGTGAAATGAGGCCGAAAAAATGATGAACAGACAGATGATGGACACCAGTTCTTAATGTCAATTTATCTGGCTAAAAAGTCCTCTCAGGGAAACTAAACAATCGTTAACAGTACAACGTGATGCTTATATAGTCATTATCCACTCACGAAACTCAGCTGCAAAATCATATCGCTGATGAAGCTCAATTCTATATCCAGGAGGCCTAAACATTACAGGTCAAATGTCTTGTAAAACCATATAGCAATGAGACGGCTAATACTTTCACCAATATGTATTCTTAAATATCTTATATATACCTGATTTGGTCTTTATTTGTGGAATCAAGCAGCACGTACTCTTTGAAGAAAACAGGAAGGAAGATAAAACTATAATGCCAACATCCTAAAGAGAAATTGGGTGTGCTCCTTGAAAAACAAAATCGTGCCTTATCTTTCTTCAGTATGAGAGACATGATGCCACGCCCCCGATACGATAGTTTAAATTATGGCATTGCAGAAGTATAATTATCCATCACAAAGCCCTTTGTCCGGCTTACAAAACTGATGCAAAACCATTCATGTCACAAGACCTTCCTTTCATTCTGAAGTGATAATAAAACATGTGCACCCTTATCTATTGATATTGTTCAATCACACACTAACTTATCACAGACTAAATTTTGGCGCCGCTCTATACTCAAGCCGTAACATCAATCATCTTTATTACAAAGCGTTTCTCAGTTTAAAAAATGAGCGCTAAGTGAATACACAAACCGACAAGTTGTGGAAGAAACTGTACTCATAACATCTTTACAAATAGCAACAATAGATTCTTAAAAAAAAATACATGACATTCCCTTGAAAAGTAAAAAGAAACTGAACACTAAATTTTCAAATGGCTCAAAGACAACATGGAAAAAGGAAAGTCACACTAACAAGAGAATAAAATATGCGACTGTGTTAGTTGTATGTGAATAATGTATACGCATTACGTATTCATAAATGTACTTTTTCTTAAAACGATGTGCACCATGACTTATTTGTTGTTGGCGCTTAATGAAAACCAATGCTGAGAACTCAGCACTAATTTCGATACATTGTCTGTGGAACCATGTTAAATGAAACACAAACAGAAATTGAATGATTATCTAACCGTACTGCAAAACAATGTGATTATAACCAAAAATAATGTGAAATCACAATGGTCACATTGCAAGAATCATATATACAATAAAAGTTCGCCTCTATAGCGTATATGTGTGATAAGTCGCTCCTTTTGCCAAATTAAAAAATCAAACGCTAGATAATGAAAGGTCAGAAACCATGTTTTTGGTTGCACTTGACAAAAAGCTTGTGGAAGTCCGCCTCTTAGTTTTTTCCCTGACAGGATGAAATGCTGAATGACCTGAAAACAGTGGGATTAAGTGAAATTTATAAACTGCATTCCCACCTCTTCCAGTCGTTCAACTAACACCATAAATCCCGATGGCGTAGTTTTGTATTCAGAGTCACTTCTATTTGCTATGCCATTTATTAAAATTGACACCTTTGCAAACAGGTTTTTCTATCTTTAAAGCTTTTCGTAAGAAGTAAATTTTCGAATACGTTGGAGTGGAGGGGATTTGTGAAAAACAAAATTCACATTAAATGCTTATTGCATATGAAATACATGAATATTGTCTTCCAAATCATGGTGAATGCTATTACAACCTTGACCTATTTCATCAGAAATATATTTTTGTGGCCTTGCGATTGACACATCATCATCCTATATATAAAGATTCTAAAGGTAACTATTTCCAAGGTATCAAGATGTCTATTTCTTTAGGAATATACCTTAGTGACACTCCCATTGGCACCTCATTGAACAAATCTATACAAGTTCTAAAGCTATCTATATTTATTCAGGAATATATTTTAATGACGCTTCCATTGTTGGTTGCACTTTCATTCCCATTTAAATTCCATAACAACAGTACGGTTACGTTTCAGAACTGATAGTACAATTGTATCCATAAGGCTCTTCACACCATATTGATTTCTAGCTTGTAGGATGTATATACATTGACAAAATGCAACCCAAATTTGGTGATGAGAGAGAAAGAGTAAGCGAAAGAACCACCATATTTGGTTGGACCCTTGTACAGACACATCGCAACTTGTGACCATTTGAACAATGAGTGTGATGAATGATGTTTTGGACGTATCGATATTTTAAGTGTTATTAATCATTATTTATCATTATATTAATTTATCAATCAAGTGTCTCTCCTGGTCCAGCCTCGGTAAAGATACCCACACTTTATTTTCTAATAGCCATACACGAAAGTCTAATTAAAAGAAATATAACAATTACATATTTTCTCTTTGCATTCTTGGAGAAACATCTTGAAGGCTGTCTGTGTCCACAAATTTCCGTGCATATTGTCTGCTGTTTTTTCTCGTGTTTTTTTTAAAACCCATTTTTGGATTTGCGTAGCATTGGTCACCTTGCTATAGTATCTATTGATTGTTATAATTTGAAACTGCTATAGTACTATAAAAGAAGAAACTACAAGTTAGGGCTTGCCAAGTCTTCAGCAAGCGTGCTTTTGTTTACAAGCACCGTTTCACAAACTGAAGCAGAGCCTATCCATCAGTAAGCCATGGGGTCCATCTTGGCAGCCCGTGCTGCTAGAAACGCAAAGGAGAACCGTATTTGCATAGGATCAGTGTCATTTTGATGACAAACATATTGTTACATGCTTTGTTATGCTTCTCTGACTGTGTCTGCGACAAGTGACTGTGATGAGCAGTCAAACAGTGGTATCGCCAGTTGTAGGCACTATTGAGGGTAAGACTTTTTCTGTAAGCAATGGTTTTAAAACCTATAAAACATTATGACTGTTCTTCATATTGTTTAGTGGATATTTAAAGTTCCGGTAAAATAAGTGAACTCAAATACAACGTCTTAATTTACAAAGCAATAGCCCAGCATCATCTAGACATTACCGGGTATGAGGTTAAGCTGTGTCTGTCCCAAATCCCAAATAACATCAGCATAATATCGGAAAGCATTTATATAAGTTGACTGTACAAATCGTCACAGGTACTGAAAATGACTAACCACTGTCTGACATGTCGGTCTGCGACAGGCAATAAAGTCAAGGAAGGAAAACCCAGTAATTGACAATCCAAACCGAAGGATACCTTACAATTCTAACAGGACATAATCCCAGCCAGCAACAATATGGTAATCGTTGCATGGCATCCCGTGACGTCAGTCTGCTGAACAGGTCAGGCAAAGTTGTTCACTTGGTATTGGTGTTCTGGGTTCCAATTTCTATTTTTTTTAATTCTTCAGGTGCTTACTTTCGACTAAATATTACAAATATTAGTCCCATATACCTTAGATGGTGCCTTCTTCAGACAGGGTCCATTCGGTCTTTATGTTGTTAAGCCTTGTGCACCAATCTACAAAGGATTGCCAAAAGATTTTGCAAGTGAAGACCTATTGAGTCAATGTATGCGTTCTGCCACAGTTGGCGGCACAATTAGCAGTTTGTTTGTTTTACATTATGGAGGTCAACATGGATTTACAAAGGCAGATTCTGCTATTGGATTTGTTTTAGTTTAGATTCATAAGAACCATCGTGGGGAAGACAGCACAAGGGTATTTATTGTTCTTAGAGAGGTTTATTTAGCTCAATATCCCAGCTGAATGGATACATTATGATGCTTAAAATTGAGGAGTTCACCTTAGTCTCGTATAAGGACCTGTATCTCCTCTGCTTTTTAATATGAACACCTGCAATGTCCAGTAGATATCTGGCGATAATGCGTTTGTCAATGAATGTCAGGTAGTACGTGCCCATCAATTTTGGTATCCATGATCCTGTCATAATGTCAAGTATGTCTGAAAAAAGGACAATGGTTCTATATGTGAGCATAATATGTCATACTTCACTACACCTATTGTAACATTGCATACAGAACCTTGACTAACTTGTTGGCCCTGCTACAAACAAAACTTTCTTACCATGTTAAGGTCAAATGCATTTTCTACACAATAGTATTGTAACCAAGAAATATTAATATTGTATTTACCTCTTCTATAATAGGGTGTTGCGAAATTACCAGCTCTTGTTAAGAGCCTTTCTGTGTACTTCAACCCATGTTTGTGTATGTTTGGCCACATTTACGTATGCTAGTGTGATATATGTATAACTCTACACGGTTTGAATGCATGGGTGATTCGACGAGTAAGGATCAGATATATGTACCTGCATCCATTTGCACAAAAGTTGTAAAATTTGGGCAATTCTCATGTGAAGAAACTCAGATTTAAAACTCAAAGCCAGTGTCTCACATTTGTGTAAAGGCACCAATGTATTGACATGTACTTCCCTTTCTCGTACTTTGTGATTTCAACCAATGCTATATAATGATATTCAACATGTTCCTTAAAATCTTTAAGCCACCTTTGTCCATTGCAGATATAACAATAGTTCGTGTAGCTGTTGCTTGACGACTTGGCAAAACAAAAAATTTGCTAATCATTCGATTAACATCATTTATAAAATATTCAGGCACACTTGACACTTTTACAGAACGTTCAAATTATTTTGGTATTAAATCAAATTCTTTCATACTTTTGTAATTTGGGCCCTTTCTGACCAACTCGTTAAGGCATTTTATTTCGTGCGTGTGTGCTTTTGTGTTATTTATTTTCTGATCGTATAATTCTTCTTTTGGTACTAGCGAGAGAAATTAAGATTCGTGCCTATAATAATGTTACACAGTAGACGTAGGTGGACGTCATTTGCCTTAGTCTACTCTTCAATTACTTTGAGATCAGTGTTTTGTTCTTGCTTTTTTAATAAATTTCCATGGAAATCCCGTAGATCTCTTCCATTTGTATCTGTATTTGGGTTTAATTAATTAGACGTACATACATTTAGGGATATTTTTATATTTCCTACTTCAACAACATTGTGAACATGTTCGGAGATCAATCAGTATTACACCTAGTCATAATTATAGTTATTTTAAGCTTGTGCGTTGGAAGAGCAATCAGCATTTCACTTTGTGTCAGTGGTAGAGATTTTATATCTACCTAGACCACGCCTATTTAGTAAATAAATATTAGCAGTACACATTCTAAAATTGTTCGACACCTACTTTCACAGTCAGTATTGGTGGGTAATAATTGCTCTCACAATCACATATAGTTTGTCAACAGCTTTTAAAGAATGTGAGAATGTTGATTAACGTTAGATAACTAGACAAAATCAGGGATTTCTGCGCCCAAACACGATAGTTTTGAAACGCAAAACAAACGAACCTCTTTCCGATATAGTTTCATTTCACTGTTTGAACACACAAACAAACTGACTGCAATATTAGCAGCAATCATTTAGTTATTTGCCGCCGATTTCACACCTATAGTACCATTAAGTATGGTTATTACACCCAGATTTAAAGGTTGTTGGCATAGAGCCTAGTTATCAGTGCCAAGCTCCATTACTGCCAGTGGCACAATTTGGCAGCATTGTCTTTTAATATTTCATAAAATGTTATACAACAGATTATCAACTTATTTGCACTGGATTGGGTAACTATATCACAGCTTAAAAGAGTTGATGAGGCATTTTGTCTAAAGCATTTAGCAGTTGTTTGTGAATTTTTCTTGTCAAAACAAAGATATATGACCCATCTTATCATCTTTATTATAACGTTTATGCATATCATGTAGGGTACATACATAGACCCAACCGATACATAGCTCACTGTTGCAGAAAGAAGAGAACATGTTCCAAACTTGTAATATCAGCTCTTTGCATGAAAGTCAAAATATAAGTGATAACGTCCAAACATGGACATATTAGAACCCTGTAATGAAAATTGTACCATTATCTATCGTCAGAATCCTATACAATGGGTAAACAGCTTTCTTTGGCTTTTCTTTTCAATCATAGTTTGTGACTAGCATAAGTAGCATACCCATAGCTAAGCAACATCATTTTCCACTAATTATTATACTCTTAGTGTCAGTCTGCATCGAAGCAAGAAAAAATTGACGATCTGTATTCCCCGAGGATATGATAAGATAAGGTTCAATTTATTTCAAGTTGGTGAAATTATAACAAAAATATATCAGATGAGTCTTCTGATCGACCATAAAACAAACCCATGACACAAAGAAATCCTGAGAACATTAAGAAACAAGGAGGGAAATCATATGATTTAGATATACAATAATGAGGATTGCGCTTTGCCTCCCCAAAACTGTGCAAGGGCTGGATACACATCGCATATCAATCCGCACTAAAAACGTGAAATATAGCAACTAAAAATGAACTATTTGATAATTACCCAATTGGCTATGTTGTTGGGAGAACTGGGTTCGGTGACAGATAGTTATAGTGGGAATGATATAGGCGTATTTTCCTATCTTGTTGTCAAGTCAGGGGACCTACGCTTACTTCCATGGGCTTTCGTTATGTTCTTTTAAAATTTACGAGCACCAAAAGTAGTTTACTTTTAGGTCAATGTTTTGCATTGCAGTGACATATATTTATTATTTGCGCTGACTTACTGTATCGTTCCCTTTGCCCCTGTACATGATACCTTATAAAGATTCATCACGGATACAATTTATGCTGTAGATTACCAAATCAAAAGGAGATAATCCGTGACAATCAGGTAAAATTTCCAGTCAGCTTCGTTCTGCTCCTCTCATCATCATTTAATGCAAACTCAAGATAAAATTGAAGCGCACAACAGCTCGTAAAACGTAATTTTATTATGATAAGTTTTCGGGTAACAAATAATCCATGGCCGTCATTTCTAAAATTTTAATGATTGATTTTTTTTCCAGTTTTTTGTAGCTTGTCACTTCTCGCAAAACATAGAGGAATTTGTCAGAAATTCTTAGCAAGATTGTTTGACTGGTCAGTGGTGATCGCCAAAGCGCTTGTAAAAAGTGTTCCTTCTGATAGTTTTGTTTTGTAAAACGTTTTGTAAATTAACTATGGATCAGCTAAAGTGCGTCAGCTTGGCTAAAATGGAAATGACGAGCACAATCATGTGTGTTTTATTCTGACGTTGTTTACAAAAATAGGCAGAGAGCAAATGTGAAATAATTTTTGTAAATGTGAAATGATTATTCACGTTATAAGTATCGATATTACCATACTTATTATATTTTTCAAAATATTTATCGTTGACATAAAATTCATTATCGTTATTACTAATATCAACATTATTTTGAAGTGATGTCCTCATCACTACTTTCCAGGCCTCTTCTCTCCACTATATAGACAAATATGCCTAAATCCCTTAATGCTTCTGTACTATATTACAATTGTATCTTAACCAGAAACCACCAGGATGTGCCGAAATGACACTTGATTGTTGGTGTGGCCTTTCTGTATTGACATTCATGAATGTTATTTCTCAGGTCAAAATTGTAGGTTACCTAACTTATGACACAGATTTAATGCCCCTGATGAGTATACTATCCCACCCATGCAAAAACAAAGATGCAGATCGTTTACCTCGGAAATTCATTACATCAGATATAATACTACATGTATAACTGTACAACAAATGAACTCCATTTTTTAAAATGATCTGTATGGACAGTTTATCTATGCCTTGGCTTCCATGCAGTCAATTTCATCATATTTTCCAATTACAGAACACAAAATTAGACTCAATATGTTTTCTAAGACAAATGCTTATTAGATTTATAATGGTCTCAGACAGATATTTCCAATCTTCAATCAAGTACAAAAAAAATCTGTACAATATATCCTTTGTCGTAAACATAGTATTTATCGCATGACCATACAGTCAGCATCTGTATTTAGGTCACCATTCATTGTCAATATGGACCAATCTGTCTTTATACCTTGCATTAAATACAAGTAGAAGAAATCACAATACCTTCCTCACAGTGCAAGGTACCACCTGGTGTCATTTAAATAGATGCTTTGAAGCACAATAGTTGCCCAATCCCAATATGATACATTTAATATCTTACTTCTGAACTGCAAGGGCTCCACTACGATCGCAATGGCAAACGTAAAAACATTACGGAGAGACGTACTGGTCAAGGTCAGATCATTAGGTCAGACATGTTGCCTATTTTTTTACATAAAATCTGCACAGATACATCATAAATACTTGCACAAATGATTGTGTTTTCTACGTGTGAAAAAAATAAATACAAAATTTGTTTTCAGCATTAAAATTCCTATGAATTTACAGTCTTCACACGATAAGCCTTCCATGAATCATTCCAGGTCAGGCAAATTATCACATAGTTAACACAAAAATACATACATACATACAATGTTTTGGGTTGTCTGAGTATACACAAATGCGTCCATGGAGTGAGGTGGAAAGAAATAAGAAGCTGGTCTCTTTATATATACTTTAGGCCGATGATAAAGCGTGCGGGTAGAACAGCACATATCTTTAAAACATTCAAACTTCATTACTATTTTACAAGTTAAATGTACGATGATCATGGCCAACATGATATGATCATGATCGAATTCAAGAGCTAGAATAGGATTGCTGTAAGACGACCTTGATATGATCATGAAGGACAAAGGGCATTTTGAGGAAAATGGGCAAAGAAGTATAAGTTTGATAATTCCGTCGTAGACGGATGGATAAGTAAAATAAGGCAGATCGTTACAAATATAATAATAAATTACAGAAAACCAAACAACCACCAGATCCTGTTCTAAAAAATCCAGAAGCTGTTCAAAGTCTGCAAGAGATGCATGGTAAAAATGTTTTTGCACCTGGTGATTCAGCATTCAATGATATTATTCATCATATATAGACGGTTTTATCTAAAAGTTATCATAGACGGATTAGGCCTCCTGAGGGACTCAAGTTTTCCTACCTATAACATAGTGAACGAATCATTCGATATTATTTTGAACAAACATCAACAATTTTTGTCTTTGTTCAACATTAAATGTTTTGATGTTCATGTTAATTTACCCAACATTTGCTCACAAATGCAGCCGCTGTAAGAGAAGTGGCTGTTGATAGTCCAGTCTATGTGGGCCTAGATGAGAGGTCAAGTTCAATACAGCCAGCATTGCTTTCGCACACAGTGGTGATTCACTGCATCTCACACTGTAGGTTTGATGGCATCTCCTTCTGTGATACGGTACTTTCTGTAGCTGGTAGTACTGATGTGCTGCTCAACAGCGTAGCTGATATAACGTAACTGTCCTCCAACTGGCCAGCTGCGCCCTCAGTTATCACTGTATTTTTACGCTGTAGTTGCTTTTGACAACGATGTCCCTGTCTTTGACTCTCCCAATGTATGAAAAAGTTGCAAATAACAAAACTAATTTATTCCGTAAGCACCAACATTAAGCAACAGTATATATATGCACTTCCTTCTACGGATGCACAGCTATAACTGAAGTCCTAGCACACAATATTATGATTCTGACAGCTAGGACCATATGGCATGAATCAAAGAGGACTATCGATCAAACTTTAGAACTACATTGTAATAAATCTCACTAAATGTAGAACGTGGTGCAGCAAATCACTATTTTTACACAATCCTTTGACTAATGCAAAATATAAATCAACATATAATACATCACATACACAATTTTAGCCATGCCAGACAGAGGAAAAACATTTGTTCAAGAATAAATCCCAAATGTTTTTTTTTTAACTTTCCTGAATGAAATGGAAGTAAGAGTGACATTAAGAGCCACTACTGGAGAAAGATCTTTCTCCTGCCAGTACAATATGTCAATGTAATTTGAAAAACATCTTGAACGTCATGCTAAAGGGGGTACGAGAGACCTGGAGACCTTCCTCCTACAAGGGCGATTCTTAGAGCCACCTTTCAGTACAACACTGGAAGATCACAAGTTTTTTAAAGGCAACACGAAAGTTATTTTTCTGAGAAGTGGAAAGCATATACACTTACCGTAATTGTTAAAGCATATTTTGATAACAGTCCAACCCCGATATGCATGTACCTATGTATAGAACCTTTTCATCAGGACCTAAAACTAGGTTCTTCAGCAGGGTCCATCCATCCAAGTGTACCTGTTGTTAGGAACTACCTGTTGTAAGGGACATTGTTACACGATCCGGGAGGGTAGTTTCCTTACACAGGTTCACCCCTTACTTGCAACATAGCCTTTGACATTGCGATGTTCACTGCTGTTCAAGTATATATTTGTTTTGCCAGTGACTCCAGGAAAATGAATTACCTGATTACTTTGTGCATATACACCACAGGGTAGTCCGTTACATCATTTTTTTTTCTCGCAGTAAAACCACTGCTGTCTGCAAAAATTACTCGCACTACCAATATTACTACAATTTATAAAAGCCCAGTGTAAAGCTGTGGTGCCAAACGATCATGTAAAGTACATTCTATTTTCCAAAATACTCGCAGAAAAAAATTAGATCTAACAGAAATAATCGTAACAGAGCAGTTTTCTGACACATTCATGGTGTAGGTAGAGTGCTTTTATTGTATCAAATGCATGAATAGCACGAAAATAATATATGCTACTTTCTTCTTTTGCTATCAACTCAGCTGACAGACAAGTCAGCCCAGTTGATAAGGACAGACTACTTATAATACATTTCAGTCTATCTAAACTATTCGCCATCAATTTTCACAAAACAACTTTGAATATTTGTATAGCTGTTAACAATCCTATGATTTCAGCTTACAAAAAAAGTACAGCTGCCCGACAAAGCTGATCATATCAGCTGAAGATTAGAAACAGGTGCAAGATGAACAAACATCATAAAAGAAGAGTCCAAATGGATCTCATATGCACATTTGATAAATTACCATGCTCTGTTTTACTCTGGAGCACTTCATCACTGCATTTCTGTTTCTACTGCAGGCGCAACTACTAACTCCAGCACACGGTCTGGTGCTGGGGACTCTCTGGAGAACAAAGGAAGTAGTCTGCCATTACCTTCTTTCAAGCTCATAGTGAGTGGATCAGGAATGACTGGATCCTGAATGTGTGCCTGCAAATGAGCTCGTGGGATATGTTCAGCCTAGGCTCCTATAGTTGGTAGAAGATTGTCCACACCCTGGTCAGGTTTGAGTTGCTTGAACAGAAACTACCTCAGACCTTTGGCTTTTAAGATTTCCATATCCTTTGCACAGAAGAGAGCACATAAAAATACCTCACAACCATCAGCTACCTCTCTTGATGACTCATCACCAAGACCCAGTTTGCTGATGGCAGAAATTACACTGGGTTGTGAAGCCATGAAGTTTTTCTAACACGTTGCTTTCTCCTTCCTTTTCATGTGCCCTGTGTAACATCCCGTGAGTGCATGCCAATTTATAAGGGCAGTTGCCTTTGTAGCACCAAGAGCATCACAGATGTGCTGCAACAGTATGATTCGACTACTTTCTTCAGTACCTGTGATCAGTGCAGATTTTTTACCAAGTTGTGGTACTCTGTGGAGAGCCAACAGAAGGGCGTCAGTATCCTGTATGTACATGTAGACAGTGCCCCTAGAAGCTGTAATATGGACAGCATGAAGAAACATGAGCATATCAGCTCCTTCTTAAGTGCTCACCTTGGTGGCAACATGGCAGTTGTTTTTCACCATCACACTCTTGTGGGTGACAGTGACGATGTTCACCTAACTGTTGTCCACAAGTTCCGTAGCCAGGTAAGGTGGGAGGGAATCCTTTGTGGCACTTTTTGCAGGGAACGTGGACTTGTCGATGATCTTAGTCGAATCCTCATCTTTGACAGATCTTATTTCCTTCAGCTTGCCTTGTTGATGCACTCGGGTGTTTCCCTCAATGAGCTGGGATGGGTATAGTTGTCCAAGATGACACGAACAGCAGCATACACCTTCGTATCAACAATAGGTTTAATATATGCTCTAGCAAGATATTTGCCACACTTGAAGTCACGCACTGCTCATGAACCACAGCCATTCCATCGACTATCAAGGTTGAGGTTGCCATTGAGTGCTGCATGAATGAAGTCTCATCACTGTCAGTGTGGACAAGGTCTTCCAGAAAGTGGATCAAGCTGCTCTTCTCATGTGCTGGATGAAGGGTCCCAATTTGTATTCAAGAGTGTGCCATTGGTCTATGAGAACCCATGCATGCATATATACATACATACATACATACATACATACATACATACATACATACATACATACATACATACATACATGCATGCATGCATACATACATGCCGGCATAACTGTAAGACAACCATTGTCATGGGTCGCCTGTTATGGCATGACACCTCTGGTATTTTGTCAACTATTTAGAATCTGGGCCAATAAGGTGCAGATGGGTGCCATGTCTAAATGTTGATAGGAGATGTGTTAATTGCATGAATTTACTTCTAACTTGAATATATGCGAAATTTACTGACCAAGCCTATTCTATGAATACACACACAAACATACGTATGTACGTACATACATATATATATATATATATATATATATATATATATATATATATATATATATATATATATATATATATATATATATATATATATACATACAAGTGCTTTTGTGATATACACACGGATCCTTATTAGTCAATGGCACAAATACAATCTTATATTTTGTGTACTTAGCGTGATAAAAAGAGTGCTTCTGTGGCGTCACATTTAATCCGATTAACTAAACTATGCTTGAATCTGTTATGTCACATTAGGTGGACATATGGAATCATATCATTGAGAAGTTTTATCCTGTCACATCGTTTCACACTGGTTACAAATACAAAACAATTGAATTGGGTAATAGGAACAACATATCTGTTTTTACTATGTTTATAATTGAGGCTGCACCGCTATAATTGCGTGTTTTTTAAAGTTTAAAAAGACGGTTAAAGATGAATGTGCCCCTTAATTTAAATGGCTTGCATGATCGATGTTCCTGTTGTTCCTCATATTGCTGCAAGAGCTAGAGAAGTTTAAAAAATGAGGTATGTTCTTCCACAAGATGCCACTGTTCATAACCAGCACAGTTGTCCATGCTTGCAGGTGGAGACACCTGAGCTATAAACAACCTGAACTCTCCTTATTGGTCAGCCGAGGTTAATAGGAAATGATGTACCATGAAAATATATTCTCTGAACCAGCCATCTAAGGGCGCATCTCTAAACTGCTAATGAGTATATACAGTAAACCGTGATGTGTTGGGACAGGTGATATTACTCTAATTCATTTCGGTTACAACCCTCAATGAAATGACGTGGTCTAAAGCAGTATTGACTAGAATGCAATTTTGAATGTATAAACACAATTGGTCATTACTTACTCTATTCTTACTCACTTTAAGGCCAAACCCATTGCAAACAATCGCATGTTGAAACATAGGTCATATTAGGGCATTGTTGTAAGTATTCATCTAATACACAACATACCTTGCCAAAAAATAGACCAATATACATAACAAACGACAGGTAGAGACCATAATACTCTTTTGGTATAAGAGCAAAATGGAAAAAATTGGCTTCAAATCTGTAGTTAACCACGAGTAAATAGGCATCACGATACTTTTGGCACAGGTGCTTTGCCTGGGCCCAGCTCTGCGTGCACATAAATTGTGCAGTAGAGAATTCACATTCATCTGAAACGGTACATCTGTATCCCAATGGGAGAGGCAACAAACTGTACTTGGAAGACATCAGAATAGGAAGTTCATCTGTCACACCATCGAACTGGTCTAATTTGCATGCATACTCATAATCTGGTTGTTCAGTGTTCAGACGAAGTCTTAAATCAAGAATACTTTGTTGAAAAAAACTTTCAAAATGGAAGGTTATATTTTGGTTTACATGAGAATCAGTCAGTTTGTTACAGATGATCTCTATATAGGTAAAGAAGCAAACATCAAAATATTTAAAAGGCATGTAAAACATATATTCAAAATATTTCGCGAACATAATTGTCCAGACCTCTTCATAATGTACTACCTTGCGTTTTTTTATGGATGCCTTCACCGTATAAACAGGTAAATTAATTAGCTCTCCTCCAATAATTTTTACTTGATATTTAATCTTTTGTATATGCGTTATTCGCATATAAATAGCGTTAAAGACATTCGGTTTATACCTTTCTGGGTGCAGAAATATTCCGACCACCAAAGGAGCTGCTGGAAGAATACAACATTTCCGTAACAAAGCATCAACTGCAAAGGAGAAATTGGTCGATATTGTCTTAATGCATTTTATTTGTTGATTATGTCGATCAATCTGAATATAAAATGGTGCAACCGCCACATATATTTGTACACTGAGATTGGACACAAACCCTATATTCTAGCTGAAATAAATACGTGTTGCAAGGGATTCGGTTTTCATAGAAAGGATAACAGGCCTGAAACACTTGAATATTTTATTCTGCGTTTCATCAATTACAATTTGAATGTCATTTTTTCATTTTGAGGGAAAGAAACGAATAACCTTCGATTTATATTGCGAAATGTATGACGTGCATAATGAGACAGGTATTCTTGTGTTCCTTGATGAGAAATAATGAGACACTTGAAAGGTGACAGAAACAGATGTGAAAGCAGATATCCAGACGTCCCCTTTCTTTCTTTTAAATAAACATTTCCTCCATAACTGGTTTTCTCATCACATGCAAGAAATATATTAGGAATCCCATCACACAAAGTACATTTAATGCTCATTTTTATGGAAAGAGTTGCTTTGAGGATATATGAATAGAAAACAATAAGTAAATGGGGCAATATGCGCACGTAAGGAATTGTATGGGTCATATTATAAAAAGGTCCATACCTACCACAGAGGGGCCCAGCTTTTGTCCCGATACTACCCGTATTCGATATGTAAACGAGCATACCTCCATGTTTACACATATCCATTATAAGACCATCCCAATTTATACACTGAATAACAAATTCTAACTTAAAATCAACTGCTGTCTTCAATATAAGCCCATGCATTATAAACCTATTTGTTCTAATGCCCCAAATGTTGAGGAAGAGTACATGCTGCACATCAGGCTTGAGCCAGGATTCTCTCAGGACAACATTGTCAGAGGAGGATACTTTAACACTGAATGCAATATTCCCTTGTCGATAAGGGCTATCGCTATAAAGTAATATAATAAAATGAAAACCGCACGACAGGAAAAATAATTCTCCATTTGATGATAAGTTTGCTGGAATCTTTTTCTTTCCAACACATAATCCAATGCCGTGAGGTCCATCAAGATCAATTTTGATATCTCCAAGTCCAACAACGTGTAGACATAATAGAATAATGTATCTAAATGCATGCCATGTCGATAAAAGCCAAATGTATCGTTCACGGGAGGTTTGGCGAAGTGTATGTGGGGTGGGGCCATTATACTTTTGTGTATGGTACGCATTTGTATATTTGGCTGCTGTCTTTCTAATTTTTTCCATGATTATGATATTTTGGTCAACAAATTGATATACAAATGTTAAATAAAACTGCAAGCTGAACTTTTGGTCGTTGGTGTAGGAGAAAATTATTCTATTGGAAACAGAGAGTAGATCTTTGAATGAATAGTTGCCTTGGAGATAAAAATGCTTCAATATAATAGTCCGGATTTTTCCCAAGTCAATAATATGAAGGCAATGACAGTACGGCATAGTATAAAAAATATTTTTGGTATGAAAATGGAAAGTAGGATGTTCAAAAAATGGTTGGCTAACAAGATTTACATGAACATGCATTAAACAGATATGAAAATTCCTAGGAGCAAATATATACCATGCAACAAATGGCATTACTGCCCCGTTGGCAGCAGCAGGGATCTGGAGGCCACTCATTCCACAGCTATCAAGGTGTAAATATATGTTGTTTATCCATCGTGATTCTGCATTTGAGTTCAGTTGACATTCAGGATTGCTTACACAAGGGGAAAAAATAGTAGAGTACACTTATACATGTTCTTCTTTTTATATTGTAGACAATTCATCGGCGTATCCCACAAGCATTTATGTATTGAAGACAGAACTCTATAAAACCCATGCGAATCAGGCTCCAGGTATACCTGGTGATGGAGAATTAACACTTCTTCTGCTTTTAATTTTGATATACATATATGAACACATATTCTACCATGAAACGAAAAGAAAGTGATTGCTTTTGTTGTAGACATGCGATAGTTGTAGTGCAAAATACTATGAACTTCATCACAATGAAAAGCTCTCACTTTAGTTGTGTCCCAAAACCCCATTTCTTGGACTAAAATGGTTACATTCCATTCAAGTTTCTTTAATGCTACATACATGAATTTGTAGGTGACTAGTGCATTGGACTAATAGAATGGCAATGAAGATGGAGTGACTACATTTTTCAAGGTATGAACTGTTCTATTGGTTGGCCTTATCATCATTGGCCTAAAACATATGTAAAGGGTCCAACTTCTTACTAGTCTCCACCTGACGCCAGGGAAGCAATTCTGTTTACTCAGACAATGGAAAACAATTGCATGTATGTATAGGTTAACTATGTTACAGATTGCCATTCTGACCTGCAAAGATTGTATATTTCATATTGCACAGGTTGTAAATTCAGAGGAATGTGCATACCAAGATGAATTTTGCATGTTTCTTGTGACATGTAGAGAAAACAACCACTTGTACATATGTTTATCATATATCTATACCGAGATTATATGTAAATAAACTAGCAATATGTATCGCTATGGCCCTTAGCATGTCTGACCCAATGTCTGGCATCGACCTGTCAGTCTTTACCTAATGTTTATATGTTGCCCGTGTGACTAATATGGATTCCTTGACGTTTTATTGCAAAAAAGCTCTTTTTTCTAACATATTTCACGTCCATTAGTAAGTTGGAGTGATTTCATTATATACTGTAATGTCATATTCCCGAGAACCAGCGATGGACTAGTGAAAACAGTTGATCGTGATTGCTGTTAAAACTTTGACTCATATTACCTCTACAAAATCAATCAGTATCAGCTGGTATGATTCCCCTGTGGCCAGTGGCACTTACTTCTCCTTTATACATCACAGATGTCTTTATATCTCTTCACTATTCAAAGTCAGTATTGGTTATGAGAATAATGATATAGACGAGCGTCTAATTGAACATGCAAACAGACTGTCTAATACCGATTCTAATCACTTTGGATGTTTCAAAAGGAACGGCCTGCACTACTTACATATAAATGGCTGGGTATATTCAACCTGACTTGGAACAGGGAACCAACAAATTAGTTGCGGGTTAAACCAGTTTTTTGGGATCCCGAACCTCCCACTTCGGAACACCCACACTCATCTAAAGTAGGCATAACACAAATTTGGCCCTTAATTATAATGTACAGTTATTAAAGGTAATTACATGACCACAGTTCATAGACATCATCTGAACAATTACAGGGTAATTAAGAGTTGTAAGTCAGACTATGTTTACATCAGAATTGCGTACCATGTCGAAATTTGATTTTAACACCAAAACAAGGTGTCCACGTGGACACAACACAACCAAATTTAATACTGACATTATATTTATTAAGAAAACATGGTTAAGTTCTTCCAGGTACCTTTCTCAATTGAAAATACAGGCCAATAGGCATACATTTCGATGTAAAATGTGACTTACATCAGCTGAGTGAGTATTCTTTAAATTTTTTTCAATATATCCAAACGGATGAGAAAATTGAAGGCCTGTATCGTTCAACATGATGCCTGAGAACTTAGATGGTCCTTATTTCATTTAAAACTTGTTGTAATTGATAAGGCATTTTAGTGTTCCAGTATAGAAATTTTGACCAAACTCCAGGTAAAACAATCTCAGCCTCAACATTACCATACCAAAACATATTTCTATATATTATACTGACACTCAGAAAATAAATCATTAATATGTTCATAGAAATCAACATTATGTTTCTGTAGAACATATTTACATCTATCCTTAAAGATAAGAAAAACCTTTTTAAACCTTATTTTAGGAAATGCATGTTTAACATGTCTGCTAAAAAGTGATTTATGTCTATCAGCAAAATCTTTAAAGTCAGTACAGTTTCGTACGACAGCAATTAGTCTTGAGACATAGACACCATAACCAGGATTAATAGGAATATTACTACTTATATATATATGGATAATTCATCATATCAAAATTAAAATCATCTCTTTTATCATACACTTTTGATTTTACCACACCACCATCATTGAAAAAGAGTAGATCTAAAATTGAATATGTTATGTTCGCTTCGGCGGTTTCTTTTTAATTCCAGATCACCAGGATAAATTAATGTAATGTAATCCTTTAAATATTTATTATTGACACGTAGTAAACATCTATATATCGGAAAGTTAAATTAAATGATCTAGCATCATTTACATTTTACTGCAAATTGTATTATAATATATTAAAGTTTTACTTAATTTGCCTAATCGTAAAGTGTAGTTGTATGTAGTATTTTGTGTTGTGCATATATGTTTTGATACTTCTGTGTAGATATTGTGCATTGTTTTAATTCACATGGTGAGACTGCAAATCAGCTCTCGAGGGCTGATGTTTTTTGGGGGGCCGAAGGAAATAAACCGCTAGGTTTTAATGGCTACCCGTGCAAATAAATCTTGCTTTTATGCGTATGACCCCCTGTTTTATATGTTTATACCATTGATTGTGCAAAATAAACAAAATCAAATACAAACATTGAAAGTCTACATCAATCTGTATAAGAAGGGTGCAGTAATTTCTTTCACCTGTATTTCATACAGAGTACAAAATACAAAAAGACAAAAATTATGTGTATTTTGACTTGATTTAAATATATATAGATGCCGAATCCTTTTTCGTCATGCTCGAAACTACTGTGTTGAAAACAGGTATTTGCAAGAAATCTACCTCAATTTGTGATGTAACATGAACACATTCAAAGTTAATATGTATTATATTAAAGAGTTCAAATATCATTTTTAAATCATTAAACATCTGACCAGCACGTACATTGTTCCCAGAAAAAATAGTATCAACCCTAATATGTTGTTCTGTTATTGAAAAATAAAATCAAGTTGACTGCACTGAAGCCCCGGACAACTTACTGTAAGCAAGTTGTAGACCAATCATGGAGACACACGCTTTAAAAAGAATGGGTTTTTTCTTTTACTGTTATGCATGCTTAAACCTTTGTGATATAATGAATTTGCATGTCTAACACTCTGCATCTTTGTGTCTGCATAGCGAAGATAATCTACTCGGCAAGACATTAAATCTGAGGCATGAGAGAAAAGTTGAGCTGGATAAATTGAGGCCTAATAATTCACATTCATGAATGTCTCTTTAGTACATGCATCAATTCTCCCATACTGAAGTGCCACTTCACCACAGCCTGCAGGTTCCCTATTAAGCTGATATTGTAAAGCAGTATAGACGAATTGAGGGATTCATATGTATTTGTGTTTATACTGGCGAGAAGAGACCTTAGACGCAGTGATGAGGACATCACGTCAATATGATATCGAAAATACTGATAAGTGTTTTAAAGGCAACGATAATAATTTTGAAAATGATAATAACACTATAACAGGTATTGTCCTAGTAATGCTAATAATGACACTTGCATGAAAATGGAACTTTTCACTTGTTTTTATTTGGAATTTTAAACGTTTGAAGAATTAGGTCACAAAAATGTTCATTTCTATGACCCTATACACCTAAAACCCACCTGAGGTAGACATAACATTGTTTTTTTTATAACTGTTTGCAGGCACATAGGGAATACATAAAACACTGGAATGTGACCCCTATACTAACCCTGTGAGGCCGATGTACTTATCAAGCATTTGAAAATAGCTTTTTCAATAAAAATATGCCTTTTTGGTCTTGATTTATAATGAGGGATACCTTGAATTCGGGTGAGACATGTCCCTATTGCACATGGAAATCTCGTTCGTAGTAATCACAGTACCACAAAATATGCTTGGCCATTCTTTTGCTCACTAGGCCAAGGTGCTGTTTGTCGAGAAACAGCTCATTCATCCCCAAGGGCAAAGACATCATTAGACCATACTCGGACAGGGACTAAAATTTGAAAATATAAAAGTTTCAGGCTGCACACCAATGTGTGACGTTTACATGCTGTATACAGTGGTATCTGCAGATGCTGTAGCTGTTTTCATCTGGGCAGTTCACGAAGGTTCATGCAGCATAAAATGCCAAGGCCAAGATGCCCAGATGCTCGAGCTTAGTAATAGGCCTTGCATATTAGATCAAACAGTTTAACCAATTTGTACTTATCTGCAACAACAACAACAACCTACACACCAGCATTTGATTCTGAGGATACAGCTAACTTTAAATCTCGTATTTACACGCTCTACAGCTTACTTTTTCTCGTGGTACAGGACCGATGAATTCAAAGTTAATACCATGGGCATAAAAGACATTAGCATATAGCGCCTTCTATATGTTCACAGAAGCGGTCTTTGGTTTGTGCACGTGACAATCAACTTTACTGTACTCTGTATAGAGCAACACTGAAGGTCCCTTATTTCCTCATACAGCAAAAAAGTAGCCAATATACCCAGCTACCACATTTGCAGTTGCCACAGAGCGTCGTGCCCATCGTCAAGCCTATATTTTGCATTCTAAGGACTCATTGTAAATTTAATAAGAACAGGATATGAAATAAATGCCTAACTCCTGCATCAGAGCGGGACCATGTGAGAAACAGCTGTCATAGTGGGCAATTCAAATCTGATAAACAGCTCCTGTTGAATTTGAAACCTTCGGCCTAAAATGCCAGGTGCCACCATAGATGAAGCACAAAAGAATGTCATGCCAGTAAGAACTGTATGTTGATAATCAAATGCTCCATTCTTGCCATGTGGCATGATCTTGATCGGTATAAATTACTGATGTTTTGATGAGAAACTCCACTGGTATCAAGGCTGATCATTAGCAGCTTTCACCCAGGTCATGTTCCGCATCAACGCAAATTTGGCGGGAGATGCAGTGGGTAACTGCTAGCAGACTCCAAACTTTTCACATATGGATAGTTTATCTTTTATGCGCTGAAGTACAAAAAACATTTCCATCTGTGGTTTTTCTTATGGTAACACTATCCTTATTCCTTATTTGAACCATATTACTATGTCCTTCAGGTTGGGTAAAGAAGAAACAAATAAATGTCATTGTTGGACCATGTAGAGGGCACTGGGAACCTCTGAACTGGTTTGAGTATAAACTCTAGCATTATTTTATGCACAATGTTTCTTGGATATGTTCCATTGGCCATACTATACATCCCGCTTGGTCAGCCTAACGTGTAGCAGTTTCCTTTGTCCCAAAATATCGTGGGTCATACCAGGCACCCCTGTTGTTCATCACTGACCAAAGTGTTTGTACAGAGTTTCTTCTTGTGACTTGATGGACAAACAGGGTTGTCTACTATCTACTAGATAGCCTTGCCTGTGTGTAGTTACACAGGGTTTTAAAAAAGAGTTTATGCATTCTTCTGCTTTTGGATATGCCCCAAAATCGACACTATGCTGTTTCCTTGACACCTGAGACTTTGATACATCTAAGGTTTCTCCTCTAGCATCACTTGCAGATGGGATGACATGCTGTCTTTTACCCCATTTACTGCACTGTGGTTGGTATCTTCATTTTGGGTAACATATTCTTCATATTACTAGTCCAATTGTCCATTTGGCCACAAATTTGGGGTGCCTCTCTTTGCCACTCTGTCAGCATTATTTTGTAGGCTTTCCTGCTTGCCATGACTGCGAGTGGAAAATTGTGGAACCATATATGTGACTTCAATTCAAGTTACTACTTTGGAAGTGAACCATCAGCAGCCCAGCCTTATCTGAGAAGGTGTCAAAATCCCTGTGTGATTATGCAGTGCGCCGTGGCAAGCCTCTCAAGTCTTGTAATATGATATCTGTGTATTCATGATAAAAGGATTGCAAAGAGGTGGGCTGGAGGTGGGCTGACGGCTTCAGAGAACATTAATTCCAGGCAAAATAACTGTGTTTCCTGAATAAATATATATACTTTATAAATTTAATGATTTGAAAGGGGTTGGTTGCTGAATACAAAAATAATCCCACCTTAAATAACTGTGTTTCCCGATTAAATATATATATATATATACCTTATTACATAAAGAATTGGATATGGGTGGGGTACAGTTGGGGCTGGCTGCTTAGTAGTAAGATGAGCCCATGCAAAATAACTCTGTGTCCAAAATGAATAAATATATCTCTTACCAAAGGCGACACCTGTAAATTAACATGGGACAATCAAATACTGCGTAACAAATAACAAAGTTGTGTGTTTCATGATCAGCAACAGATTATAATAAAAATATATTTTGAAAGACTTTATGTTAAAGTATTACATGTGACTAGCACTTCAACATGAAGTGCTTTTTTACATATGGAAAATTATTGTCTGTTAAACAATCAAATTCTATTTACATGTATTTTGTGTCATTGTAAAAAAGATACAGGGTCTATAAATATTCAAAATTGCATGGTAAATTCCAACCAGGAGCTGAATATATATTTTGAAAAAATTATTACAGTAGAAAAATTGCAGTACAACAAGGGGGTATCATAGAGTAGATAGAGAAACTCCTCAAATATACGTTTTCACAGTTATACACGAGAAGATGCCATTTAGTTACTTTTTATCATATTTTGGGTATCCTTGCCATTCTGTACATATAGGGGGCCCACTGTACTCTATAAAGACGATGGCACAATCACAACACAGAAATGCCAGGCAGATGACATATGTGTACACTATTTTTCAGTACAGTTGTTTCAGTCCACAGGTTGAGCCCAAATAGTGTTTGCTCGGGTAAATGTCTTCAAGAGACAACGATATACACAGAATAGTACAGGATCTTATTATATTATTGCATTATCTTCTGCCTCACAGAGTCATCCATATCATTCATATTATACTGTACAGGATCTTATGTTATTGCATTATCTTCTGCCTCACAGAGTCATCCATATCATTCATATTATACTGTACAGGATCTTATTTTATTGCATTATCTTCTGCCTCACAGAGTCATCCATATCATTTATGTTTTTACTGTACAGGATCTTATTATATTATACAGTTGTACCTAATGCACCAATTGGTACAGGGTAGTTGTATGCAATTTTGTTGTTGTGCATATATGTGTTTGTACTTGTTGGTAAATATTGTGGTGTATTTTATTTCATATCGTGAGATTGCCCATTAAGTTTCGAAGGCAACTGATTTTGGTGGCCCTTAAACACTTAACAAGTAGGTTTTCAGGGCTACCCCTTCAAAATAAATCTGGCTTTCGTGTGTGTGACTACCTGTTTTACATGTTTATACCATTGATTGTGCGAAATAAATCAAATCGAATATAAAAAGCTTTGCTTGATCTGTATAAGAGGGATTATGTGATTTCCTGCACCTGTGTTTCATACAAAGTACAAAGACAAAAACATGTGTATTTTGTATTGATTTCGATACATATAGGTGCTGAATACCTTTAACGTTATGCTCATTATTACTAGTTAAGGAAAAGATGTATCATCAAGAAATGTACCTCAATTTGTGATGCAATATGAACACATTGAAAATTATTATGTATTTTATTAGAGAGTGGAAAAATAATTTTAAATGATTAAACATCTGATCAAATTATTAACTCTAATATGTCGTTCTGTAATGGAAAATTATGATGAAGTTGACTGCCTGGAAGCCTGGGACAAGTAGGCAACTTGTAGATCAATTATGGAGACATATGCTTTACAAAGAATGGAGTTTTTTTTGCACTTTTTAAAAATTTGTAAGCTAGTAACTTTGCTTGTTTAACACTCTGCATCTTTGTGTCTGTACGGTGTAGATAATCTTCTTAACAGGGGCATTAAATCTAAGGCATGACAGAAATGTGGAGCTGTGTAACCTAAACTTGAGGCCTGACAATTTATATTCATGAAAGTCATTACAATAAAGCTATCTGCCGCATTAAAGTGTTATCTTACCACGGCCTGCTGGTTCCTTGTTGAACTGATGTTGTAAGGCAGTACCGACGAATTGAGGAATCTTTGTGTATTTTTGTTTATAATGGCGAGAAGAAACCTTGGAAGCAGTGACGGGGACATCACGTCAATATAATATTGATATAAGTAATGCTGATAATGATTTCAATGACAACGATTATAATTTTGAAAATAATAATAACAATATAGTAGTTATGGTAATAGTAATACTAATAATGACTGTAATCATATTAATATTTTCCTGTATTCGCCTTTCACACCTCATAAGTGGAGACAATATCAGAAAGGACTATACTCATCATTTTTATATTGGCCATGCGAACATACTGTAACTTACTGGGAATTTAGCAAACTTGTAATGACACAATAACTAGGTACTGCCACCTTTTTTCAAAAGCTTTGACAATGACCTGTCAATCTTACCAAGAATTTCTGACAAATAGTGTGCTTTACAAGAAATCAGAAATTACGAGAACCTGGGAAACCTTTATCGAAATCTATAGAAGAAGATGACCATGGAATAGTTCATGCTTAGCTTACCCCTAAATATACCTTTAAAAATAACCTTAGATGAGCTGACCTTAACTTTCTTGTATCAAGATGTTGTGCTGAATTATGATGTGAAGAGCAGAGCAGAGCGGAAGTAAAATATGGCCTGACTGCATAGGATTATCTCTGTTTGACGTTGTAAGCTACAGGATACATTTTGTCCTTGTTAAGTCCTAAAAAGGTTTAAGCTATAGCAAATCAATGCAAAAAATGGTTAGACATCACTGTAGTGCAAGGTGCGACTCCATAATTGCGTTAAATCTGCATTACTATGCACATTTAAAATGTTTATTTGAGGTCAAGCTTGCAAACCGCTATAGACATGAAATTACCGACATATTGAACACAATCCCAAAATGATCGATGTTTTGCATGACCTATCGCTGCTGACCTTTTTGGGACAACCTTTTTGGGAAACGAAATGCCTATTTTCTAGTACGCCAATTGAATTGAATACAAAGTGTGCTGTCAAAGTGCAGAATTTTAAATGCATTATTTTAACGCCTATGATCCTGGTATGTCCCAAAATGGTCGCATTCCTGTATATATATATATATATATATATATATATATATATATATATATAGTCAAAATCCTGTTTTGGGTGTTTTGAGTATAGCAGATGCTAATGCATAATTTAGATGGAATCATAATTTCAATTTGTAGATAGAAATACTTATTTTGCTGCAAAAAGTAAGATAGTGCATAATATTACCTTTCTCTACGAAATTTCTGCAGCGTCTTAATGTAAACAAAATATATAATACTACGCTTACACATACCGTTTTGTTTAGCTGGAATACTTTTTACAGCGTATGTCATTTTACTGTATCCATGGCGTGAACTGGTGGAGAACTGATTGATTTTGAGCTACAGGTTTGCAGGGCGTTCCCTAATGCTATGCAGCCCGGGAATTCTAGGGCCTTACATCTGAACTAAGCACTTTATAATTGGTACAGCCATTGTATTGAATAGGAGGCTAGGGCTTTTTCTTTTGTGGCTCTTTACCTCTTCTCTAAATGAATTCCCCATAGCAAAATATTGGTGTCCTTGTGTTTTGATTTGGGTTTAATGAAGCTATCCTCAAGAACTTGCAACACACACACACACACACACACACACACACACACACACACACACACACACACACACACACACACACACACCTAAGTGGCAGTCTGAGTCTAATTTGTCTGTTATCATGGTTGAACTATATACCTACACCTAACCCATGCACTGAAATTCTGTTGATAAGGCTGATTAGACCTTGTAAGACCTGCCAACGATTCAGACAAATTCAAAATAACTGTAACAATAAAAAGAGATATACATATTATGGCATGCCTCAGGTTTCAGATATTTTTTTTCAAACCTGGGTAGGTATACGCCTGTCCATGAATTAACCCTACGCCTATTATGTATGGTGCAGTGCTCTCGTGAATAATTGTGCTTCAACCCCGACGTTATAAACGCACTTTTCCAAGGAATGCAGCCGGCCCTAAGTTTCAGGTAAAAATTAGTATATCTAAGTTTTTACTTCTGTCACTCATGATGTATCACTTTTGTTTATTTTTGTGATATCTGGATCAGGCAAGCAGCCACAGAATCGTGATAGCAATTCAAGTAGCCTACCTATTAACTTCTTCACCTTCAAGCTATGGGCTGTTTATTGCTTTTGGCAACAAATTTTCAAAAATGCTATGGAAAAGAGTCGACCAAGATAACCCTCATTAGTCAGTAAGACCACAAGACTAAGTAAATGTTATTCGGGCCAGAATTGTTGCATTCACTTTTGATACAGCAAGCATCAAAGTAAACATAGTCTTCAAAATTATGTTCCTTATTAGACATACCCTCTGACAAATGTATGTGAAGCCATGCAAGCTGAACAGTTAATGTACGGATATAACTAGTACTAGTTATGCTTTATGTTTTGCAGTAATGTCAGCAGAATGGTAGGGCTGGAATTGACGTTTGTTTTGTGAAACCAGCATTCATAACGGAGGGAACAGAATTGATGCAGTAGAACATTGTTTTTGATCAGAGAGGGCTTAGCTTGCAGCACTTAGCAATGTTGAATCGAGTTAAATGAGGCTCCTTCAGCTGTGTTCGCATTTTGGATCGCTCTTCCTTTCAAAAGTGTGATATCTTTCTTCAAACTTCAGGGAGACGCGTAAATGACCTGACTGTTACTGATATCTGCAATCTGTTAAATGACCCATAAGCTGAAATATGCTAAAAACTGCCACATACTGAAGAGTATGCCCGTTTGCCACAGTAGCATTGCAATGAATCAACAGGGACTGACATAAGTTGTTTTCATCGCCACCTAAAATCGCAAAAGGGAAAAAACTGATGAATAGCAAAAACTAAAATCTACTCGAACAGCACCTTTTTTATGAGCATTTACCGCACGATTGACAGATGATGGCATATTTTTGTATTGAAACAGTCATTTATTATATGGAGAATATTTGGACTGTTGCTTTTACACATTAAACGTCTTTTTTGAAAGGATTCTCTGCGGATTGTTCATTACATTTTTCGGAGATGTAAAAGTCAAGTGATGCATTTTAGAACTCTATATTCATGATTTAGTTGTATACATATCTGTTAATTACGCATGCGCGGTGTTATAGGCCCGTATTACGCATATTCACGGGTATTTGTCTCTATTTTGATAATAAGTACATTGTGGGATCACAAAGTGATAATTATCACATAACAAGCAAAAGGGCGTTTTTTATGTAAATATCTAAAATATGTAACAACATTGATAACTACTCATTTTATGCGTCTGCTTCAAATATATTTCTGAAAGTCTAGGTTTTGTCTCATGTAAAGAGTTTTGCTCTCTCTCTCTCTCTCTCTCTCTCTCTCTCTCTCTCTCTCTCTCTCTCTCTCTCTCTCTCTATATATATATATATATATATATATATATATATAAAGTTGGCAGAAAAATAACTCTCCACCTTTTCCAGAATCTGTATTGAACATGTTTTCTATAAATTACCAGCATTCTTGTTGGTATGAGTGACATAACATCTTGTCTAATTTACCTATGATTTTCACAAGTATTGTGACCGTGACTGGCTGTTTTTGCACTGGATATATGTTAGATAAATGAAATGGAGAGGTCGCAAAATAGATGAGCACTGGGCAGTGAGATAGTGTGCGGCTCTCCTTTCCTTGTTAATATCCATGTGAAAACAATCAATTATTTTCATTTCATGGCATAAATGTGTACATAACAATGGTGGTTGTGCGGCTTATTAATGCTGATGATTGAAACGTCAATCAATATGGTCAAGCGATTATTTGATGAAGACAATTGTCACTATGTTGCCATAATTTTCAAGAAGCTGTCATACACCCAAGCTGTGATAATAGCCCTGGTTATGCCAACTTATGTCACGTTAGACCTTGCTGAGTAGAGCATGTCTTCCTTGCTTATTAAAATCCAAACCAAATACGTTAATAAGACATCATCTGTCTTTAAGTCCGCTTTTGTTATCTCTTGTTGACAGACAAGCGTACTGAGAATTAACAGAGCAATGTTTCTGAAAATAATAGATAATGTGGACAAGATGTTTTATCTCCCATGTCAATAGAAATATTGGAGATATATCCAAAAGCATAGAAAACACAGATTCCGAAAATGTGGAGAGTAACTTTGGATGGATGGATGGGTGGGTATAGGCAGGCAGACAGACAGACAGACAGACAGACAGACAGACAGACAGACAGACAGATAGATAGATAGATATATAGATAGATATATAGATAGATAGATAGATAGATAGATAGATAGATAGATAGATAGATAGATAGATAGATAGATAGATAGATAGATAGATACTTTCTGCGGCATATGCAGCATTTGGGCGGCCAATAGCGGTGAACAACAGCAGAAAGCAGCTGCAGAAAGCGGCATACAGCGGCGGTCAGCCACAGACCCGCCGACCGCCACTGTCTCTGCTTACATCCACCGTTATCTGCCACTGACTGCTCCTCTGTACTAACATCTGCATTACATAAAATGTAAAACATGAATCCTGGTGAGTACAAAGGAGGGAAACCGCTCATTTATGGTACATAACACTCCAGTTGAGCTACATTTATTTATATTGATCAGTTCATTCACTTACATATATGTACACATCATATTTTCATTCACTCATGCCTGTCAGTAAATTTGCATTTGCTATACATATATATATATATATATATATATATATATATATATATATATATATATATATATATATGAGTAAATGGAGCTAAACTGAAGTGTTGTGTATCATAAATGAATGGTTTGCCTTCCTTGCTATTTAGCTAGATTCATGTTTTACATTTTATATAATGCAGTTGTTAGTACAGAGCGTCAGCTAGCTGCAGATAGCCGTGGTGGGCTGCAGACAGCGGCATACAGACCGCCGATGCCTACTGCTGAGCTGCAGAAGTTTCAATTGCATTTCAGCGGCAGAAACGGTGGCAACGGTTCTGCCGCCAACGCTGTAGTATGCAGCATTCTGTTGCTGCCTGTTGCTTTCTGCTGCCCCAATGCTGCATACGCTGCCGATGTATATATATATATATATATATATATGTATATGAGTCCTACATGTATTTTGGCTATAGCAACTCCTGAAAACATTCGGTTTTATAGAAGTCTAAGTACGTTTTTGCAGCGTGTTTGGGTGTGTAGATCCAAAGCCCATGAAGCGCGATTTTGTTAATTTTACGAGAACAAACACACCAAATTGACATACTTCTACGGCTAACCACAAATTCACTGCAATGTATAAACATGACACAAATTGCTACACTATTGTTCCTGTGAAGGGACGGTGGTCCTTGCCAGGTTCAATGGTATTATTCCACCAGGTAATCTAAAGATACAGGCCATTTAAACAAAGCAATTCAGTGAAAGGTATAAAAAGGGAGGTGTTTGTCGAAAGTACCCTTAGAAACAATTCAGTATGCAATGTGGAGCAACCTTCATGTTAAAAAAAGTTACTTACTATATTCAAGTAGCAAGTAGCACATAATTGAGGAACACAAACTATACTAGGGTATTATTTGGAAACCTAAGTAAACCCGGCAGCATGAAAGATGAGGCATCCTTCTTATTAAACAGGTATGATAAAAAACGAAGGGTCTATGCCCAAATCGCAAAATTTGCCACAGTGTTAGTTTGAGAGACCTGCATCAATACTCCAACATGCAAGGTAGGGCAACATTTATGTTTAACAGAAATACTGCCTTCTGATTATCCAGTGCTTGTGTTCTAATATTTATCAACGTCAACTCCTCTTATGTTGCACACATATCTATGCAAGGCATGGTGTATGTTCGGTGCCTACTACTGCTAAATGAGATAATCTGATATTCAAAAGAATGAAAACTTTCACCCTTCCATACATAAAAACCATCATCAGTGGTGTTCCTAGGTGGAGTCAGGTGATTCAGATGTAGAAATCATGAGCTTATTTCCCTATGCATGGTTTTGCCAGAGAATCATCAGGTTCAACCAAAATATAAAAAAAAAAAAAAAAAAAAAAAAAAAAAAAATTTTGCAATTGATAACCACATAAAGACAATGCAGCTGTTAATTACACATTAAATGATCAAAATTTAGTAGTTTTACATTGCAAGATGACTGGAGGGTAATGCGTGTATTTCGACATTATCGTTTTAACGTGACGTAGTTAAACTTGTAACTGGTAGTTCCATGAGATACACACAGTACTTGATTGCACGACTGTACTTCATGATCATCCTCCTATTTTGCTACCTAATAATGGGATAAGTGTACATGGATAGATGGTATTTATTAACCGGGTGCATGTACTGGAACCATATAAATTGGCAAGTAAGACAATCAAAACGTATATAATAATTAAAACTGTGTTTTTTCCTTAATTATTTTCATTGTGTGTATATATGATGAGATTATCATAATCTGTAAAATAAATCAAATGTGCAGTTTGCTCCTTCCTTAATGAAAATCGTGTTCATTCACCAATTGGTGCGTCCAGAATATATTTATGTTTGCAAACTTGCGGCACACAAACACACACTTATATATGTATGTATAGTGGAACTGATCAAGTGACCCTGTCAATCAGGTCAAGGTCACACATATACTGTTGTATTTGAGTCTTTGTGTCCAGAACCACTTCCTTGTAGTCATTACCCTATTCCGCAGTCTGAACTGTTGACTCTCCAAAAGCTAACCTGTCCCTGTGTAACCTATATGCATATGGAAGTACTTTTATCCGTATTGCACACATTTCTCTGTAAAATTTTGACATATGCTTTATTAGCCCAAATAAATTAAAGGATCTTTAGCGAGTAATTACTCAGAACATATTTCGGAGCCTATACCTGTACATGTTTCACTGAGCAGCGGGTCCTTGTCTAAGCTGAAAATATTCAGCAAAGACAAGCCACATTATGATTAATAAATATGAACGTGGCAAATGATGAATTAGCTGAATACGTGAAGTTTTGTTTATGAATGCAGAGCTTCATTATGAAAGAATACCTGTCAAAAAAACATAATTAGTAAATTTGACAGTACCGCTTCAGATAAGAACAATTTGACTTACCTCTGAAGCAGTCTTTTACCCTTTCCAGCTGGATAGCTTACCCTACTTAAACCACCTGCCAGTGTATAACTGAAGTAGGAACAAACTGGCACATTATATTTAGTCCCAGTGATTGTAAAATAAACAGTTGCAGCTAGACAACCTGTACAAACCAAGGGAAATCCTAACAAGGACTGCAACTATGAAAATCCTGCACCAGAAATGTAAAACAAATTCCATGTTTAAGTCTTCCCTTCCAGTCCAGAAGTGAGCCTAAACAATTTCAAAGTATTAGCGGAGCAGTTTCCGAGGAGATGATTGTTTTAGGTTTTGCCAAAAATGAACAAAACAATTCATGAAAAGTCCCAAAAGACTGAGGCTTGACCTTTTGAACAAACTTATTAGAGACTCATTAATCTGATGTACATCCCCACCAATTTTGAAGGTATGCATATAATGGTTTTGGAGATGTCAAAAATATAACTTACCATTGCAACTCCCATTGACTAACATGGCGATCAGTAGGAATACATGCATCAAGTGATAAATAATGGGTGTCCAAGACTTTACATTGTTTGACAGTTACACATGCTATTGATTTTTTTGATGATGTGTTGTTTCTTTTCACTATTTGCAACTTCTCCAAAACTGGAACTGCAATTATTTTAATAATTGGTTAAAATGTTGCTTGTTTGAGGGTAAATGTAATGTATACATTCATAATAATAACCACGTACATCAATTGGGATTTCAATAGGAATTCATGTTTTTGACGTCACCAGAGCCCTCAACCAGATTGACTTCACAATTGGTGTACGTTGTGTGTGTCTCTGCCAATTATTTGGCAAGCTCCACCCTCCAATGATCGTATGCTATGTCCAGCTGAACTAATAAGCCACACTTTTGTTCTTTTTCATTCGTGTACAGTAGTTATAATCTCATTTCCAAGGGAGGGGGGACTTCAATTTGCCCTGTTCATCAGACGTCATCTGAGCACGGGTTCTTCAGAGCACTTGTACTTCAGATTTTGCCCATAAATGAGCAATAATATTCATGGTGCCGCTAACAAGCAATGCGGCCTGAACATGTGAGCAAACTCTACCCATAGACGCTATATACAAAACAAACAGGAAACATTCAGCGCCACCTTCTGAAGACATTAAGTTCTAGGAGCCCCAGTAGTGTCCCTATGAAATGTCAAAGCAGTTATGAAGAAAAGGATTGTTAATGATATTGCTAAAAATGAGAGAAAAAAGAGAATAAAAGGAAACCGACCACGAAGTAAAAAAATTAAATCATCAAAGCTCAGGGATCCTGAACATCTGCACATATTAACGACTTTGTGCAATCTGAGGTATAGTTTTAGAAAAAATTCTAAAATAGCAAAAAGACAAAAAATATAATGAAGGAATAATGTGCAGGGCTACCTCTAAAACACGGGGAGGTCTAGGAGTACCCAGAGGTGTTCCTATGCAATGTGGAATCAATAGACGAAGCAGTTTTGAGGGGATTTGTTGAGACCTTGCCAAAACCAAAAATAACCAAGACAGACAAAAAAAAAAAAAACAAAACAAAACAGGGGAGACAAAGTTGTAGTTACTAAGTCGGAAATGGCAACAACCACAACAATTCATAAAAATACAAAAGTATTTAGCGCCACCTGTTGTTTTAATAAAGTTTAAATGGTCTGAAGAAGTGTTCCTCTGCAATGTAGAAGCAATTGGCCAATAGTACAGAAAAACATGATCCATAATCATAAATTCCAAACCCCACAATAAGAGCAAAGAGATTCTAGAGTTGCCAAAGCATCAATATTCATCTTCTAATACCAATGTGAAGAAACACATTTCACTGCTGACTTGAAACAGGCAGTCACCCATAAAAGGCAATTGTTTTAAACTGGCCCTCTAAACCTTTGATATATTCTTCATTAACTACAGACAAATCCTTTTTCAAAATGTATAGGCCTGACCACCCAAAACGCAAATTTTATTACTTTTGCCAAAAATAAAAAGGGACCTGCTAGGCTCATCACTTTTTAGTTCCCCGGACTTGTAAGTCAGCTAAGTTCACAGCAAAAGAGTAAAGTAAAATGAGAAAGTAGACCTACATCTTTTCGTGATATTTATGAATCTGGAACATTAAAAACACACTCTACCTCCACTATAACTATGAGTCAGAAAACACAGCCCACAGCACAACATAGCCAATGAAGTATTCATCAAATGATTCATATTCATAAATTCAAAACCCAACAACAACAGCACATAGATTCCAGAGATGCCAAAGCATGAACATTCCAATACCAATATGAAAAAACAAATTTCACTCCTGACTTGAGACAGGCAGTCACCCATAAAAGGCAACTGGTAGTTTTAAACCAGTCCTCTCAACTTTTGAAATATTCTTCATTAACTACAGACTAAAGTGTTCCCAAAATGTCTAGCCCTGACCACCCACAACACAAATTTTATTGCTTCTGCCAAAAATAAAAAAGGCCTTGTAGGCCTATCACTTTTTAGTTCTCTCAACTTGTCAGCTAAGTTTACAGCAACATAAGAAAGCAGGCCTACATCGTTATTGTAATATTGATGAATCTGAAACATTATAAACACACAATATTGAGAAAAAAACACCATCTGTTGGTCAAATGAAGTTTCATGGGTTCCCAAAAGTGTCCCTGTGCAATATCAAAGCAATTGCCAATGCGGTTTTTGAGATTTTTTTTTTTTAATGTGGGCCAAAAAATGAATGGTAAATCATGAGAAGACTCCAAAAGATCATTGGGGCATGTCCATTTGAACAACTTGGCAGAAACACACCAAAGGTGCATGCACACAAAGTTTGAAGTGAATCTGGAAAGAGTTTTTTTTTTTTTCTGAGGAAGAAGGCATTGTGAATTCAGAACAATGGACAAATGGATGGATGAATAGACAGATGGTAGACGCCAGACCTTAATATCAATTTAGCTGGCTGAACAGTCCTCTCGGGTAAATAAACAATCGTAAACAATATAAGCTAATGCTTATATCGTCCACTCTACATTATCCACTCACTAAACGCAAGTGGATTATCATATTTTGAGTAACTGCTGAATGTAGCTCAATTCTACATCAAGGAGACATAAACATTACAGGTTATCGGTCTTGTAAAACAATTTATCACTGAGACGTCTAATACTTACACCAATATCTATTCTAAGATGTCTTAAATATACCTGATTTGGTAATAATGAACAGAGTTAGGCAGCACATTCTCTATGAAGAAGACAAGAAAGAAGCTATAATTATAATGCCAACACCTAAAAGTACAGTTGGATGTGTATCTTGAGAAACAAAGTCGTGCCTCATCTTTTTTCAGTATGAGAGACATGATGCCATGCCTCCGATACCGTAGTTTTAATTATGGTATTGCAGAAGTATAATTATCAATCAGAAAGCCCTGTGTAAGGCTTATGAAACTGGTGCAAAATCATTCACATCACAAGGCTTTCTTTTCATTTTGAAATGAAAATAAAGAATCTGCACACTGATCTATTGATACTGTTCTGTCGCACACTAACTCCGAAGACTTCATTTTGACGCTGCTCTATACTCAAGCTGTTACATCAGTCATCTTCATTCTATAGCATTTCCCAGTTTAAAATATGAGCGTTAAGTGAATGCACAAGCCGAGAATAACCTCATAACCTCTTTACAAATAGAAACAAAAGCTTCTTAATACAAAATATATGGCATTCCCTTGAAAATAAAAAGTAATTGCACACTAAATTTTCAAATGGCTCAAAGACAACATGGAAAATAGGAACAAAAGAATAAAATATGTAACTGTTTTAATCATATGTCAATACTGTTTATACATAACGTGTTAATAACTTTACTTTTTCCTTAAACAAGGCAGACCATGATGTTCTTGTTGTTAACACGTAATAAAAACCAATGATGCCAACTCATCAGTGATTTTGACATATTGTCTGTGGAACCATGCAAAATAAAACACAAACAGAAAGTGAATCAGAATCTAAGCGTGCTGCGAAACAATGCGATTTTAACAAAAAAATCTGTAATCACATTGGTCAAACTGCTAGAAATACCTATAGAATAAATGTAGCCTTTTAAGCTTATGTGCACGATAAGTCACTTGTTTTTGTAATTTCAAACTTCAAGCGCTATATACGGAAAGGTCCGACAGTATGATTCTGCTTGCACTTGATAAAAAGCTTGTACATACCTGCCTCTTGTTCCTTCCCTGACAAAATGAAACGCTGAATGACTTGAAAACAGTGGGATTAAGTGAAATATATGAACTGCATTCCCACCAATTCCAGTCATTCAGCTAACACCATACAGCCTGGTGGTGTAGTTTTGTAGTGCGAATGGCTTCTATTTGCTATTCCATTCGTCAAAATTGACACCCTTGCAAACAGGTTTTCCTATCGTAAAAGCTCTTTGCATAAAGAACATTTTCAAATACATTGGAGTGGAAGGGTTTTGTGAAAAACTAAAAGTCACATTAAATGCTTAATCCATATGAAACACATATTTTATGTTCGGAAAGAGCGGGACTCGAACCTGCAACCTTTGGCAACAGTCGCCAAGCTGAAATGGGTAACGCACATATCCACTGGACCAAATCCCCATTCTTAAAAAAATGGTCCAATGGAGGTAGTTAGGTGCGAGTGCCATATCAACACGGTTATGCAGTAGAAGTACTGAGTCGCCATTTATTTCCAGAATCGGGGACTTAAATCCACCAGCATTAAGGGAATGCCGAAAATATGAAGGTTGTCTTCCAAATTATAGTGCATGCTATTACAACTTTGACCTATTTCACCAGAGATAAATCTTCATGGCGTTGCCATTAACACATCATATATCGAATATACAAAGATTCTAGAGGTACTTATTTTCTCGGGAATGTATCTTAATGGCATTTCCATTGGCACTTCGTTATACGAATATAAAGGGTATCAACGTGTCTATTTATTTAGGAATGCATCTTAATGACACTTCAATTGGCACCTCATTGTACAAATGTATACAGGTTCTAAAGTTATCTTATTTCTTCATGAACCTATTTTAATGATGCATCCATAGATGGTTGCTTTCAATTCCATTTAAGTTCCATAACAACGGTATGGTCACGTTAAGAACTGATAGTACATTCTATCCATAAACCTGTTCACACACAAAATTCATTTTTAGCTTTTAGGATGTATATTCATCGACAAGATGCAACCCAAATTTGGTGATGAGAGAGATAAAGGATGGGAAAGAACCAAAATATTTTGGCTGGACCCTTGTACAAACACATTGTAACTCGTGATCATTTGAAAAATAAGTGTGATAAATGATGTTTTAGACATATCGATATTTTAGGTGTCATCAATTATTGCAAGTCTCTGTCCTGGTCAAGCCTCGGTAAAGACACAGACACTTAATTTTCTCAGAAATGGTGCAATATAGTCTAATAAAAAAATGTATAACACTCCCTTAATTTCTCTTTGCATTCTTGGGGATACATCTATGAGGTTGTCAATGTACAAAAATTACCGTGGATATTGTATGCTGTATTTTGTGTGTGTGTGTGTGTGTGTGTGTGTGTGTGTGTGTGTGTGTGTTTCAACCGAATTTTGGATTTGTGTCCCATGGTTAGCTTGCTATAGTATCTATTCATTGTTGAAATTTGAAACCGCTATAGCTCTGTAAAAGAAGAAACTACAAATTAGGGCTTACAAAGTCTTCAGCAAGCGTGCTTTTGTTTACAAGCACCATTTCGCAAATTGAGCCGGAGCCTATCAATCAGAAAGCCAAGTGGTCCGTCTGGGTAGCCCATGCCGCTAGCAACCTAAAGGAGAACCGTATTTGCCTAGGATCAGTGTCATTTTGAGGACAAACATATTGTAACATGTTTTTTTATGCTTATCTGACTGTCTTTGTGACTAGTGACTGGGATGGGCAGTCCAACAGTGGTATTGCCAGTTGTAGACATTACTGAGGGTAAAACTTTTCACTGTGAGCAATGATTTTAAAGCCTGTAAAATGTGACGACTGTTCTCATATTGTTTATTAGACATTTGACGCTGGAGTTAAAAGTGAACGCAAATACGACATCTTAATTTACAAAGTAATGACCCAGCATCATCTTCATACTACCGGGTGTGAGGGTAGGCTGTGCCTGTCCCAAACCCCGGACAACATCGGTATAATATCGGAAAGCATTTTAACAAGTTGACTGCACAAATCTTCACAGGTACTGAAAACGACTAAATACTGTGTGACATGTCAATCTGAAACAACGAATAAAGCAAAGGAAGGAAAACCCAGCAATTTACAATCTACTCCAAAGGATAGCTTACAATTTATCACAGGACATAGCCCCAGCCGGCAATGATATGGTAATTAATGCATGGCATCCCCTGTTACGTCAGCCTGGTGAATGGGTCAGGCAGAGGTGTTCACTTGGCAATATTGTTCTAGGTTCAAATTTCTACTTGTTTAGTTCTTCAGGTGCTTACTTTTGACTAAATATAACAAATATTAACCCTCATATACCTTAGATAATGCCTTCTTCAGACAGTGTCCATTCAGTCTTCATATTGTCGATCCTTGTCCACCAGTCTACAAATGATTGCCAAAATATATGATTTATTTTTCAGGTGAACACTTAATGAGTTAATGTATGGGTTGTGTCACAATAGGCAGCACAATTTGCAGGTTTTTTTTTGGTTTTTTTATTTATTAATTTTTTTTTTTACTTTTTTTGCGGTATAACCTGGATTTACATGGGAAGATTCTATGTATGATTTGCTATTGAATTTCATGTAGTTCAAATTCATAAGTAGCACAGTGTGGAGGAGAGCACAAGGGTATTTATAGTTTCCAGAGCCAAGGTTTATTTAGCTCAATATCCCAGCTGATGACAAGATTATGATACTAATAAAAATAAGGAGTTCACCTTAGTCTGCTTTAAGAACCTGTATCTCCTCTCCTTTTTAATTTGAATACCCTCAATGTCCAGTAGATGTCTGGCGATAATGCTTTGGTCAATGAACATCAGGTAGTACGTGCCGTTAAGTTTTTGGTATCCGCGATCCTGTCATAGCGTGAAGTAGGTCTAAAGGAACGATGGTTTTATACGAGAGCATAATATGTACCTGCATCCATATACACAAAAGATGTAAAATTTGGGCAAGTAAGGAAACTCAAATTTGAAACTCACAGCCAGTGTTTCGCTTTTCTATCAAAGCACCCATGTATTGACATCTACTACTTTCCCCCCTAATTTGTGATTTCAACCAATGCTATATAATGATATTTAACATTCATTTCTCTTAAAGTCTTTAATGATATTTAACATTTCCTTAAAGTCTGTCATCTTGAAACCACCTTTGTCAATTGAAGATATGGTAATAATTCGTGTAGCAGTTGCTTGACGACCGCGCAAAACAAAATTGCTAATTATTCGATTAACCTCATTTATAAATATGCAGGCACACATAGCAGAACTGAAATGGTCCAATAACTTTATTGAGCCTTTGTGGTATTGATAGGATATTCTGAGCATGAAGAAAAACTGTCCAAGTTTAATAACTGTTAGTGATTTGACACCAAGAAGATAACTTTTTTTGAACTCCTCTGTATTGATCTTTGTTTCTTTACTGTTTTTGTCATTTCTCTTGTTGATTGCCAAAAGCTCAACTGCTCTGATTATCAAATATGCAGAAAATGGGATACCTTGTTTTAAGTGTCTTTATGATGTTAGAAGTGCTCACAATACCCTATTCATGTTAACATATATGTATATATCTTTAGTCCATTGTGTGAAAGTGTACCAAGGTTAAATTTAAAGTAGTACATGGATTGCGAAGCAGGCCAAGCCTATATTAATCACTCTCCGTGGCACAGATCATGGCGTATACTTCCTACCTACATGTTCGTGTGCTAAATTTCTATTCTATCTGGTTGAATGGCTTTTTGAACATTACAAGTATTAAAGTCCCTGGATGTTTATTTACACTCATGTATAAAACGATTGAACAGAACAGGACCCATAGTGGATGCTTCGGGTACGCCTTTGCTACTTCCATTCATGCACTGTAACTGTTACCAATGGTAGCCCATTGTTGCTTATTGATCAAGTAGCTTTCTGTAATTTTTTACTGAATTACTTCACAAACCATAGACTTGGAGCTTGGCAAGTAAAACCTTTACAGAGCGTGGCAATTCATCAAATGCACGTGTGAGACCCATTTGGACTCCTCATTTATGATTTTTTTCATCTTGCGCCTGTTTCTAATCTTCAGCAAATATGATCAGCACTGTTCGGCAAATGTAATTTTTTGTAAGCTGAAATCATAGGATTGTTAACAGCTGTACAAAAAAATTCAAAGTTGTTTTGTGAAAATTGCTCGAATAGCTTAGACTGACTAGGAATTATTATAGGTAGTTTGCACTTATTAACTCACTTGACTTGTCATTCAGCTGAGTTGGTAGCATAAGAAAAAAGTAGTTTTTCCAGACAGCAGTTGTTTTACTGGAAAATAAAAAGAAAAGAAAAAGAGATGTGACAAACTACCCTGTGGTGTGAATGCACAGAATAATCAGGTGATTAATTATTCTGCAGTTACTGGTTAAACAAAAATGCACTTGAACAGCACTGAATATTCCAATGCCAAAGGCTATTTTGCAAGTAAGGGGCGAACCTGTCTAAAGGGACTACCCACCCGGATTGTGTAACAATGTTCCTCACAACAGGTAGTTCCTAACAACAGGTACACTTGAATGGATAGACACTGCTGAAGAGCCTTGTTGTAGGTGATGACAAGGTTCTTCACAAAGCTACATGCATATCGGGCTTGGACTATTATTAAAATATGCTTCAATAATTAGTGTATATGCTTTCCACTTAGCAGAATAACTTTCGTGTTGCCTTTGAAATACTCGTGATCTTCAAATCTTGTATTGAAAGGTGGCTCTGGGATACGTCCTTGTAGGAGGAGGGTCTCTGGGTCTCGCTTACCCCCTTCAGTATGAGCTTTAAGATGTTTTCAGAATTACATTAACATACTGTACTGGTGAGAAAAAGCTCTTTCTCCTCTAGTAGCTGTAAATGTCACTCTTACTTCTATTAAATTCAAGGAGGTAAAATAAAACTTTGACATTTATTCTTGAACAAATGATTTTCCTCTGTCTGGCATGGCTAAACTTGTGTTTGAAATGTACTACATATTGATTTATATTTTGTATAAGTGATAGGGTTGTGTACAAATAGTGGTATATAGCACCACGTTCTACATTTAGCGAGTTGTATCACAATGTAGTTGTAAAGTTGGATCGGTAATCCTGTTTGATTCATGCCATATGGTCCTAGCAGTCAGAATCATAATATTGCTAGGACTTCAGTTGTAGCTATGCATTGGTAGAAGTACCTTACCTAACAGTGGCTGCACTGGTGAGCGAGCAAATGTTGGGTAAATGGACATGTACAATAGAAAATTTCAGTTAAAGCGAAGATAAATATTGTTGATGTTTGTTCAAAATAATATCCAATGTTCCTTTCACTTTTTTTATAAGTGGGAAAACTTGAGTCCCTCAGCAGGCGTATTCCGTCAGTGATAAACTTTTAATAAAACCGTCTACATATGATAAATAATTTTATTGGAATGCTACATCAGCAGGTGCAAAAACATATTTACCATGCTTATCTTGCAGACTTTGAACAACTTCTGTATTTGTCAGAACCGGACCTGTTGGTTGTTTGCTTGTTTGCTTGTTTTCTGTAATTTTCTTATGATATTTCTAACTTTTTTCCTTATCTCACGTATCCATTCGGCTACGACGAAAATATCAAACTTAAACTTCTTTGCCCACTTTTCTCAAAATGCTCTCTGTCCTTCATGATCATATCAATGTCATCTTATAGCAATCATATTCTGGCTCTCGAATTCGATCATGATCATATCATGCTTGCCATGATCATCAGTCTAATGTCCCAGCTCACTTCTATGAACAATTGAAAATTTGAAGCCTTCTCCTATTTCCTTTCAATGCAGTTAGCAAAGCAGTGTCATTCTTATACAAGCCATGAACAAATATAGGATTTTGCTTGTAAGAACATAACAAAATTGATAAGCTAGTGTTCTTCGTGTAGTAGGTGCCACAAATTATATCCATCACTCGTCATTGTGCTTCTTCAGTGATATTAAAATCTAATGTAGGTCGTTTATTTTACGTTTTACAGCAATCATCGGTATCTACCAAATCCTTCTACAAACAAATAATAGCATCAACATCATAATATGATTATATAAGCAGACCGTTTCTAAAGCTTATCAATCTGCAGAATTATATACAGCCACTCACAGATTTGTGCGTGAGGTGAGAAGATAGCAGTGATGTGATAAATGTTTTTGTTAATTTCAGCATTGCAGATATTTACTTTAATAGAAGGAGTATATGTTCTGGTCTTGTGATCTCCTTTTACAGTCACATTATAGGCGAAGCTCCCTAAGAAGATAGCAGTGATGTGATAAATGTTTTTGTTAATTTCAGCATTGCAGATATTTACTTTAATAGAAGGAGTATATGTTCTGGTCTTGTGATCTCCTTTTACAGTCACATTATAGGCGAAGCTCCACTTGAAGTGTATGTTAGATATTTTCGTGCACTTTAATCATATTTTGTTTATTCACATGTATATTTCCAAATGTCTTAGACAGAACCTCAGTTACTGTGGAATAATGAGCATGGTCATCTTTGATTATCAAGATAGAACTAGAATCTGGTTAAACGATTATAATATGATTATATTTTCTTGACTTGAAAGCCAATAACTTTCATTCTTTTCTGACATGCTATACAAATTTAGCTGTTTTTATACAGAGATTGTTAGAAAGCTTGGCTGCAATGCTGCACAATTTTTTAAAGATTTTAGACTTGCCTGTGTTGCTACTTAATTTTATCTTTTGGCATCATTCTGTTTTAATATACACCTTTCAGATATTTAGGATAACATGCTTTCTGCAGGTTAACTCCTCAAGTACTATCCGTAGCAAGCAGTGGCCTAGGACACATACAAGGTTGCCTAATTTTACTTAGAATCTGGTAAACAAAAACTGTATTTTGATAGCAAGTTCTTGACTGAAATGTTAATGAATTTCATTCCTTCCTGACACACTTGAGTGCACGTTTACTCCGTGTCAAAATTACTTAATTTGACAGAATATACTATATGTCACAAACTTGACCCAATATGTTGTAACATTTACTCAGGGTTGGCAGCGAAATAGAACTTTATTCTTTGGAGACTTTTAAAGTGAGGAGTTAGTGGCATCATGGGGGTGTATTTTACATTCCTCTTCAGGATGACAATTGTTGCAGGATTTCCCTCTGGTTGCAAAGAATGGTCTAGCTTTAACTGTTTATTTTATCACTTGGACTGAATATATTGCTCCAGTTTGTTTCTAGCTCAGTATTACACTAGCAGATGGTTTAACTAAGGTATGCTATCCAGCAAGAAAGGGTATATACCAGTTTAGTGGTGATTCAAATTATTCTTATCTGAACTTGTACAATACGAATGTAGTAATTATGTGTGGTTTGACAAGTTATCTTTAATCATATTGAAGCTCTGCAGTTATAAGTACAGCTTCACTAATTTAGCTAATGTATCATTTGACACGTTCAAACTCTTATTCATTATCATGTGGGTTGTCTTTTCTGAATGTTTAGCCTTGACAAGGAGCCACTACTCAGATACACATGTACGGGTATGGGCTTTTTTTCCCCGAGTATTTACGTAGTGAAGACTCTTTAATTTATGTGCGCTAATGCAGCCTATGTCAATAATTGACAGAAGAATGTGTGCAGTATGGACAATACTACTTTCATATTTATCTAGGTTAGACAGCAAAAGTACAGCTAATGGGGTGTAAACTGTTGTCCGGATGTTTTAGGTCAAGAATAAGCCTCGCATATAAGATCCTATGTTTCAACAAATTTGTGCATACCTGCTTGAGCAATAACTTCCTGCACGTTAGCCTGATTTTGTCAACTTCCAATTTTACCATATATTTTATTTGATAAATTGGTAAAACAGTGATATTCAAAAATGAAGTTGATAAATTCGTTTTTGAAATTTGTAGGACAAAAATACTATTCAAAATGTAATTGTACCATTCACATCACAATAGGCAAAATGCCGTCAGAGATTGACATCGCCAATGTTAAAAAAACCTTTGCCCCTATAATAAGGTGTAAAGTTGTGTAATATGTACCATTAATCGGAGTTTGTGAATGTACTTATTTGTTCCCGATATAGAAGTAACAAAATCTATCTTTTTAATATAACAAAAGTGTCCTGCGCATTTCGGGTGGGCCCCCTAATTTGAGACAAAGGTACTTTTGAAAGGAATTGATATTAATTTAGAAATTATTCAACTTAAACCTTGATATTATGTTAAGTATAAGCTTTAAATCAAATGGTTACATGTAAATATAAACATTCAAAGGTACTTTGCCTCTGGATGAAATTGCCGTACGCATTTTCAATATTTCGTTTGCATGGTACATACCATGCATTATTTCATACAGATAGAGTCATTCTCATAAGGATCATTGGCCCTAAGATATAGTAGCATATATTCACATTTACGATAAATTCTAACATTTGATACATGCAAATATCAGTAGCTTTAATGTCTTACTGGAGTTCAGTCTCAGATACTGCATGAAAATAAAGATTTCAGTATGCTTGAAATGAATACTTCATAGTACAATAAATGGAAATGTATATCTGTATATCATCTGATACTGCGTACATGTCTTTCCTTTTGGTGCCTTGTACAGTAGCGATTAATTAATTGTTGTAGAAATTTAAACTCCACATACCGGCTTTTATTATGTCCACGTTTCCATTTACAAACTGGCAGTTTCCATTTGATATTTGATATGACTAAGATACCAATGCCTCAATTAACAACATTGCCAAATGCTCTAACAGGTAAAGTGCTTTGTACCCAACAAATACGACAGCACTCAACTGCTTTGCACCCTGGATTTCAATCGAGAATGCTTAATCATCCCTGGCGAATATGAACTCACAATAGTACAAAATTGGGTTATAATGATGCTTCCATTTTGCATTCTGTCGTTTGTTAAGCAGCAGTTGGATGAGCTCTCATATATTCAAAATTGGGACGGAAACTTTCTCTATATTCTCCAGTCATTCCTGCTTCCACAGTATGGTCCAGCCTCATGGGCATTCAGTTAGGAAGCAACGCTGCCTGATCATAGAACATTTGCACGGCTGTGCATGCCCTCTTTATTTGTTGTCCGCTTTGATACAAGAGGGATTAACACGAGACCAAGTCAATTTCTCAACCGTCAATTATCTGATCGGTATAGCATTCGTATAATGTTGAAAAATATATCGTAAAACCAACGTATTGACAATCTGAAAAATCAGTCATGCATAAACGTCAACCTATGTAGGGTATCCACAAGGAAGGTCATTGCAACGACCACCTCTGCCTCTCCCTGTAAACTGTTCCTGTTCCAAAAAGTGGCTATGATGGACAGGTATCTCTTATAGTTAATGCTAATCGCTTTGCCAAGTCATTTAATACCTACGAGATCACGTCTAGGTATAATGATTACTAAATAGCTCCACATAGGAAGTTGCATTTATATGAAGACTTTGCATGCATTTTTGTGTGTGCCTTCACCTAACAACCTTTCTCGAACTGCTTGCTTGCTTCCCTTCAAACCGTAGTTGCGATATTTGTTCAAGGAGACTCATTTAAGTGATTAATGGATTTACTTGCTTCCATAATCACCCGGATTCAATAAAAGAAGATCAATAGTTGTACCACACCACCCACTGACGTGTCAACATGTGCAGGATACACATCCATAAACACTGCATCAACTTGGATAAGTGTGTGAGCTCTATTGTGAGTAACAACAAATACCCGTTTGTGACGGCTAGGTACTCCACCATAACAGTTCATTATTTCATACCACACAATAACACGTAGCAACCCGTGGTACGTTAGTGTATATGTACATGGCATTAGCAGCCGTTCAAATTTCAGCGCCTGATGAAACCTAGTGTCAAAACCTGTCCCACATCTTGCTTAATAGTGCCAATGTACTTTCGATTTCTTTTTACTTTAATTTGCAAATATTGATGATCTTGACTACATTTCAGAGTCACAAACCATATTTGGACAATATCATTTTAAATGTTTGGCGGTAGGTCCTATAATAATGTTCATGCATGAACGCTAGCTTTAAATTGGAATTGCACTTTGATGATCTAGGTGTTGTTCATCTGGCAAACCACCTAATCCGCTTTTTTCTGAATCATGTTAACTTTTAACAAATTATGATGTAAGAAGAACAAAAAGATGAAAACTAGATAATTGAAATGGCCGCACTTTACTTTTTAGAAGATACTTTATGGCCATGTAAACATTGCTTTAAACATATTTTATTTCAAATCAGTTCAACTTCCAAATAACAAGGTGGTAAGTAGTATGTATATTTGGGGATACTGCAACAAGGACGATTGAGACCGCGGAAAGCCTCTGATACCTTGGGACGTCCTCCCATCGGTTGCTCTAGGAATAGTGGAACATGGTACTGAGACCCTCGGCACGTCCTTCCATCTGTTGCCGTAGAAATACTGGATCACGCGGCGTAGACGTAGGTTGTCATGAGCGTCGTTAAATCATCCTAGTTCCTGCTTATGGATTTACATAGTAAAGTGGTTAATCTCGTGGAGCCCAAAATAAGTTCCCTTTACTGATGAATTTATGAAAGTATCGCCATCAGTTATCAGGAAATTAATTATGTATGGCCTTCCTCGAGGTGCTGCAGTCCTGAAGTGGCCGGCTGATAGTGTCAGATAAAAATAAGAGAGACTCTGTATGTGTGTGCATATATACTGAACCCCAATGAAAAGTATCCACATGCCAATTTTGAAGTATTTTATTGTTTATACTTGAAACATTTCATACCTAGACGTGCTTAGAACTTAACAAAGCATTCACTTTTCTGGCGTAAAAATAATGTCACGCTCTACCGACATTAACGTCACTTACAGGCAAAAAATGTCATTAACTGCCCTAATTGAAAGTCACACAAATTTTTCTGTTCAATATGGGATGTGGCCACCTCGAGCATCAACACATGCTATACATCTGCGGCGCATACTGCTGACCAGGGTTTGAATTCTGTGTTGCAGAACATTATTCCATTCTTCCTGCAGAGCTTGGATCAGCTGGTTTCCGGTAGTAGGCCTAGGTGTCCTCCGTTGAATACCTTGGCCTAACTGATCCCACAAATGTTCAATAGGGCTCAGATCGGGTGAGAACGCTGGCCATTCCATGACATTGATGTTGTTCTCATTGAGAAAGTTCATTGTTAATCTTGCAGAGTGTGCACGTGCATTGTCCTGCTGAAAGATCGCCAGATCTTGATGCTGCTCCATAAATGGGACCATGTGCGGCTCCAGCACCTCATCAATGTACCGCCTAGCATTGAGGATCCCTTGAATGACCACTAGGGGTGTCCGGTAGCGGTTGCTGATGCCTGCCCACACCATGACAGAGGGTCCACCCCATCGATCTGCCTGACAGACACAGGCATCTGCATATCTCTCCCCAGTCCGGCGCCACACACGTTCTCTGCCATCTGCTCTGCTGACACAAAAACGGGACTCGTCAGTAAAAAGGACGGTATTCCACTGCTGGCGAGTCCACCTGGAGTGTGCTCTACACCACTGCAGTCGTCTTTCTCTTCTGGGTTGGGTCAGCAGGTTACCCCTGTAAGGTCTTCTGGCTGTTAGGCCACTGCTCCTCAGTCGCCTCTCCACAGTAGAACTACTGACAGGACGGTGATTCACCCCTTGAGTCTCACGGGCTGTTTGGGCTGCTGTACGGAAACGGTCTCGCAGGTGCATCAGCCGGATGTGACGGTCTTGGCCAGGTGTTGTCACTCTTTCTCGGCCAGGCCTAGGCCGATCATCTACGGATCCAGTTTCTTGTTGCCGTTCAATTAGTCGTTGGATGGTGCGCCGAGTACACCCCATTCTTTGTGCGATTTGAGTGATTGGGACTCCACCCTCTGCAAGCCCCAAAGCATGGTGTCTTTGACCTTGGCTCAGACGCGGCATGATCGCCTCAACACACCTGAGACCACTGGCTTTTTTCTTGGCTGAACATCCCTTTTTAAAGCCACTGAAAACATCAGGTCATTTTAGCCATCCAATAGGAGTGGTGGTCAGAAGCCATATTCGGTGCACAAAAGTCACATGCATTATGTAACAACCCAGCAAAAGTTAAAAAGTTGTCCTGAATGACCCTGATGTAGGCTCCAAACCATGCATATATGCACACACAGTACTTAGTAACTTACAAAATTAATGTGTTAATTTTTTTATGTGGATACTTTTCATTGGGGTTCAGTATATATTCAAATATATATAGTCCGCTGGCTCCCCGCTACTTTGTATCATGCAAACGAGTTATTTGTTTGTTTGTTTGTTTGTTTGTTGTTTTGTTCTTCTATCAACCTAACAAGGTAGAATTGCGAGTGGTTGACCGTTTCCATTGCAAACTACCGCAGATATGTAAGATGTATAGATATGAAGCGAGGAACAGATCTTACATTGAAGGTGTCAGTGGCTACTTCCTTGTCGTCTGGTTTTTGTCGATTTCCCTGAAGGAAAGTTTCACTCTCCATCATGAAAATCGATGTGGTACCAAATAATGAAAACTCAATGTTTGCTGCTGCTGCTGCTGCTGCTGATGATGATGATGGCGGTGATGATTATAACTCAATTTTGGGAATTCAAATCAACTGAGCTGGTTTTCATTTGAGCCCAGTAACTATTGTATAGATATAACATACATATAACCACTTATATATATATATATATATATATATATATATATATATATATATATATATATATATATATATATATATATATATATACACATACACACACACACACACACACACACACATATATATATATATATATATATATGTATATGTATATATTGGAACTCAAGATCCATAAATTAAAACACACTTAAAAAATGCACAGTGACACACAGGACCTACACTCTAAAATAAACGTCTCAAAATAAAGTAAAACGCAAGAACCATGAACATTAAAGTCAGCGGAAAAAGTTCACGGCCGGTTGTAAAAATCAATATTAAATGCAAGACATGTTAGTTGTATCTAGGTCCAAGAAAGGTAAATGAAAAAGTCAGGAGTTGATAAATGACTTTACATGGGATAAAAAAAGTTCAAAAAACTAAAAGCAAAGTGATTTATTAGGGCATCGAAAACGGCGGACTGGAAATCCTAAATTTTGAAATTCAATGCAGTTCGTTACTTTGAACATAGGTTAAGCGACTGCTGTCACAGCACAATTAAAAATGGAAACAAGAAACAGGTTTTTTTTAAGACGGAACCAGACTTGACTGGTGTAAAAGGTTCGTTTAAAATGGCATTCACAGGGTCAATCTGATTTTGAGGCGTGGGACATGTGCGCGGGATCGCATGTAGTATATGTTCTGTGCGTGGTCAAACAAACATGGATGCTGTACATAGCTTTTCGTGTTGTGATTGGCTGAACTTACCATAGACTAGCCAGACATGTGTAAAAAAAGATATGTTTTTATTGAAAATATACGGAAAATATATACGATGGAGTCCTAAAACTTGTGAATGGGCTGAAGTGGAATTTTTGGCACTGTATCTATGACAAAACTTATGAAACTATAAGTAATATCATACAGTTCGGAGGTTGTAGCCCTCAGACTAAAACAATGTCAAACTGCGTACAGTCTGAGAAAAAAGTAAGCAGTATGTTTTTTTTTGAAAAAAAATACTAATCTTATGGATTTATTAAAAGAACAAGGGCAAATGATTATCAGAACGAAAATGCACCACAGTTTCATATTGAACTATTATGCAAAATGAACATGCTTAAAAGCTTATCTTCACCCAAGGCAAATAAGGTTTCTTGAGAGACTTCCACTGGTATAATGATTGTAATAACGTGAATGGGAAGTCTGTATTTTACCAGGACTGGTATCAAAAAGGTATAATGTTTGTGCAAGATATAATCAATGAACCAGGAGAAATGCTGTCTTGTGATAGCTTTCAAGTTGAATGTCAATATTATTCTCTTCTTTATGGTGTCATTGATATGCTGCTACATACCTGGAATCGAAAGATAAAGGACAAAGATGTAAATCATGTATCAAGAGAGCTGTGCAAAATATATATTGAGAGTAAATTGATGCCAGTGAAATTTGTAACAAGTAGAAGCTTATACTGGTAATTACAAAACGTCTGTTATGTACTTCCAACTGCAGTACAGAAATGGAATAGAAACATGAAATCTCTGATGAGAAATGTTATGAAATACTTTAACTCCCATTCAAATGTTGTGTGGAAACTAAATAGCAAAACTTTCAATATAAGCTTACACACTGAATAATCTCAACCAATAAAACACTCTGTTTGATGACATTTAAAGAAATAGATTAACGCAACAAATGAAATGACATTGACATCACTGAACACAGAGTCCATGAGTGTCAAAGCATTCAACAAGACTGGCATTATTTTTAGGATTCGTGGTTTTATGTATCAAATATTCAAGTTAATGTAAGTGATGAAGATGTAATTTTTGGGCGCTTGGGCTTACCTTTACAATCAACTTTAAATTTCTGCATATTATTGGCAATGAATATTATCTGCAGTCAGTTACCTAGAAAACATTGCAATTAAATTTCCACGGCTTTCTTAAATGTGCTAAAAGGATAGATCCAAGTATTGAAGTTAATTATGCATAACAATAATGAAATGCATGCTTTACTAGAAATTGGGTACATATATAAAACAGCCTGAATAATTGGTAATATTTTGAATCATTGTCCTGTGAAATATCCTTGGGGATGTATGAACACATAAGTAATCGATTATTTTAAAACTGGCGAGTAAAGTCTCTTTTTCTTAAAGTTGTATACAGTGAAACGCAAAATCCCTGGCCACAAAACACTTGTGAAACGTTCACTTTTGAATGCATTATCCTAGCACAAAGAATTAATATAAAATCATGAGCTCCTGGCCATAAATGTTAGATTACTTCACTGATGTGACCAAACTAAGATTATTGTTTGACCACGACTGTAAGAATTAAAACGTTTAGACTTCAATTCAAAGGATTGAGGGTCATCGGCCCAACTATTATAGCTATTGTTCTAAATAGCTGTACCATTCTATGCGAATAAACGTTTCAAATTTTCTATTTAGTGTTTTGAAAACAAAAGATCCGACAATATTATGATGATGGAAATGTCATTTATATATATATATATATATAAACATAAATGTGCAGAGGAATTTTAATATATTAACGAAATGTGAGGATAACGAAATTATACTTTTTTTTGAAAAATTGAGAACTATACGGTTGAAATTACATGCTCTGGTGAATAATTTCAATTACTATATATGACTGCACTTTTCATTATTTCTATCGATACATGTACATGTGTAAGAGGTGTAAACAGTATACTGTATTGCAATAGGTTCGTGTTGTTCAAGCAAAATGCTTCCACTTTTGTATCTGAGGTGCAGCACTAAAGGTTCATTCATTTGTAATATGCAGACTGATAAGGAACAGAATTAGGGACAACGTACTCTTCATATCTGAGCTACCCCAATTATATTTGATTTTCCAGCTATATATATATATATATATATATATATATATATATATATATATATATATATATATATATATATATATATATATATATATATATATAAACGTAAATGAGCAGAGGAATTTTAATATATTAACGAAATGTGAAGATAACGAAATTATACTTTTTTTTTGAAAAATTGAGAACTATACGGTTGGAATTACATGCTCTGGTGCAGCACTAAAGGTTCATTCATTTGTAATATGCAGACTGATAAGGAACAGAATTAGGGACAACGTACTCTTCATATCTGAGCTACCCCAATTATATTTGATTTGCCAGCTGAACGTTCCGAGAAATTTGTTGATGGACAGTTTTATTTAGATTTACTTCACAAAGATACAAAGAAAGATTTTTCTGAAACATGGGTCTCAAACTAAACAATGACAAATTACTTTACCAACAGGAATATCTGAAAGACATCCCATGTAATTGACCATGTATGGTGCAAAACTACCCATTGGAAAAAACAGATCAGGAGCTGAACTTACAAATCTAACTGACTACTTCCCTTACTTCACTTGTTGAGACAAAAAGGACCTTACAAGTCCTCTGTAAAAGGGAAAGTATATCTAAACAACTTCTGCTCACAATACAAACTGTTTTGCATTATCTTGATGCAGAATTATATGAGTAGCACTAGTTCTGGCTAATTTTGATTGTAAAACACTCCCTTTGATATGCAATTGAACTGTAAATTTCAAGATAATTATTTCTTGCCTGAAAGCCTAACCACTTTGACATCGGCATGGTGTAACGGCAGAGATAAAGTTTGTCTGATTGAAGTGAAAGGAGATAATTATTATGAAAATATCAGTGTCAGCACATTGGCACATTGGTTGTCATCAGGAGTAGCCGTCGATTTTTTGCATAGTGGAGGCTGCTAGAGACAGAGAAAACCAGATGATGAGTTCAGCATGTATCACAAAATCCGCATGTAAATTATGAAAAGAACCCAAAATTTTGTGCAAAGCTGAAGAGCAAATACTTGCCAATCAAATCTTACGTTCAATACATGCAGACAAAAACATTCCTCTAGGACTATTAATTGCTTTCTGTGCTCTCTAAAACAAATATCCTGTATAAAAGACTTCAAACTGTTTCGCTGGACTCTGAGTAAAGTGGTTACTGTTGAGAAACACAACTTCAATGTGCATGGGAAAATAATTGACAGACATATTCAACAACAAAAAGTATTTTGAATACAGAATATTTGAAATTTTCAACAATGACCAAAATACTTGGGAAAAAGTCAGCCACGCTCTTCGCCTCAAAAAAAAAAAAAAAAAAAAAAAAAAAAAAAAAAACCAATGTCCTCTCAGTCCTAAAAATTGACAAGGCATCATTAACGAGCAAAATATAACGGAACGTTCCGATCACTTGTTTAAAAGTATTGAACTGAATCTAGCCGCAAAAATTAACTCTACAATGACAAGTTTTATATCAATTGCTCACTCATGCATGTTCCTCAACAGCAAAGATTTTAATCTCTTCCTAAAATTGATCAAAATACTTTAACTGGAGAACTGTAGACCCATCTCTCATTCCCCTGGGTATTGCTGAAAGCCGGAACAGAACCACCGTTATCGTTATATATGTTTGAACGAAAATTCCTTCGCCATCGCCTTATCTCTACATAATGACAATGTAAGATAAAATGAAATAACAAAGGAAAAAATTCAAATTGTTTTTTTGTTCAGTTTTCATTCATTTATTCATTCATTATGTACTTATTTATGTTTTTGCTGTTCTGTACGTGAGCTACATTGCTCAGCAAGTAAACAAAGGAGACTGACTTAATTTGGGCAGATGGATTCACCAACTTCACCATTTCTGAGATGAAAATTTGCGTTTCAGCTGGTGAAGCCTAAGTTCTCGTCAGATCTAAAGCAGACAACGCCTGGTAAATAATGATTGTTCACTTTGCAGAATTAGCCTTGTTAAAAGCTAAAAATTAATACCTGAGCTATATGTTATCAGGCCTAGCTTTTAAGTAGCGCTTGTTTGTGCAGTTGTTACTGCATGTTCAAGAAGTATCTGACATTAGCACAAATGTACATATTTTTAAACTACCATTTTTGATTTTCAAAGAAATCCTTTAAGAGACAAAAAAGATTAAAATTCAAATAAAAATTTGCCATTTAAGACCCAATTTACATGATATATGGATGCTCCTATTTTTCAAAATAAGTTGGGGCACAATCATTGCTTTATGTAATAACAATTACTTGGCATCCCTATTTTGGGTATTTGAAATAAATAATCTCTTAGGAGCACTGATACAAACACTTTGACAAGTTCAAAATTTTAGATGAAATTGTATTTATATACACTTTTTGGGGGGTTTTTTTGTTTGTTTTTGTTTTGTTTGTGTGTGTGTGTGTGTGTGTGTGTGTGTGTGTGTGTGTGTGTCACATGCCATAATCGGAATCCACTCATATCGAAAGTGTTCTATACCGACACACATAAGTACAATTAGATTCAAAGCACATGTTTCAATTGTACGTGCGTTCAGTTATACAAGGTGTGAGTATTAATGTTACTTGAACGGTCAATATATTTATTGAAAAAAGTAAATCCAAATCTTTGTTTGACATATCAAAGGCACTTTGCAAGTTTCAAACGTGAAATATTACACACTGTATATTGAATGATTTAATGTATTATACATTTGGGCTAAAGCAAATAAACACTGTTCCCTGCGGAACCTTACGTGACCGACTTTATCACGATTAAGACTCCCTGGAAACACACCCAGCAATATATTGACTAAAATAGGGGCATTTGATACGTTAGATCGTGACATGTTTTTTTATATAATCTGTAATATATTTAAATAATCTGTGGTTGAAATGATTTTAAGGCTATTTGAAAAAAAATAAAAACATTAAATGTACAGTCTAATGGAGTGTTCAATTATTTTACCTATGACTGTCTGTGTACTCAGGTTGCAATTCTTGGACCCTTATTAATATTGTATGTTATCTTCATTCAGATATTGCTCTCATACAAAATAATGATAGCAAATATAAAATACTACTAATGAATTTGACAAACTTCGAAATTAGTTAAATGCCTACAAGGAATCTCTAAACATCTCCAAAACTAAGGCAACTACATTTATACCTGGATCTTATTGTCATCTATGTTTAAATTGAAAGAATCGGATTTGAAGCAGTGAAATTGATGGACGTTTATCATGGGCTTCACACATAAAGGGAATCGGGAATAATGAAGGTCAGTCTATTATTTTCAATCCCGACTGCTTATTCACAATTTTCTCTTCATGCATCATTACCTTCAGTTTCCAGTCTTCACAAATATCATACGAGACTTATAAGCCACTTCAAAATTGGCACATGAATTTGCTTTCCCAAACGATATCTTTACATTTTCTACATGTTTGACTGTTTTTTTTTTAAACACAACATTTTTACATCTGGTTTTTTTTTTTTTTTTTTGTAAACCACCTCACCCTCAGACACCTCATCTTGACCACATTCGAAAGCAAAATGTGTTTATATTCCATATCTGTTGAAATCTCGCTTCCATTTCCTACACAGGTGGTCCTTGATCTCAATAGTTAATATCAAACACATAATTGTTGTAATTCTTGTGAATGTGTGAACAAGTCTGCTCAAAATATATTGGGGCTGCAGGGGAATTTATGCCTTTACAGCATGCGCACGAGAGTCGACACTCAAGCGGCAGATATGTGGAACTAAATCGGGGACGAGCCAGTTGGGGTGCCCCCTCGATTGACAACACTGACTCCATCCTAAGTCCTGAACCAGTTTCCACCACAATAGTTACATCCCCAAGACTCGTAAATCTGTGTTCTTGATAATGAGTACTGGTGTTTATATTTGCAAGAAATTGAATAGGCTGCCACTTACAACACTTCTTATGGCCACCTGTAGCAGTCTGTGAAAACTGTTTACCGCTGTGGCTGTCATATACGGCTAGGTGATGACATAATATGAAACAATATAATCTGGCCCATTCATGGATCATAACTACAAATACAACCATGTTAAACGTGATTTCAGTACAACCGGTATTTCAAGCAATGCTCACAGACGCAGTCTATTTTTCGCATTAAAATGATTCGCGCCAAACATGTGTCTCAGAAATAAACTACACACAATTCACAAGGTTTTAAAAAGGAAACGATTTTTGTACAAATCCTGAAAGAGAAAAAGAAAAAATGATACAGACAGCTAAAGTGCTTACAACCCACATCCAATTTATCAAATAAGCTAAGGTACCAAAGAATGTAAGGACCAGTACAAAAAAGCAAAACAAACCTAAAAAACACCCTGGTGGCCCAGGAAAGAATTTCAATTTTCTTGCACAACCTCTTGAGATTTAAACATTAATATTTTCAACTGAAACTAAATAGTCTAATTTCAAAATCTTCAAATCTGGTCGTGATTCACAACTCAAGAAACTCATTTTTGGTCACTACACTTTAATATTCCCGATCGTGATAGTGATGACAATTTTGTAATCTTGCTGCAGTCACATAATGTTCGCTAGTGTATTGCAAAACGATGCAGAATGTTTCCCATTCTTTCATTCTAGTCATATTTATAACATCGATTACATCTATCCCCACACCCATTATATTTAGCAACTGGATTCCTTGGACTCTCTTTACAACTATCGCTAAATTCTTGTTATTTTTGCTTCAATGAAACGTTGGTTTTGATTACTTTCGCTTAAAATATAACCGAGTTGTTCATCAGCCATACATTTATTATTTTTTTGTTCACAATCTCTCAGGTCTTCCCTTGTGCGCCATTTGACATTCACTGAAAGGTGTTGGATTCAACATCGTTCATCAAAGTGTGCCTTTTTGCATATTTAAACTTTTAAAAGGACGCATCCGAGAGTGCTTAAACTCCATTACTCTGTAAAGTCTTGAATCGGTGTTTCAATTCAAGATACTGTATTCAAATTGCGGTAATGCACGATGACCTTAATTTTATCGTGTAATTTGAGGAAATTAGTCGTTAATACAAGTTTAATTTGTTTTGGTGCTGGTATAAGCACTTCAGAGGACACTGGCATCTTTAATGGAACTAACAGGTAGGAGTTGTGTGCCTTACGCGCTGATGGCACATACTCGATATATATATTTTCAACACATCACTTGTTTCCGAATCATCGGGGTGCCTAGCAGGAAATATGTGCTTAATCTCTTTGTTCGAAAGCAACTGATCCCCCCCCCCCCAGGTAATAGTTCTTCATGTTTCAACTATAAGGCAGCATAGTCTATATGACATATAACTTTTTTTCCTTTGACCCAGTAAAATTTTTGCTGTTAAGTTGATTGGCCTTGCTAAAGCATTTCTCATTTTGTTGCAGATTCCATGAACTTCTGTTGGTCTGTTTGGCACAATAGAACTTATTTTTCGTTTGTCGTTTTGAAAGACGCAACCCGACTCCACTGTGGTAAACTAAAGTACTTAACGGGAGTAACCCATAAAACCGCATGCAGGTTTTTCTAAAATTAAAAACAATGTCAGCAATTGGGTACCACAAATTATGACGTAAAGTATTTTTTTTTCTTCATGGACAATTGTCTGCGACGTCCTTAATTCAATTAATCGGCAATTTTAAAACTTTCAAACTCACCAATTTACGTGGATTTTAAACTCACCGGAAGCCATATCGGGAACACTAACAGATATATTCCTTGCTTTCTGTCGGCTTGTTGACAGTGACCCCTAAGTGCAGAAATCTCAAGGGACGATGCCGTTTCCTGAATACTTAGAATATAAAGAAAAGGGATAAAATTAGTTCCTGTGCTTCATGCCTTATGCATATCCGACGAAATCTCTCCCACATGAACCCCTGTAACAGTGTCATTCCACTGAGAGCGCGTATCCATGACCATAATTATTTAGGCTGCTGCTTTACCAATGAAAAGAGAGTAGCTGCTCAAGATTAAAAAAAGTGTCTCGAGCCTTTTAAAACTAAAAACAATCTTACCTGGCCAATATCCAGGTAGAACTTTGTATCAAGCCTGCAGATGAACTCCCCTAGTCCCGTTATGCTTCCCTTACACGGATCCATGTCTTAGGGCGAAAAAAATGTTAACTCTGTGCTGGAACAGACATACCTGACCGACTTGATTTTCTGCGAAAATTCCTGGCATGACGACTTCCTGCTGAAATGTATTTTACTCTTCTCGCCGAACGCAAAAACTGGTCATACATGTGAACAAGGACACGTACTCACTTGGACATTTTTCCGTTCTGGTGAATACTGGTAAGGGGCTTGGGGCATAGCCAGTAGGAACATGAGCAGTCCCTGAGCTGGACTATTTAACGAGGCACGGAGTTTTCATGATAATCTTGTTCAGGAGACTTAAGACGCTCCTGATAATCATGATAATCACTACGCAGTCTACAGAAGAAGGACCACGCAAATGTATCCCGACCGTGCCCGCTGATATGCCATGTTGTACGCAAGATGCACTTTGCGACGAAGACACCGTAGGTCAGAGTTGAACCACAGGAAGTCGAAATCCGAACCTCGATAGATTTGTTAGGAATACAGTGTCTGGCAGCGTCCACAAACCTTTGCGACCATAAGTCGCAGCATGTGTCAGCATTGTAAGACAAAAAACTGGAATAATCCCAATTCAAAGTATCAAGGTACTTTCTAAAAAGGCCGAAGTTGGCGTTTCCATAAATCCACTTCCGCCCGGTATTAACAGGTTCCTTCTTTTTTCGAAAGAAAAGACTGCCACCTTTACCTTGTGGTTGCAGTTAGCTTTCCAAGTCTATTATTTAAAACTGACTTTGCCTCATTAAGAAATTACTTATTTTATGTGAGCATTTTGAATGACCATCAATAAACCAAGAATCATTTTAATAAAATAGCTAAAAAGCAAATAGAGAAGAAAAAAAGAAGTTAGAAACTGTTCAGATGACTGCAGATCGAATTGTCACAGGAGCGCTTGCTCACACTGACCTTAAAAACATTTATGCTGAAACAGGTTTGGAGACTTTAGCTGAACGCAGGAGGAAACACAAATAAGTAAATTATGTTGAAAATAATGAAAGAACTCTCTTCTGCATTGTTATCCACGTGACAACTACGCGCCTTTCAAGTCGAGAGAACTACTTTTTACAAATCGTTTTTTCCATCAACTGTCTGTGAATATAATCTGTTACCCCAATCTTTCACGAACGTCGAACACTTAGATCACTTTCAAAGAGAACTTGATAGAACTAGACCCAAACACTATAAATGATATTATACTGGTGAACGGAAAATTGCTGTCACTCATGCTAGGATGAAAATGGGACGCATCAAGCTGAACAGTGATCTCTTATCTCTTCAAAATTTGTTTTATCGAATCGCCAGCTGGTTCGTGTGGAGCCAGCACTGAAAAAAGCAACCATTTCCTTTTTCATTGTAGCAAATACACGAGTTTGAGAAACGAACCACACTCGAAAATATACTTTTGGGGAATTTCATTTTTTTTACTCTATTATTTGGTATTGACAAAAAGAAATACAAAGATTCAAAACAGATATTTTTGAAGGAGTTCATGATTATATTAAAAATATTGGAACATTTATATTATGAGTGGTACTAGTAGCACTGCTAGAAAACCACTGAATTCGGCATTATGATGTTTGTGTAGGAAGCACAAATACCAACTCCTTTTACCCTTAGCATCATTTGTGGTCCTGTGTGTCCAATCTATGTATGTACTGGTGTTTCGAAATTTCATCGTTTGTATTGTCATTTATGTACAAGAGGCCCTAATATAGGCTTGTGAACCTGCAGACCAATTGTCTTTTCATGGGAATAAAATATCTTTAAGCCAAAGCAAATACTCACACACAACCACACACACACACACACACACACACACACTATATATATATATATATATATATATATATATATATATATATATATATATATATATATATATATATATATATATATATATATATATATATATATATGATCACTGTCCAAGGAAAAGGACGCATGTGTCAATTTTGTCAAAATTTCTTTTTAGCTCCACTGCCGAAAGGTCACATAGCTTGTGGCATCAGTCATATCTGTTTGTTTGTAAAACGTTTCCTTCTGTACGCGATAGAGTCCACCTTTGTCAATATATAGCTTTAAGCGTTTATCAAGTCTATTAAAGTCTGGATCGAGTTTGATATTGGTGGCAGCACTTAAAATATTATGTAAATTTTGAGTCAAAATATCAAAATCTTCTGATCACTCTAGCATCCTTAATGTTTAAAATAAGTTCATAATATCGGTGGGAATGTGGAGGAGGCCTACATCTCTGCTGTGCATTATACATTTGTACAAGAAGCGCCACGTGTGACTTAACAGAAATTATAAGTCAAAATGTGATTCCAGATGATAAAATCCATATTTAAAAATATAATTAAATTAGACGTCACAAATTTGTAGTATCTATAGGCCATACCGAATGCTATGAAGCTGTCAAATATCAGTGACTTTGAGATTTATTTTTGTTAGGTCACCAGTCCTTTAAAATTAAAAGAGATGATTCTATGATGACAAGGTGTAACTTGGCAGGTTGTAGCTTGAATATCAGTGGCTCACATGACTCAATCATTGTATGACCTTAATCTACTTTTCACGTCATTAAGCACTTGGGAAAACGACATTTATTTGAAATTCTCGATTAATAATAAGGCAAATGACGTCAAATATACCACAAATGTGTATCATTTGGAAGTTTGATATTGCATAATATGGATGACCTTGATTAATTTTTCAAAATTGTGGAGTGAATAATATATTTCAGTAATTTTTTTGGTGATGGTGATCAGAGCAAAAGGCCCATGGGCCTCTTGATTGTATTTGTTAAATAGAGCAGGTGCAATTTTAATTGTGTCTTTTCATCCAGAACTACCTTCCTGTTAGTCGTTACCCTAATTGGTAGTCCGAACTCTCTACACTCCATAAGCTAACCTGTCACTGTCTAAACTTTATGTATGCATGGAAATACTATTGTCACGTTCTTCCGTAGAATTTTGACATAGGCTGTTATAGCCCAAATAAATTAAAGAGTCTTCAGCGGGTAACTACTTAGAACATGTTTCGGAGCCTGTACCCATACATATCTCTACGAGTAGCAGCTCCTTGTCTTAGTTATATATTCAGTAAAAACAACCCACATAATGAAGAAAAAATATGAACGAGGCACATGATGAATTGCCTAAATAAGTGAAGCTTCATTATAAATGCAGAGCTTCAATATGAACACAGAGTACCTATCCAACCAGACATGATTACTAAATGGTAGAGAACAAGTTTAGATAAGAATAGTTTGACTTACCACTGAACTACATGTAGTATGTACCCTTTCTAGCTGGATAGAACACATTAGTCCAACCACCTGCCAGTATATAACTGAGGTAAAAACCAACGGAGGCCATATATGAAATCCCAGTGATTACAAAATAAACAGTTACAGCCAGACACCTGAATATACTAGGGGGATTACTAACCATTATATATAATATACATGTATTTATACAAAAAGAGTAGAAAGCATGACGCAAAGTAGCTGTATTGTTTAAAAATATATATTTCTTAAGGAAATAAACCTTGTAGAGTGTCAAATATATATGAACCCGTGGTGGTATTTAGTAACAATATTGGCATGTATATGAATAGAGCGATGCCATTGCTAGATTTTTTCAAGTTTGCAAGCTTGATGCCTGTTGGTAACAATTCCTGAAATTCAGGTAGGCCTGCTGGTCTGAGTATCAAATGTGATTTATGTATTATTGTTATTATTATTATTATTATTATTATTATTATTATTATTATTATTATTATTATTATTATAATTATTATTATTATGCGTCGTTGGGAGTCAATTAAAGTACCTAGGTTTAGCCCAATTGGTACAATGCAATGTTGAATTCATTATGACGCATCACGTCTCCAAATTTTTACATCACTTCTTTCTTTGAGAGACACACCAACAGAGTATATTTCTGCGTGTTCAATAGTGAAAAATTAGCCTGCAATCCTTGTTCTAACTACCACTTCTCTCCCTCCCCAATGTAACAGCATCACAGGAATGGCGGATTATTCCCACGAGCATTGCTTTTAAACAGAGACCGTAGTCCGTACCAAATCTGTTGACGGCGCTGCAACACATAACATGAGATGGATTATGAATGGCGTGTATTTCATCTTGATATTTGGAGGGGGCACTTACCAAAATTGAAAGAAAGTTTTATAACTGTGCTGTGCGACCTCACCTAAAGGGAAAGTTTAACAATCAAGCAGCTGTATTTTGAGAAAAGCCATACGCCATATGGAGGTAGGGGGTGTGTTTAATACTCGAAAAACGTACTAGCGACTCTCATTATCACTAGGATGAGAATGGCTTGTCCTAATATTGATGTCTTGGATTACTCTTCCTTCGAAAAGTTTAATGATCTTCCTTCATTCTTCTAATCCATATGTCTGGGGTACTGCGTGAATTACTACACGGTTACTGACATCCGCAATCTTTTATATCATGCATCAGCTGGAATATGTTGTAAACTGTGCCATACTGAAGAATATAACCCTTTGCCACAGTGGTGTTACAATGCAACAACAATGACTGCTCCGAAGTTGTATTTATCGCCATCTAAAATTGTAAAACTTAAATTTGATGAACTACAGGAACCACAATCTGTAATTTTAGTCGGGTGTTGCATTTTTATGATTCTGTAGCGCATGAGTGACAACTGGTGACACGTTATTAACAATTAAAGGGTCAAATATGACATAGCAACGTTTACACTGTTGCCTTTGCACATTAAAGGTATCTGTACAATGTTAAGGAACGCTTGGTATCATATATGTTTCGGAGAGGTACAAGTCAATCAATGCATTTGAGAAACTGTCTACCCATGAGGGTGTTGCAAAGTTATCTGCTTATTATGCATGGGCTGTGTTGTAGACCAGTTATGTATAACACATGTACATGGATATCGTGCTTTGTTGTGAGAAACACAGCCCACGATAGCTTGAATTTGCTAAATTCATGAAAACAAACGCACTTAATTGATATACATGTACAGCTAATCACAAATTCACTGCAACATTTGAACATGATACAAATTGTTTCACAATTATTTGCTACTAAACCCTACCCCTACATGCAAGGAAAACTGGTATTGTTCCCCAGGGGATTTTAAAATTCAGGTAATTGTAACAAAGAAATGAAATGTAAGGTATACAAAAACCATGTGTACAGAAAGTACCTTCATACCGATGGACACAAAAAATGCTTGAATTATTTGATAAACCCAAGTGTAAAATTTAACATGCAAGGTGGAACATCCTTCATGTTTAGGAGAATTGCTCATCATGATGCTCAACTACCAAATATCGCAAAGCTGAGAACGCAAACACTGCTGCAGTATCATTTTGGAAACCCCTGTGAATGCTGCAACATGCAAAACCTTAATGTTAAACTGGTATAATAAAAAACAAAGATTCTATGCCCAGAAAAACCATAAATGCCAGAGTACCATTTTTGGAGACCTGAGTGAAGACTCCAACATGCAACGTAGGGCAACGTTCATGTTTAACAGAAATACTGCCCTCTGCTCATCTTGTGCATGTTTTCTAGTATTTTTTAGGGTCCAATATTTAACATTAAGGCTGTACATATTTGCAAGGTAATTATCATGCCCTGCTACATGCTACTTGCGGATGGGATAATCGGGTAATCCACAGAATGAACAGCCGCAAATATACAAACCATCAAAGGTGTTGTTTGGTGGTGGAAACAGATGATTCAGATGTATAACCATAAGCTACTTTCGTTATGTATGGTTTTTGCCAAAAAAACATCAACTTCAACTCACAAATACTTACAGATACATTAAATGATCAAATTTTTGTAGTCTTACATTGCAAAATGACTGACGGGAATGAGTGTGTTCCTACGTTATTGTTTTGGCATAACGTAGTTCTGACTGCTTTAGTGTAACGCAGCAACTGACTGCACGGCTGAAAGCCATGCCGTTATGTCCGTTTTTCACTGCCGCATAAAGTACTGAGTTAAATTGGGATTAATTGAATAATATAAAATATTGAAAACATATGGATTGCAGCCCAGAACACAGATTAAACATAAAATGAAATGTTGAAAAAATAGGTATTGGAGCCAAAAACACAGATTGTTTAGTCTTGAAAGTTTTAATTCATATATCAAGCCAAGGATTAAGTATTTCAGGATCAAAAGTACACCAGTTTAATTTTATGACCAAAGTCAGGCGCAGATCAAATGCATCCTGAACATGGCCACTGTTGATCGTACTGATACCATATTAATTAATAAGTATGCCCACTAAACCACTTATAGGTAGAAAAGCTGTGTCTTTATCTAGAACTATTTTCGTTGTGTGTACAAATGATTTTCATAATGTGTAAGCATATCTTTATAGGGTATCATATTCATTCAACGACTGGTCCGTATAGAAAGAGATTCTGTTTGCAAACTGGCATATTGTATAACACACACACAGACACACACACACAGACACACACACACACAGACACACACACACACACATATACATATATGTATGTATATATATATATATATATATATATATATATATATATATATATATATATATATATATATATATATATATATATATATATATAATTATTTTGATGGGTGCCACATTACAAGAACATTTTGGTTATCTCATGCACAGCAGATCTGAGTCCAGATTGAAACATGTAGGAAGAATTAGAGCTGAGTTATACTATACACAGAAAGCCGTTTTGCCACACCAAATTATAAAGACCTTTAACAACTGAAGACCTTTTGGTCTGGACAAACGCACCCTGTTTCCATGTCTGAATTCTTATAAAGTATGTGGGGTTGGATTTTTTCAGTAACAATTAAATTTCCTCACTGTAGGAGGCGGCACGTCACGTAACAATTTTAATAACATGTGCATTCATTGAATTTGAACTTGTCGTCTAGTTGGACTAACTCCATGTTTCTTCATACTCTCCACTGAGGTTGGAGATGGCGAATGCATGAAACCTGTTAAGCAGGCAAGTTTCAAATTGACAGAATTGCTTATCAACAATGAAGCTCTTCTTTGGTCAGCCATCTGATCCCATATCGGATATTCTGCCGCCATACATTATTACTTTACATGTGGTTTAACCGGGTGCTGCTATCCCCTGTGTATAATTGTCTCCGCAGAAAGTAATCCTAAAATAAATTGAAATACAATGTAAGCTATCCAATAAAAGAACTATTCACGTGTGCAGGATATATTGTTTTCACATGCTGAACAAATAACTGTTATAAAGTTTATAGAGTGCATGAAGCCTGTGGTCATTTCACCTGCTGATACAGTTCTCTACATCAAGCTGACACAACTCTCTACATCACCCTTACAAGCATAAGAACCGCCTACGTGTAGATGAAATAACCACAGTACAGCAGGATTCCAACTTCCAACAGATATTTTTGAAGGGAAGACAACATGAGTCAATTGATAAGCTGTATCACCAGCGTAAAGGCCAAGAGCCTGAAACCATTGTACATGTTACTAGGCTGTTAGGTGAAATGCCAGACTTTGGCCATTATGCATTGTACAAGCGCGTTAAAGATACAAAAGAAATTGTGCTTTCTGTAGAATTTGGCAACTGTTAGCTGCTAGATTTACACTTGGTGATATGCCCTCAGCTTGGACGGAATTGTGACCCAATTGCTTCATCACAGTATTGGCAATTATATTTATGATGCGTTTAATAACGTATTTCGTTTGCTATAAAGGTACTATTTACGGCAGTGGAGATTCACCATGAACTTAAGAAAACATATAGAAGGATGAATCTTACGCTGGGGCCCTCCATCCCTGAATATGCACCACCATGCAGGCTCCACTGTCTTAAGACAATGTAACCAGAGGGCAGTTTACACAGCCGACACTTAGCTTACCTAGAAATTCGTACCAGGGGACTACTTCCATGCAAAATATGAAAGTTATGACCAGCTGCAGAGTTGATCTCACCGAAAAGGTCGTGTGATTTTGTTTATGGAACTGAATATTCACCATAAGGTCAAGCTCACCCAAGATTTCTATACGTCCTGCCTTCCCTGCCAGTAGGGACCCTATGCAATTTCACAGTGTTGACTGAGCAGTTTCGATGAAGATGACTTTTTTAGATTTTGTCACAAAATGAACTAAAGAATTCCTAAAACGCCTAAATCACTTGTGCTTTACCATTAGACCAAACTGTAAAGACCCATGAACATGAGGTACATCATCGTCAAGTTTGAAGTACATTCAGGCATTGGTTTTAGAGAAATAGAAAATGTAACTTGTTATTGCAACCCTCATTTGCCCCAGCAGGTTTTGAGAAACTGTTTTCAAGATTTTGCCAAATCATGGACAAAACAATTGATTAAATTAAAAAAAAAAATCCCTGGAGCATGACCATTTGGACGACTGAGAAATACCCATGGTACATCTTCACCAAACTGAAGCCAGTCCGGTCAGTGGTTTTCCAGAAGAAGTCGCAAATGTAAATTACCATTGCAATTCCAATGGAGTTACACAGAAATAGATAAGAGTAGATACATTAACTAATAGGTACCAAAAGTGTTAATTTCGGATCGGTATGCAGCATTACTGGTACAAATGCCCTTACTATGGATGAGGAGTAGTTCCGTTGCCTGGCAACTGAGAGGACCAGAGCAGGTTTGTAGTTAATATAGTTGACTATGAACAGCTCCTATTAGCCAAGCAGTTTCTTTAGAGAATTGTTCAAATCTTGCCCAATGGAGTGCCGCCATTTGAACATATGTGGCCCACATAACATACATCCTAACCCCGCTTGAAGTGATTCTGGATCACAGTTTTGGGGAAGACGTCAAAATGTGAATTGCTATTGCGAACCGTGTTGACATAAACATTAAAGGTCGTGGGTCTTCTGAAACGGTGTAGTAATTATTCTATCTGAAATTTTCCTGATTTGATATTTAAGAACAAAATCAGGCTGCATCTACTCTCTGCGGTATGCAGGGTAGAAGTTAAAACTATGTAGTCAACATTTAAAAGGGACATTGGACGTGAATAGTAAAGAAAAATGCCTCATCTCTCTTTGCTATATGGTAGATGATGCCACGCCCGGATACAGTGGATAGCTTCCCTTTTTGCATTACAAAAGTTTCATTGTCAAACACAAGTCGCTCTATGTAAGACTTACAAAACTTCGGCGGAACACTATCCATAACACAGGACTTTTTTAAATCCTAAAATAATAATAAAACATTTGGCAACACTGATCTGTAGACACTGTTCTATCGTGCATAGAATTTTCATAGGGACTTAATTTTAAAGCTGCCAATACTGAAGGCAGAACATAGGTCTTTTTCTTTATTTGGTGTTCCCCAAATTAAACTATGAGCATGAAGTGAACACGAAACCCCACATGCTGTGAGACAGTTGTACTTTTAGACTCTTCACAAAAATGTCAACCCGAGGGTCTAAAAACATAAATAATTGATTATGACGTGAAAAGGAAACAGAGAACCCCACACTATATTTGACAGATGGTTGGAAAACAACATGGAAATTAGGAATATCACGCTAACGAGAGTCCCCAAAGCAAACAGTGATGGTGAAGTACGATGTCTACTCTGAGGGTCTGAAATGGATTTTAATGTACAGTGTGCAGAAATAGTTGTGTCCAGGAGAGGTGGAAGCCACAGGCTAGCTTTCAGACCAGTGATGGTTTTATTCAAAGTTTCATATACATATACATGTCTGTGGTATTCAAGTTTTTGAGGAGTGATCTGTAAGTACTTTGTGATCATAGATGGGCAAGAATCTCAACAAAATTACTTCTAGAACCTTGCTGAAATTTGTGCTTATAAATTTACCTGGACTGCAATTGGACACACTCAGCATTGATTCTGTGCATTGAGCGTGGCATGCTGATTGTCCTGATGGTGGACATTGTTCAAGAGATTACCCCACTGTACTGACCCACCGGACTATAATTTAACCCTCAAGCCACCACGATACTATGGGCAACTACCGGTTCCTTGCTTGAATTTATATACTTATTGCATCTGACTCACGTGAATCATGGGTAGCAAACAAGAGTCAGATCAAAATCCACTACTGGTACGGACGAAATTGGTTTACACATATTTCATTATGGCAAACAATATTTTTTATATCAAATATTATGCAGCAATTGGGGAAAGGGCAATGTCTTATGTTAGTTCAATTTGCAGAAAAGGGAACGACATATAAACAGGACGTTACGTAACACACATGTTACATAAACGATCAACGTTCAAAGTTGTCATGCATCAGGAACAAGGTAAAGAAGACGTTTGCAGCGGGCAAAAAAAAGAAAGAAGGGCATATTTTTTATCCAGTGGTTTGTATTAATAAAAGTTGCAACTAAAAAATACTCACACATATTCTGAGAAACCTACATTAACTTAGCCAATACTTTCTGGCGAAAAATGAGAAGACAAAATTATATAATCTTGAACCGCAAACAAAAAAATGAAAATCTGAAGTAAGCGTATAAACCGAATAGACGTATAAAACTGTTTGTAAGTTCTGATCATGCTACGATATATAGTGGGCACAACAAAAAATAGTGACACACATCTTTGCAAGGTGCACCGCGCTTGCATTTGAGACTCACTTTAACCCCAATTTTAGCAAGATGGGAGTTTTTTATTTATTTATTTATTTATTTATTTATTTATTTATTTATTTATTTATTTATTTATTACTTACTTATTTATTTTATTTATTAAGCAAGCCACTGAAGCTTGACCACTTGAAGAAAGTGCACCCCTGTTTTATCAAGCTTGAAGAAAACCTGATCAACGGTTTTGAGAAAGCTACATAATTTATGCATGCATACTACTGGTACTCAATTTGTTGAAATCACGACCACTTGCACCCTTAGCATTTGTAATGTAACGTGAACACCTCTTTATCAATAAGTTAATGACAGTGCTCTGACCTGGTACAGGTGCTTCAAATTGGGTCAAGCTATAAAAGAAATACCAGCAGGTAGATTGAGAGACGTGCATTGTTCTATTTTAAGAATGCCTCTAATATGAGATGACAAATAACAAAAATACGAGTTAGAGGTGCCGAGATTAGTTCTTTTTGAATGTAGAAGCAGTTGGTCAACCAGTTTCAGAGAGGAAGATTTATTGATATATTCTCAAGAAAACAAATTATGATAAACACGACAAGTGGACCAGGAAAGTACTGTTCTAAGCTTACTATGAGTCCACAAAGAGGATGATTAAAGATCACACAAAGAGAAGGTGTGAATGACCCATGATCAGGAAATAATGTTACATTAACAAAGTTTACATTATGACTTTCAATACACTGCAGGATACTTCTACTCTCCAAAGAAGCCCTGGGAAGGCTAGTTCTTTGATATTTGTGAGAACGGTTTTACAAAAACCTATTAGTACTTGTGTCATCTACCGACCACCGACACATACAAACAAAGATACCCACATATTTATTCATAAAAGTTATTGCAGTTTTGGATACTGTATTTCAAGAGTAGTCACACAAAAGTTTCGGGTGTAATTTCAACATTGACTTTTTAAAAATATAATAGCAACGCAGAAATACCCCGATTATCTCCACCCAATGCTGTACAATGGCCTGATACCCACCTTTCCCACTCGAGTGTTCGAATGATGTGCTATATTGATTGATCATTTTTTGCAATCTATCATTCTTGTCTGATAATAAAAAATCCTACTGCCAGGTATTAACTTCACTGAAATTTCGGACCGCTTTCATTGTTTCATCCATATCGATCAAAAGCTAATCATACGAGGTACTCCCAAATTACCATATTTGAAGAGTATTTCATAATGTATTTGAATAATGAACATAAGTTTCTTGTAAAGCTGTCAAAGGGGAGGGAATGTCACGACAAATGTTTTCAGTTGACATTTAGATATTTTGATGGCCTATCAAAATTATTCACTTTTCGAGTATATGTTTCACAAATATATCCCTGATGCTTGATGGATATTTTATGGATGGTTTTGGACTCTGACATGGCACGAACTGGTCTCGCACTACTCTCTCGTAAACTTTAAGAAGGAGATCTGTGTTTTTCACATACTAAATCACACTTTAATTACTGGATACATATGAAACTACACACAATGATGATTATTTTTACTTGGACTGATTTTCGACTCTGATATGGACACGTTATGGTCTTGCGGTACTATTTGGTGGACTTAGAAAAGGAGATCTGTATTTTCCACATCCTAAAACACACTCTAATAACTGCGTATAGGTACGAAAATACACAAAACAATTATTACAACTATGGTATTTATTTCGCATAGCAGCGTATAAGTAAAGTATTTTTTGAAAAACTACATGTGGCTGCTATATATCTATGCTCTACTATAAAGGAGCAGAAAGAAAGGCACTTGATCTGGACATTCGTTCAAAACAAGACAATACTTGTGTGTGACTATTTCCGCAGGCTGTCAAGATTTTTGTTGTTTTGTTTTTTTGTTTTTTGTTTTTTTGTTTGTTTGTTTTTTGTTACATGTATTTATTTGATGATTGCATAAAAGGCACATATTTAGCCTACACAAGGAGCCGCTACTCAGAGAGACATGTCTGGAAACAGGATCCAAAACATGTTCTTAGTAGTTCCCCGTTAAATACCCTGTAATGTGTTAGGGCTAATGCGGCCTGGGTCTAAACTCTACAGAGGAACGTGGGTAATATGTTCAATAGTGCTTTCATACTGGTATAGATTGGACAGTGACCGGCTAGCTTATGGAGAGTATAGAGGTTGAACTATGAACAGGGTAATAATTACTAGGAAGTGGTTCTAGACTACAAGACTCAAATATCATAACACAGTCCATTGAGAAGTATTTAATAGTTTATACATGTATAATGTTTAAACCATAAAGTTTAAACATGTATTGAACTAAATATCAATTATCTGAGACTAGAGAGACAAAATTTCAACCAATATTACTACTTTGATAGATACCTGGTATCACAAAGTGTTCTTACTCTTCTGATGAACGTTTTGGGCAGTAAAAATTATCGTGCCTTCTCATTACACGAACAGGTGTACAATATCTTAGATGGCGCCAAGGGTCACACTTAATGCACTGGGTCCTTTTTGTAAGCACTACTGGAACACTGTGGAGGCACTTCAATTGGGGGAAAACCTCTTGCAAACACAGCATACCTTTACAACTCCATAGTCAGACTCACTCTCAGATTCACGACCTTGCTTTCTGCCATATGCTTTATCTGTTTCTTTGAGAGAATTGCACATCAAAAGGAACCTGGGATTGCTGAAGTGGCTTTTTGCTTGGGCCTTCCTTCCTTCCTTTTTTTTTTGCCAATGACAATTATTCATGAATCATCTATAATAGCAGTAATAAAGCAAGGTTGTGAATATAATAATTATAATCACTGATCATTGTCGTCATCCATTATAGGCATTATGATGACAAATTAAACATACACACTATTATCATTATCGTCAGCAATAGCGCTGGAAAAAATGAGTTTCCTGAAGTAGCTATAGGACTGTAGAAATAAGATCAAGGTCAATGATGGAATCCCTCAACCTATACCATGTAAAAGTCGTTTTTCGGGCTTATGTGGGAGTAACACCTCAACAGTTCCCAAGTAATCTTTGCAGGAAACATTCATTTAGTAGCCTTGAGGATTATGTTATTGAAAATACAATCACAACCTCATATTTATAGAGGATCATCACAATGGTCATGTAGAAATATTTCAGCAACAAGGTGTGTTGTGCTTGACGAACGTAGAACAATCATGTGCTGTGATGCTGATCGTCAGCGGCGTTCATCTGTTATAATATTAAAGATGTGTGCGGTTAGTTGACGATGTCAAGCAAGTGGCAGCATTTTTATCCAGGGTAAAGTTCTATGTCACACACACAACATACTTCACAACACTAAAACTCGTAAACGCAATTAACATTTGCACCAACAACGTAAACCATGATAAGAAATATATATTTACACTGAACTGCCTTAATACGTCAAGCAGTCTTTTAATTTCAGTTTTGTTGATCCCCCAGCTATGATACTAGAAACGGGAATCACATTAAACAAAGAACAAATGTTCTTAGCACGTGTATTGGTGATGATGATGATGATGATGATGATGATGATGATGATGATGATGATGACTGTGATAGTATAGCAACATCTCTACTGCACCAAACTGTTATGTCTAATCTCCATTAACACTGGCTACTGAATGCTACATATATACTGCAGCTACAAAAAATACATCACAATTCCAACGTGTGCTTATAGAAAAATTATGTGAAGCTATAGGCAATCATTTTCTTTGCCACACACTATGTCACAGGTGGCTCCCATGACAACAGCTACATCAGCTTTGATAATAGTCTTCTGACCCTACATGTTATGTGTTCTTCTTTTAAACACTGGTTGCATAACATTATTCTGGGCGTTCATATGACTTTGAGGTCTGTCGCCTGTGCAACTAATCATATTATAATTGCAATCACACTATTGGTGCAGCATATCCATCTTATAATAGTTTATCATCAACATTTCCCAGAACGTATATTTACAAAACAGTGGACATTTATTGAGATAATCACGCCGTTTGCTTTCATTGTTCTCATACCGTTTGGTTAAGTGTTGTTCCTTCATTTTGTTTAATCACATATTTCAGCAAATAGCAATGTAATGGGTGAAGTGTTGACATTTCACCTTAAATACATACAACTATGAGTATCAAAACCCAAGTCTTGGAGTAAACTGCGGCCAACTGCGGCAGGGCCGTAGATCGGTGAAGATGCCGTGAGCTACCGCAAATATAAGGTGGCGATGTGTGGCAGTCTACGGCAAACTGTGGGAGGACTGTACAGTGCTGCCAAATCCATGTATATAACCGTAGCAATAGTCCAGGGCCACCTTGCAGGTATGGAGGGCATCTGCTCTGGTAAAGATCCGTGTTTTCAAGTTACGTGAGTTATTCTTCCCTATTAGTTGCTACGTTAAGTAAGGGGATTTGACTATTAAGAAAATAACACGTATTGCCCCCACCCCCCAAAAAAACATAGGTTTTACAAAAAGGAATAATTGAAATTTTATTTTACGATTTCTGTTGCAGTGTCCACATATGCAGATTATATACACTGCATGCCATCAATAATAGTATACCGTTACTACGCCAGAAAAAAGGGCAGCCAGAAAACATGATTTGTGATGTTACCGTTGGTAAAAACTGGTGTTACGTTTGCATGACTGTCATCAAGTGATAATTGCTGGGGACTAAGGGTACACTTAGCTTCTGAATCCCTATGTTTGTGACGATAAAATTGTAAATAGTAGTCACTATTCAGTTGATTGTGTGTAAACACAACAAAACATAGTACTGTGGCCATAACAGTCCTGATGTATTTGTTTTACAACGTAAGACAGAATAACCTGAAAACAAAGTCAATCGAGAATAAAGGGTTTTGTTCAAACTGGTCTGAGAAAATGAATCCAATATTCAGTTAATCAGCTGTTGTGATAAGCTCTTGGCAAATGGATATATTTTAGGAATATTATTTGCTACTTTTGATATTCCAATTTCCTATTTCACAAGATGAAACACTTATGCAACATTTAAACAAATGTAAATTACAATCCAGAAGTAAGATATTCTGATTACATAATTATATCCCTCTTATTTTGCACTACTGTCATGATGGATATTAACCAAAACAGATGCTTCCAAAAACTACAAGGTTTATCTTGGTCCACTTTGACTTAATTCCATGATACCGCGTGCATAGAAGTAACAAATCGTCTGGGTCAGTCATGAAACAACGCCAGGTCATGTATCTGGGGCCCGGTGATAATAACATGTTCAATTCATCTCTAAGATGCACCGCCCTTCTTTTTGGAGTGTCTCTCTCAAACACCTGCACACAGATATCAGGAATAAAATATGCGCCATTGATTAAATTAGCTCATTCGTTAGGAAATTTCGTCATGGCTGACATTACCATGATTATGGCACACAACCGTACATAAACATAGACCTAGAGCAGACCTATCTGGTATGACATGTAGTCAACCGGGTTGTCATTGCATATGTAAACGCAAAAATTCCCTACAAAACCCGTATTTCTTCCTCTATATGCCCATCTGTTTCACATAATTAACAATATTTAAAGGCAATAAAAACATATCCTGGTAAGAAATTGCATATTGCTGGGTCTTATGCTTGACATGTAAAAAAAAAAAAAGAATTTCGTAACAAAAGTTGCGATATCGCAATGAATAATCTAATCTGGGAAGTATATGTACCTACGGTTCCTTGATAGTTTGCTCACTGCTTCTTGTGTTGAGTGTTTACATAAACAAGAAATTTTGATCATACTCTAGAGTTGCAGAACAAAATATTTCACAAGAGTTCTGATAATAATGCACAAACAGATGCAAATTTTTAATTGTACTATTCAGGAATATAACATAAGCACCTGCATCTAAGCAAATACTGTAGTATTAACTACCTGTTATTATCTGCTCCTATGAAGTACTAAATGATTTCAGACTGAAATTTTAACATAGCAAACAAACGTACAGAATTAAGAATTTATGGGCGGAGGCTATGAACTGAATCAGAAATCCAAACAAAGCTTTTATTCCTGCTCAGAGACATTTTCACAGACGATACAGGTCAGTTAACCAGTGAAATGCAAAGATTTTGTCTTTGTGCATTGCACAAAACGATTGGCGGAAGAAATGCTTTCATCCATCGCAAGTGCCCAAGGTGAAGATTAATAAGGGCCTTCACACAGAAAGGTAAATCCCATCAATGCCTAACTTTAGAAGCCCACCACAGCCACACTTTTCAATCACATTTCGCCTATTTTGAAACTTTTTAAAGGACTTCTGCCCTATTAAGAAAACATTTTGATAGTTCCTCTTGTGGTCGTAGCCTTTGAGGACAGGAGATACACTATAATATTATAGATAACCGCTAATTATGAAGGCCCATGGAATGAAAAGTATTGATAGATTATGTTTAAACTATATATTATTGGAAGAAACAGTATGCACAAATTTCACATATTATTACATGTACAGTTTCTGAGCTAATTGTAAATAAACGTTGAATTCAATGACAAACGTTTCAAGTTTCGGAGACTTTCTTCAAAGTGGATACCTGCTTCTTCTGTTTCACTCAATCCTTAAATTTTTTACAACAATAGTGTGCATAATTGTGCCTAAAACGATATCCAGTGGGAAAAAAGTTACTGATGAAAAAGTCCCTTAGTACTTTTGAGCCAGACTGGTGGACATTATGTCTGAGTAAAATGTAAAAATTGACTAAATTGGAAAGTAGAGATATCCATTTGAAGAAGAGGTCCAAACTTTGACATCCTCCTCATCTATCTGAATGCTTATTTACCAGTTAGCGAAATACTTTAAGATTATAATCATACTTTAATTTTTTTTCTTCAATTTTACACGACTTTTATTGCGTTTTTGCTATTTTTGACTTCATCAAAACTATTGCTGAAGTAACGGTGGTCTCCCATTGGTATTGTTATAGCTTCCTGACTTTTATCTCAGCAGCTTTATAAGTCAGCCGAGGTTTAGTAGTGGGTCTTTGTCTATCCTGTGTCAGTCTCTCATTTGTCACCTATCATCCATAATCGACTATTTTGACTTGTCCACAACCATCAGCCACTTTCATTTGAAACTTGGAAGGAATGTACCTTTAGTAAATCTCTACCAAATTTGTTCAAATGGTCATGCTTTGCTGATGTTTGAATATTTTATTATTTTTCTCCTGATTTTTTGGCAATGCAATTTCAAGACTGTTTGGCCAATTGGTTCAAAACGGTACTAGAACACTGAGGACCTTTGGACGTTAAGGTGTTGAACATGTTTATACCCCAGTTGACCTTGATCATTCATGACCTTTATGTATCATATACTTCTCAACATACCCATCCGGCGTGCATGACTTCCAAGAGTGTATATGTTCACAGTGGAAGTTAGAATATCATTTTGGCAATTAAAACACTTGGCACTGCTCGTTGTCGTTTATGTGTTTTCAACTAAGTGCAAAAGCCAATACACAAAATTTATGAAGGCCATGATTGTGATAGGGCATTGGATTTATTATCTTCAGGCAAATTAGTCAGTTTTCATGCAAGTGAAACCACAATCGTCATAATTATGATCCTGCATTAGAAGTGGAAAATGATGTTCCCATGTGCAGTGGTTTTGTAAGTTATTAGTTTGCAAATGACTCTAGAATGTAAAGGAAATACACAATCATAGTCCTTTTGACTGGCATGCTGTTTGTAGGAGGATACATGGATCTTCTACTCTTGTCTTCCTTATTTCTTATTTGTTTATTGTTTTTACGTGTAAGTTTGACCTAATATGTCCGCTTGCAGGACAAATTTATTGAATAGAAGTTTCAGGTGATGACTGAAAATTTGTGAGTTGGGACATTAAAATATAACTCCATAACAGTCCTGTTTTAAGGCTAGACTGCGATTAAGTTGAAGTGACCTTCATATACTTACCCAGCTATAAGTGTACAGCATATCAGAATGATAATGCGGGAACTGTTTGAGCCAAAATGTTGATGATGAAGGCACTCTATAGGGGCCAATGTGAGGTTATGCATGGGTGGTGCTGACGTATCCCCTTAGATCAAAGGGTCACTGTTCTAGGGTTTTAGTGTGTTCAAGATTTCACTACTATCTTTGAGAATTTTGTCATTACCTGATGCCTCAGTAACTGTTTTAACCAGGAATTTGAATTGGACTAACTATGGGAGATGACCTGATTCCCATGGGTAAATGAATCCTTTAGTGCTTGTATGTGAGGCCACTTGAACGCTAGACTGGTGCAGTCCTCTTATCTGTTAAAATACTCCATCTGCCTAATTTTTGCGTAAAAATGTATATAATTGTGTCCTTTATTTAGTAACTAATCGCATTACTTCAATACTGCTGGCAATGCCGGGGAATGTACTTTTCTAGATGTCTGTGATGAGAATATAATGTCGTAAAGTAAGACACGGAGCAACCAAGTTTTACTTTGAATTAACATATATATTTGATCAAGTCTGTAAAATACAGCTTTAGTTCATCCGGTGCTGAGCTACTGAATTATCCTGTTCATAATTTGAAAAAAGCCATTTTCGAAAACCAAGCCATGTGAAGCTGGCGTGCTATTATTCTGTTGTCCCGTGATAACGTAAAAGATTCAAATACTTCGAACAGGGATTTCCGTAAAGTTACATGTTGAAATTAATGACACTAGCTGTTCCATTTGAGCAACAACTTAAAATATATCCTAATAATATTTGTCTGCAAAACTACTGATAATTAAGTTGATTGACTTGATTTGAACTCTACGGTGAATGCAATCATTCTTCAATTGAAAGTAAATTGTGTTAGAATTTCATCAAAACGCATGCCTTATAATGTCACTCCCATAAACGGACTCCCCAAACTATACACATATGGCATAGTGTAGAACATTGCTCAAAGCTATACATATTATCATTATGTATTAAATATATGTATCTAATTGTAACATCCAAGAGTTAACTGAGATCCAACAGGGATCAATTGATACTCTTGTTCCCTCATATACGTTTCTCTTCAGATATCTTTTTCTTTGTTTGTTTTTTAAGGTCTTTTATTTGCATATAATCAAGAATTGAACAATTTCGGTTTCAACAGGTATTCATACATTTTAACTCTAAAATACAAAAAGAACATAATTTAGCCATTTTGACTCAAGCCACGTCGACCCTTTTTCCTAAAGTAGGGAATTAAGGTTATCAAGGAAGAGAATGGCATGAGAAGGGCATTACCGGAGTGAACGCATACAAGGGTATCATTTATTCACATTCCACACTTGCCATGTTGGACCAAACATTTCAGGGTTTTTGGAAACACGTTCGGAATATATTTTTCCTCATGTCTCTTTTGATAACAATAGCAAGATGCTGCCTTTTATAATGAATGGTAGGGAGCAAAATGGTTCATATTCATGGGTATAACATTGTATCAAACAAAACAATTGTAACGAGATGGTCAGGCGTATGAATTGTTATGATTAGGAACTGAAAATCCTTATAGTTGTTGAGCTTTTAACATACAGGCTTATACTGTTTATTGTTTTACTGAATTGTAATGAGCGTTTGTTACTCTGGTAATTGTTAAAAACACATATATTCATATCTTTTGTTCCTACCACTCTGGCTGTCCACAATGGTTTTCTCCGAGCTCTTCGGTTTACTCCCCAACATCTGTGCCATGGAGAATGATGAATATAGGCTTCATCTGCTTCGCAATCTATGTTAAAGATTCGGGTCTACACTTTTTGTTCTAATCGTTAACCAAAATACATGTTGATTTCATCTTTCCTTCTAACTACAAATTTTATGTTGTTGTGATGTGCATATATAGTATAACAGTCACCAAGGACATGTAACAAATGGGCCTAGTCTAGTACAGGAAAGTGCTTGCTCTTGATAGCTTGCTTTAAAACGAACTAATCCCCACCAAAAATCCATGAAATGTTTGTAAACGTTTTGTCTGCTGACCGCATTGCTGGACCACGTTTTGCATTACAAAACACATATATTTTGTCCTCTAGGCACACCCACGTACAGTAAATCATGCTTAAATTTGAAAGGCCAGAGGTACACTTGCTCACCTACTAATAAATGAGAACTTGAATGAACTTTTGAGAATGTATTCATTTTGTTAGACACGCCTCACAAAAGAAGTGCTTTGCTATTACAGCTAATCAACCTATGTGCATTATCCTTGAAATACAGAGTAATGTTTAAAGAGATACGAAATTTTGTTCAAATAGAGTTTGGTGGGATCTCTTTTCTTTTCCACTTCTTGGAATGTGAGGAGAGTTGTTCTATTCATGCTTTCCATCTGTCCATGCTGCCAGGAAGGTACCATATAAAAAGCGAAGAAATTAAATGAAAATGCCTTCCATCACGTTGATGAGTTTCACTTACCAATTTCTTTGAAAACAGAAAAGTAACTTTCAGAAAAACGTGTCCCAAGTAAATTTGTTTAAATATTTGGAGGCATCCCCAGATATATATATATATATATATATATATATATATATATATATATATATATATATATATATATATATATATATATATATATATATATATATATATATATATATATATATATATATATATATAAAGCAAAAAGGATCATACACCCTCGCCTCAAATTATCACCGCAGAGTAATGCCTAAAGAGATACGAAATGTTTTTACAAATAGGGTTTGATGGCAAGATTATATTATTAGTGGTATAGATATAATTATTATGTGATCAATTTACTCAACATAGATTGTAGAATGTATTTCATATTTTTGACTTGTGAAGGATTTTCTTTGTGGAAACAATATTGGTGATTATTGTTATTGTTGTTACTACTACTACTACTACTGCTACTACTAGTACTACTACTACTACTACTATTACCACTACTACCACTACTACTACTACTACTATGAAATTAATTTTGCCACCAAAAACAATAGATCGTGTTTCATATTTGTTAATTAAGCCCAACTGAGCATTTTGCATTCGGTATATAAATCGGCCTATATATCTTTGCAACTGTAAAGGTTTGAGAAAAAGATACCATAGTTTGGCCAAATTGGTGATTGTATTTGGCGTGAAGTGCGCACATTTCTAGTCACAAGTACTTTGATCTTGTATGTTACGTGAAATTGGGGTGTGCATGTAATAGTGGAATTATTGTAACAACAAACTATTCTATTGCTTGGTGAACAGATTTGGGTTTTATATATTATAAACGTCATAGGTCGGAGGACACAGCACAGTCGTCTCAGAAGACAAAAGGTGATAATATGTAAATCAATTTTACACTTTTTAGTATAATAATATGTGTAAAAAAAGCCATTTACTGTTTTAGCTAATTGCGTTGCTTCCAAATTTGGGGCAAGAAAAGGAGATTGAAGACAAGAGAAAACATTAACAGGAAACAGTTTATGGACACACAGTTATGTTTAGAAAGCACAGGATAACCATGCCGAATGAGAGAAATCTTCGTGCAGACTCTTTCCCTTGCTCTCTTTTCCAGGTTTGTGGCACACACACACATACACACACACACACACACACACACACACATACATACATGTATATATATATATATATATATGTATATAGTGTACCAAATACCGGTGATCGGTGTCCATGATCAGTACCCTACAATAACCTCAAAAACATTGATTTCAGACAACATATTGTGCATTGGATGTTGTCTTCTTTGCTATAGCTTTTATGAGAATATTGTGTTTTCTAACACAGCAGAGAGATGATAACATTGCGCATAAAAGTTTGTTTTATTGCATATCAAGATATGGATAACTTTTTATTACTTCCTGTGGCAAGACCCTGAGCAGCCGCTCCTAGCTGCAAAGCCTGACGCATCGAGGCACAAAGTAATTGTTGCTGGTCCTATATTTCAATTACTTTTATCAACCCGGGATGTCTCTGAACTTGACAATTTCTAGCAATTCAGAATCCAAAAATATCGTGAATACCTAGTCTTGTCTATCATGACCCTTATCTCTAGAAAGGGTGGTGACGCTAAAAAATAGAGTTAGGAAAATTTGCGTGACATTCATGTCTTTATGAATGTAAGAAATATGGACTCGGAACGTTTATATAATGGTGAATGCAAGTAAATTAAGTTTGCGCCTTACGAATGGGTATAATATAGTTTCAGAAACCAGCTCAAAATATGTGCATTTTCGTGGATAACGTCATTCCATTTATTTCGATGCCTCCATTTATTAATTTCACGGCGGCAAATTTATTAACATTCGTATTCACAATAGTTTGCAAATATTTTTCCTTATAAGCAAGAACCTGCTTTTGACGCAAAGTTAAAGATATTTGGAATGGTTAACCATTCGTCATTGCTGCATTACAAGCAGTGGTACCCTTTTAATGCACATGCAATAATGCCATTTTTATACGCGAAACCTAGGGCAACTTATTTGGAGACATCAAAACACACAGATCAAAGTGTTTAGTTTCTGTGTATGTCAACCGATACCAGTACCAATAAAGTTTACTCAGCTTGATTTGACAGAAAGGCAGAAGATGGGGGTGCCAACAGAAAGAAGAAAAAAAGATTATTATTATTACTGTCCTTTACAGTATGTTGTTGTCGCAGGACGCTCCTTTTGTTTAAACGCATACCAGTAATGTCGTTAAGTGAATGGCTACGTCTGTCCGCAGTTTTAATTCACACTCCATCATTTGACTCGTCAATTTTATCTCAGCTTTGAGCAGGTGTCACTCTCGGGAGCTAAAGAACATTTTAAAATTGCCTAGCTCGGAATAATATGACATTTGGTGACTTGACTGAACAGTTGAAGTGGGTAGTTCATGACGTTGAGCAAGACTAAACATTATAAGCATTGAATTTTAATCAATTTTTCAATGCCACACGTACGACAAATAACAGCTTGATCAATCTACTTTGAATGCTTCGTCTTCAAAATAAATATGGAGCTAATTACCCAAAGTCCGCATTTATTATTTTGTAAAAAAAAATAAAGTAGTTAGAATTTAATAATTTCAGATATCCAAAGCTGATTTAGAAGCCTGGAATAAATGAGCGAGCTTTTGTGTAAACTGTGATCGGGGCCTTTTTAACGGACTTTTTTAATGTATATATATATATATATATATATATATATATATATATATATATATATATATATATATATATATATTTATATATATATATATATATATATATATAGAGAGAGAGAGAGAGAGAGAGAGAGACTTTTGTGTATTTGTTACGATAAGGAATCCTTTTAATCATAATTCATAAAATATATATATACAATAGAATATGGCTTCATAGCATAACATTTCCATCCCCGTTTTTGGCGATAGCTAATGAGCTCTGCGTTCTGAGTGTTTCTACATTTTGATCTGATGGAAGATGCATATCCACCAAAAAAGCTGTTTCTGGAAGCAAAACTGCGTGTGTCATCTCCAGGTCTACGACCAAAAATAACAGAACGAAACCCTCGTCGAAATGTTCTTGAATTGAGAGTATATATAAATGGATTAAGTGAAGAACTCACAATGGGTAGAAATTCTACTATAAGAGAAACGAAGAACCCATTACTCTTCATGTCTTTGCCCGATGATATCACCAAAAACATGACAAAGTTTGGACCCCAACACAAGGCAAATATAATGGCAACCGCTAGCATCATTTTGGCTAAATTCCGTCTGGCGCGCATGCTCTTTCCAGCAGCTTCGTCTTGGATGTCCAAACAGTCGGCCCTTCTGTACAAGACGTGGAATATTTTTGTATATGAAACTGATAAGACCAAAAGTGGTATGGCAAAGTAGAAAACGAAAAGAAATGTGTAATAGGTTTTTGCTGCCGTAGACTGTTCCGCACCAAAAATGGTGCAAAAGCTTATGTCAGCACCATCCAGGTGAACAGAATGTATCACAGTAAATCTGAAAGGGATAGGTACGGTGCATGCCGCCGAAATAATCCATATGGCTACCAATATCTTTTTTGTGTTTCGTATTGAACATAAAGACTTAGCACGGAAAGGATAGCAAATTAGAAGCAGCCGTTCCTGATTTAATGCTACGATCGTATGAAATCCAACACAGGCAGTGAAAGCTGATAGAAATTATGTAATCTTGCAGTAGTAACTATTTGAAGCATAGTGTTTAAAATTTTCGTTGAAAGGTAGAAGTAAATCCACCAAGTACATTGGCCTGTATATAAGACAAGACGTTAAATCACAGACGGCCAAATTAAGAATGAAGTAAATAGTTGGGTTAGTTCGTAGGATTCGTTTTCTATATATAAGCAGTAACACCAAAGCGTTGCCACTGACGGCGACTACGGAAGCTACTACATGCAACACCACAAGTATATACCTCGCTGCAGGTCGTGATTTTATATCCGAGTATAACACCATTGTGCTGTTCATATCTGACGTACATGTAGAACCAACAGTACTGCCAAGAATGGTATCCTCAGACCCAATTGATGGAATGTGAACCTTGCTGGTGTGAAATATTTCGTCAGTAGATTGATTTGAGTTTGTTCGCCACGTAATATTTGGTGATGGAATTTGCTGTCTTTTGGTTGGTAACAAGCTCATTGCTGAAATGGTAATATTTTGCAACATTGTTCTCTTGTGCGAAATCAAGCCCACCAAGATGCTGGAACCGTAAGCTTTCCCTGACGAAATATCCAGGTATCCAGTAAATATCTCACAGACAAAACCATACACCATAAATGTTTTATGGTGTTTGTGGGTAAAGTATCTCACGTCTTTATAGTGTGGTCAAGAAGCCATGTTAGTCGTGTCTCTGTTCTGCAAAGAGAAATATAGAAAACATGATGAAGTTAGCATGTATTTATGTTGGTGGTATGTTCAATCTTCACACGCTGGCAAAGAAAATAAATAATCACTAGTTTCAGTAATTGGGTGCCAAAGAACTGTGCAATTATCGCGATACGAATCGACTGTTTCTGATATTCGAGCACCTCTTGATTGAATAACAGGCATTCTCTGTAATGTCGGTCAAACTAAATATACCGTGGGTAGTTTCAGCGTCTGCGAATGAAAAAGGTTACACGCGGAACTAATTTATATGCAATTGGCCTCATGATAAAAAGACAGGTAATTTAATTCATAGCTTTATGAGGTTAGCAAACAAAATGGATCAGGACACAGTGAAATTTGTGATCTGTAAAAAGGCGGAGAAGCAAGAAACCTCTGTTGGTCAATAAAACCAAGCTAACATTTGCTTTGACGTACGCCATAAATCTTCAGCAAAACATTCCGTATAACCCAAAATGTTAAAATAGATGAAGCCAATTTTATCTCTTAATTCTTCATGCACTGTTAATCGCTTTCAACGGGCAAATATTAAATGTACGGGGAAAGAGAAGCAGTAAGGGCTCCACATGGTACCCTGCTAAGTGAAGACGTCTCCATACTCTAGTGGCTCATATTTCTCCACATATGCACTTCACCGCAACGCTCCAGTGTTGCATAATTTAAATGTGGCTGCCACTTGTATACCAAGTCTAGTGTGGTGTTTCTTCAAATGAATATTTGTGTGTATTCGCCGTACTTAACGCTCACGTATTGTTGCGGGTGTGTTTCATGAACAACATGGCTTTCGCATGATAACTCTAAAACACACTTTACCTAATAATTTTACTTTGAGGAAAGCGGTTTATTGTTGGCGTTCATTCCCAAAGACTGAATGACGCTTTACATCCGCGTTGAGAGTCACTTTGAAGTCATATACGTTATAAAATATATCTTATAGAGTAGATGAGATCCGATGCGCATATCGTGCATCTCTGCATACAGACAATCTGTGGCATATGCGGCAGATTGACCATTTCTCCGTGCACTTTTGTTTCTTCAATTCTTCTGTCTTGTTTGATATAGTCACTTTTGAACATATTTTAACTATCGGTCATGGTGCCTGGTTGTTCGCCTGCTTACTTATTAACTCTTGATAAACTGCAAAATATGACACGTTTTGGGAGCAATTCAATTGATTAAAATGAAGACAGTTGTATGCAGTCAGAAGCTTGGTTTATAAATCATTTATACACAAAGACACTATCACTACAGGCAGTGGTGACTGTGACAGGCATGTTGGAATATGCTACGACTGTAAACTAGGAGTAGGAAGATGGAAGTTGAAGCCAAGTCTCAATCAACTATAGTCTTTCAATCACTATCCTTGTTACTAATAACCCTTGTGATATTGTGTTTAGAATTGCAGTTTGCCGCTTTTTTTTGTAAATATCCTTTCCCTGTCTTATAAAATATTCATTAATTAGTTTACAGGTAATGCCCCAACTTTTGATGTTGATCTGCCATTCATTTTTATATGAAGAACATTTCCATATTTCATTTCATGCAATAGGACATGAACTGTAGATGGATGGATGTATTAATGTGACCTGGATAAACTTATGAATTGATATATAGATTGAATTCACTTTGATGGAAGTAAAAAAGAACTTGTATGGAAGTTTTGGATGTTCGGATGGTAATTGGGACATTAATCCCAAAAAATGGATGAACATAACATGGATTGGACAGGCTTCTAGTATTACAACTATGTGACTTCAGACTAGATAAAGCTGAACATTTGACCCAAAATGTTGCTATTGTTTGCTTGCAGAACTGGACAAAGATGGAAAGTGACATCATTATGCGTGCAGTCAAACAAGTGGATATACAACCAGATATGGCAGGTCAAGTAGGAAAGAAATGAATGATGTCAGATGGTAGTCATGCTTGCCTGACAAGATTGGTGCTCCAGAGTCGATAGATGAAGGAGAGGGACAGAAGGAGAATCCACCAGTGGTACAACAGAAGGTTCCAGAGTAATGGACCAGGACGAGGCAAATTAAGGAAGAGGATGAATAGCAAAATGCAACTTGTCCTCGCCCATACCAATCCACTTTTTAAAACACCGAACATTCTCAAAGTCGAAGAAATCACCCATATCAAGCCAGAAACAAAGAATCCATGCAACTACTTGTCCAAAAAAGGATGGAACCCCAAAAAGGAATCAGATTTTTAATTACTTCACTCCTTAAAAGTACACCTCCTTGCATTAAAGACAAATTCCATACACATTCTGTATCTGTTTTTTCAAAATATGCTAAAATTAATTTCATTAGTAAATCCCTAATAACATGTACCATTCCAGACTGTTTTTTGTGCAATGACTAAATCGCCTTGTCTTTTTGTTTTCATTTAACTGCTATTCCATTATGATCAATCTACTGCAGAAATAAATTGTTTTATGTTTATTCATACCCTAGGTGGCCCCGTTGATAGCGGACATCATGTCCTTAACTGGGGTCATTCTGACACAACCTCTTTTTTATATCATGTACCCTTATTCCCCAACGGAACTGTTATGTATGCATATTTGTACCTCACCTGTATGTATTTCTGTCAAATTAACCACTTCCGAGTTCTGAGTCCTGAGTTCTGAGAGTTCCTCTACAATGTTCCTGCACATGAGTGAAACCCAGCAACTGCAGCAACACAAGGTGATGGTTCACCACACACTTAGGGTATTCTGCCCTGTTGTGATGAAGAATGAAGATACTTAGTTCTCATGTCCCAGCAACAGAAAACATGCTGAATCTTCTCATCCAGAAGGAGACATGACCCATGTCAATAAGTATGTGGTGGGCCTCTATGCTCTAAATGATTCCCGGGAAGGTCCCAAGTTCAAGGAAAAGGCCTCAGAGTTACTGGAGGCATCACTGCTGGCTGATGAATGGTGTCATCTCACACGAAACAGTGCAAGATCCAAAGAAGAAACGGGCAAAGCTGTGGATATGGAAAGCTATCAACGGTCACTGCTTCTGGAGAATTGTTGTCACTTGTGCCACCTTGGCCAAGGTCCACACCTGAGACTAAAATGGATGCCACTTCTGTTGTCACATCTGTCCCAGAACTCGACATAGTTCCTAAAGGTTTGCAAACGAATGACAAAGCTGCAACAGCAAATCAAGATGAACAGGCAGAGATAGCCTTAAGGATGCAATGCACTGGAACATTTGAAGAGGGAGATATAGCAGAAGAGGAGAGTCAAGGAGCAGTGATTGTGGATCAAAGTCAGCAATTAAATCTTTGGATGTCTTAAAATGTGTTCTGGAAGAAGACGATGACTTGAACGAAGATCTGCCAGAAAGAAAGAGAACAGATGAACTGATTAGAAGAAAAACATCACAAAAACTATTTGTCAGTCTCCCCAGGATGACAAGCCATAAACAAATGACAAAAACAGAAGTTACGAGTTTGTAACCAGAAGTCAGAAGCATCCAAACATAGGCCAGAAATTCCAAGCAGAGAAACATAAATCAGAGGTCTCTTTGCAGACATCAGAAGAGTCCAAGAAGAAATTTAAAGTTCTAAGGCTCAAATCAGAAGTGACCAAAGTGAAAAAAGGTCAGCCCTCATTCAGGGGAAAGGTTTGGAAACACAGAAATGGAGAAAGACATGTTGGATGCGACACAGCACCAAGCACAAATGTTGAAATGGGAAAGACAAGAGATACACAAAAAGGCTCAGAGCTAAGACACATTACAGAGTGCGTCAATATCAGGACGATGGGTAGACAGGTATGGAGTTTGACATGGAAAGTAGATGGAGAAAAGCCCTTCTGGCTGAGAGCAAGAATGGAAGTCACACAACAATACATCAGAAGAAAGCTAAACAAACAGGAGATGATTATGGGATACAGTAACATACTTTTTTCACATTTTGCCTTGTTTTGACATTAACTTAAAAGAGTTTGATTTGACCCAGGCAGCCTTGGCCATGATGTTTCGTGTATAGCCAAGTACATCTTTTAAGTAGCTTGGCAAGGGTATGCTGTACAAAAGACCCATATGGATGACCCATATGGACAACTACACCAGAGTTCATAAAATTCCTCATCATGTCCCTGCCGGTGACTCCATTAAAGAACTTACAGCAGGCAAGTGTACCAGTAGAATCACCAGCCTCACTGCAAATACAGTCCTGAAGATTAAGTAGAAAGCTTAAGATGACAGAAGTGAATGAGAAGAGTGAGGATGAGGTTGGTAAGGAGAAGCCATTGTTCCCAGAAAAGAGGGTCATAGTAAGATCTGACATGGAACATACCTCAGAATCAGGATCATTCAGATGAAGCAGTGTAAACCACTACTACTTGGAACTGCAGCAAAGAAGATCCTTACTGATGGAGCATGCCCAGAGCCCCCCCCCCCCCAAGAAGAAATGGAGGCATTGCAATAGAATTTTCCTGCCAAAGCTAGCATCATTTCCTTGGACACCATGCAATTGGAGGGAACTGTCCCCAGATGGTTTGTTGTGGTCATGAAGAGTGGCCTTAGGGTATTGCATGATGGCTGCAGGACCCAAAGAAACTTCAGGGAGGCAAATTGTGGACAATAGTTCGATCATAACAATTTTTAGCACTGCCAGGGACTTTCAACAGGGCTGTTGTGTCACCATTTGAAGAAACTGCCATGGAAGCTTGATGACACAACCGCATGACTGCTTTGCAAGATCGGGACTCACTGTCCATACATTCTACAATTCCAGTGCTTCAAAGATGTTGGAGCAGACTTCCTTGAAAGGAGGAATGCTGGAAAGATATTGACCCCAAGTTGGTTGAACAGTTGGGACACATCCCCCTGGACTTGGTAAAGCCAGAGAACAAGCTACAATCTGCTGCCATCCCAAAGCAACACCAGAATCCAATGTGGAATGAGGACTGGAAGCAGCTGTCCCATAGCATGTACATATAAATGTGTGAAGCATTGATGAAGTATTGTAGATATATCTCTTTAAAGTATTAAAGTATTGTAGGTAGATCACTGTAAAGGTAAAAGTAGAAATAGTTCTAGAATGGCTGAAGAATAAAGCAGAAATATATATGTGGAAATGGACCAAAGTAAATTAAAAACCAGTACTGTAAATATATGGCAATAGGCACATCTACAAGTGTCAATTCTAATGCCTGTATAAAAGCTAAATTACATGTAAAAGGCACTGTGAATACAAAATCTGATGGTACATGTAATGTAAATGTAGGGGCATCTATTGTGTAGGGGGGGGGGGGTAGTGTAACACACACAGCTGTTACTTGAATGATTATTTTGTAAAGCCAGAATTTATATCTGGCTTTATCAATCATCTTTTATGTAACTCCAAAGTCGTGCCAGAATAATGAATCATGTGTGAAATGATTGTAAGTCGTTTTTCACGTCATTCAAACATTAATTTTCACAAGTTTATTTACATATTGCAAGTAAAGATTGTATTATATTATCGTCTTATGGTCTTTGTAATTAATTAATGTAAATATAAGCAAGGACATGGATAGTTCTGTTCTGTAATCATGAACAGAAACACTTCTTCATTTCGTAATTTACCTTAGAAATCTCGTTGCGATGGCACCATGTTTTTTGTCATTGTTTACAAGTCAAAACGAAACTTGCTACACTCAGGACAGGTTCTGTAGACACTCTGACAAAGTCATCAGATTTCATCACTTTTGAGTGACCAAGTTATTGGGAAGAAAGTAGTAAAGCTATATAACATCTGAGAAATTTGAAACCCAAAGATTAAGTATTTGCGGAGAAAAATACAATTTTACATTTTGCAGGAGATGGAATGATTTTTAAGGAATAGAACCGATTCTTTTAGGCTTGCAGGAGTTATTTAAGGGCACTACATTAGGTGCTGGCATTCTTGGTTATGGCGAGCCTTTATGTAAGCATTGTTTTCTCTCTTCCTAAATTTGATAATTTATTTTCGTTTAGAAATATAACCTTGCCAGGTCATTTGGATCGAAATTTTGTACTAATTTGACACTTTTTTAACAATTTATCTTTGATTTAATTTCTCGAAGTTACATGTTTACAACAACTTTTGGCAAAGTCATTCCTTGACCCCATCTCTTATAAATCGTTTCTGGCATTTTTTACTAGAACAGTTTGTGGGATTAATTTAGATTGCATAACTTGGACACCGTCATCATGTACAAAGGTTATCTTCTATCTCATATTTAATAAACGGAGTATTTGGTTATGTTGCTTTGAATTTACATCTCCACAGTCCTCATCACTGGATTATTGAAAATAAAACCTCAGAATGACATGCCTTTGGAGTGGCTGGATCTGGTTTAGTCCTATCGTAAATGACAGACATGCGAAAATGGCCAAAATACAAGGAAAGATGAATAAATATATTTTAGTGAATATTTATTCAGCAAAATACAGAAGTAAAGCATGGGATGTCACACTACCTATACCAGCATTCCGAATGCATGAACTGTGTGTTGAGCTGAGCATGGAACATTGAATGAGAACTTGAAAGGTGAAATAGAAACAGCGTGAGTGACCAGTGTGCATGGTTGATCCTTCGGTCCATTCCCTCTATGATAAATCCAAAATTATAAATATTGCTTCAGATACCACTCAATACTAACATCAGAGAATGGTCAAATAACATTCCATCTGAAACACGAGAAGTTGCATCATTATGTCTTCCCATGCGATGGGGGGGGGGGGGGGCATATTGTTTTGTGTCCGTTTCTTCCGCTTCTTCTTCCTGTTCTTCTTTAACATATTGTTGTGTGCATTGCGGACGCAATAACTCAAGGATTTTTTCGCTTGGGAAGTTGAAATTTTTTGTGAAGATGTTCCTATTTAAACCTTACTTGGGATTGCAGATGGGTGACCTTGACATATTTTTCAAGGTCACATGGGTATGTCATCTAAAATTGATGTGGATGCAACAACTCTGCAAGGATTTGACTTAAGAGGTTGACATTTTGCATGATTATGTACCATAATATGAACTAGGTAGAGATTGTGGATGGATGACCTTGACCTATTTTTAAGGTCACGTGGCCCCTTTTAAAAAATCAATGCATATGCACTCGAGAAAGATTTGACTCAAAGAGGTTGAAATTTTGTGTCATAATGTTTCTTTGAAAGACTTGTAAGGCCTTGCTTATGACTGCAGATGTTTGACCTTGGCCTTTTTTTTTGAGGTCACATGTGCATTTCATCTAAAAATCCATACAGACATGATAACTCCACAAGGATTTGACTAAGGAGGCGGAAATTCTGCATGATGATGTACCATAATACGAACTAGGTTGGGAGTATAGATGGTCATACTTTTCATGCAACAAATACAAAGAAGGCCTTTTTCTTAATACTGAGAAAAAGATCTGTCATGAAGACGATATATTGGTATTCAGCAAGTTTCACAATGGAAATGTGTTCATTTTAATTGTCAGTGACCTCTTTAGGTTGGACTGGATGCGACTCACACTGCTCCTCATAACAGTGTCGACCTTTCACTGACCACAACTGAAGCATAGGTTGCTTTAAGCACCTGATGTTTGTTCGGGAACTCACTCCATTGATAATTAGTACATACTCAGCACGGTACAAAGAAACCACTCACATTTTTAGTCAATAGACTCCACTACAAAACTTATAGTGATGATATGATCACTTTCACTAATCACTGGTTTGTTAGTTTTCATTTTATTAGAGACAGTGTGCTTCAGACTGTTCATTATAGGATTGTTGGTATTTTTATTGTTAGTTGTTTGTTACAAACAATTGCTAATTATTACAGTATCATATGTTCATTGGTTGTAAATGGTTGTTTCATAATCAAGATTTTAAGTTCAAAAATGCTGGTAATCATAGATTAATTATGATCATAAAAACAACAACAACAACAACAAACAATAATGGTAGGTAACATATCTACAATGGGAATATCCAAATTCCACAGTAAAAATATTTGCAAGTATTTTCCTTGTTTGATTCTTTGCTTCCATTCTATTTGTAAATAATTGTATGCTAAATAACAAAAAATATTTGTCCTCCGGGTCAGACATGTAAACCAAGCGGAATCTTCGGTCCCTGATACAGCCCTGCCAATAAAACTGGGTAGAAATATATTAAAGTGAAAATTTGCAGGGACAATGAGTCTCAAAAAGAGTGTGCTTGTGCTTCTACATGGGTAATCTTTGTTTAGATTTTGAATTTCAATAAAGAGTGTGCCTTCACCATATCTGTAGATCATTCGAATCGGTATGCCTATTTATAGAACTAAGGGTGACAATAGTAAGGGCGTGCTGGGAGACATTTGATTTTCAGTCGGAAAATCAGCCTGTTCTAGTTTATTCACCATTTGGTGGCAACCAGGCTATATGTAGGCCCAGGTTCAACATTGATTACTATCAAGGAAATAACTGCGGGTGTTACTTATCTTGTCCTCAAGTGACACTGCGTCAAACTGATATATTGGCGCGTATCTAGTGCACAGTGCATCCTGTCACTTTTCGTTTAGAATAATGGCTCCAGATTTGTGAACGCAGCAATGGTTGTCCTGAGAAAGGATGATACCAATACTATTCTTATCGTCACAGGGCCACCTCAGGCTGTGCATACAAGGTCAGATTAGCACAGGACTCTAACAATCCCCGTGTTTTCTTTTTTCTTGTGGTGTGACAGACAAACACTAAGGAAACAGGTATGTGCATGTTATATGAAAAAATCGGTTCTGTATTCTACTGGGTACCAAGTATCGCGTCAGTTATGTAGTTGCTTCAGTTCATATCATGCATGAAAGTTTTAGCCTCTGCTAAGTGTGTGCATTAAATTGTTATATCTAGCCTTTTTGTCCGCACAGGTGTAAGAATCCCTCAAATGAGTCCACAAAACTGTTAAATAATTTATGAATTTCGTCCACAAAATTGTTATATAGTTTGGCAATTTAATCACAAGGACAAAAAAAAAAAAAAAAAAAAAAAATCCCCTCCCCCAAAAAACAAAAATACCCACCCACCCCCACATAGATATGTGACATGGTAAGCACTAGAATTTGAGGAAAAACGTCACAAAATCATGACGAAATTGATATTATCAAATTGATACTTGCACTATTCACCATTGGATGGCTTGTTAAGCGTGTTTCCGTTTGATGGTCACGTGTTGTCAAAACATAAAATCCAACATGGTGAAGCTAGATGCATCACTCTGGAGAGGCTTGTTCTTGTCCATCCTGGTTTTCTGTTGGTTAAGCTGTGCAGTGCTGCAGCCTCTCTGCTGTGTTTTGGCAACTGGCCAAAACAGCCAAGAACTCCAACATTTGCTCCGTTATTGGCTGGTTCTGCATGATGTTTTTTTAAATTGATTACCCAGGACAGCAAGAGATTTGTTAACTCTTGATCATTTATTCAGGGGTTTCCGACCATCTCTGACAGCTCAAAATCATGAGGCAAGTTACACTTGACATGAAAAGTGCTACACTTTTTACAGTTAATGCAATTTCGTGGACAAAATTGAAAAACCTAGAATTTCATGGGCAGAATTGTTAAGTAAAAATAATTTTGGGGACACAGGTGACAATCATAAGATTTCTTTGCCAAAACTCTTAGATTTTCGAATATTTTTGGACAAAATTCCGCGTCTATAGGGTTTGAGGACTTAAACAAGTATGCAATACGATCCCGTGAACAAAAGCCATAATTTTGCGAGATTATGGCCACAAATCTGTAAGGAATCATACGATTTCTGGACAGATTATTCTCTGTGAACATTTCGGCCACAAAATTGGTAGCATAATTCTGTGATTTTGTTCTAATCCACAGAATTGTAAAGGTGTTTTAACTGAGTGTTTTGACATCATATATGTGATATAAATTTCAAAGCGTTTTGTATAGGAAGAATATTTGCTAACATGTGAAACAACTGAGTGACGCCAGGCCTTCTTTATTATATTACAATGAGCTTGATGGGAAGACAGAGAGCCCAGCATCTCGTAGAGCTAAACCCCAGGTTATAATAGTCCTAAGTGGATATTTGTACTTAAGTTTGTTAAAGCAAGCATTATTTTCATGGTGAATTGGATCTGAAACTGAAATGTAATAATGGTTGTATTAAGAAGCATCCATTTTGCTTACTTCTGATCTGAAAATATGTACTTTTTTAGCCTGTTAAAATATTCATTGGTACTAATTTTTATCCATGGACTTATAACTAATGGAGATGCAAGAGCCGTAACTCCTAAAAAACTGGTAAGTCTTTGCTGCTCTACATGATTTACCAGGTAAACAAGTACACATGTCAAGCAAAATACTAATGTGCGAGAAAATATAAGGAGACAAATATTACGCGAAGGTGCTCGATTACTTCCATGACCAGTTTTCGAGACCCTTGCCCCACTTTTGTGGATCTCTGCCATGATGGAAATATGAGAAAAACTATCGAAGATGAAACTACATGTGTGGAACAGTAGGAAACCATACAGAAAAACTAACGTGTCATGGCTAACAGTAACGAATATAGTAGGAATGCAAAGGGCTGATTCTGGAACCAGTATTTCAAAGCCACCTCTGTCATGGCGACCTAGGCTAGAAAGAACTCCAAACACACATACAATTATAAAGCTGAAACATACAAGAAAGACGATGGCACCAGGTGACAAGTGTTTCATTTTAAATGGAAGTAATATACTTATCATACGCATCAGAGAAATCATTGAGAGAGTTGTGATACCACACATGTGAACAACAATGGACAAGATCGATATTAATGGACAAATTATTGATACACGCCACTGTACATCATATATAATATATTCGGTACCATAAGATTCGTCGGCAATAATTATGATCAGTAGGTATAACAAAAACAGCGCACAGAAACAATAGAGTAAATTGTGCAATCTACTATTCGTTGAGTAACGTGAGCTGCGTACCTCAATAAGTAGGAATAGAAGCAGCAGAATGATGAAATTTGAAGCTAGGATCCACAAAAATATCTGTTGTACTTTAGAAGGCAATAAGCGAAAACATGGAGATGGGTCCTTTGATGAAACAGAGCAGAATTTGATGTGCGTTGCAAGGCAGCAAAGTTGAAAGAAATCACTATGTAACACGTTAAGTCTTGGGATGTTTTTAATCCATTTCCAGCGAAAATTTATCAATAGATTATGACTTATATCGAGTACATGTAGTCTGTTTAAACGCGCAAAGGCAAAGTCATGTATATTTTCTATTTTATTTCTAGACAGATTTAGTTGCTGTAAGATTTCAAATCCAGAAAATGCCATCTTAGATATGTGTTTTAAAGACAAATTGTCAAGATACATGTTCTCCAAACTAACCAAAGACACAAACGCATTTGGCATAATACACTCGACAGGATTACCGTGCATTGCTAAATGATGCAAGTTGTACAGGTGGGAAAATGTAAGACTGCTTATCATGGTGATCATGTTATCGCTTAAAAGCAAAATATGCAGGGACCTGAAGGACGTGAAAGAATCCTGGCGCAAAATTGATATATTGTTTGATGAAACATCCAAAGTATATATGAAGTAAAAATATTGGTCATATGTTTTCGGTATATCGAGTAGACTGTACTGAATAGTAACAGAACGCACCCTTGCCGATACGCTGGTCATAATGAAATCAGTAACTCTTGTACAGAAAATGGACTGGCCTTTATAAACGCACCCTGCTGGCTTATAGGAAATGTCACACAGTGATTCGTCATCAAACGATTTTATACATTGAACTTCGTTATCACAAACCTGGTGTGAATGAATACAGCCACCAAACTTACAGTGCAAGAAGTAGGGACATGTATATTGTTCACACATTTCTTCATCGAATCCTGAGACACAATTCCATTTACCGTCACACAGCAGTCTTATTGGCACACAATATGAATTTGGGCATTTTAACATCCCAGAACATTCATAATCAAAGCAGCCTGACAAATGTTCGCCCCTTAGGCAGTGTTTTAGATTTCCTTGACTAGTTTGGTCATATATACAGGTATACGATCTAAAGTAGCACTCACCCCCTGGCACTTGACTGTCACAGGGCACCATATTTGGATCTGCACACACAGCAAATCCGTTCACCAGATAACCTTTGGAGTACCTCACCTGAATAGTGAATGGACTTGATTGCTGTGACGGTTTGGAAATTGAGGGAGACCAATTCTCATCACTACCATCCGCACAATCATACACCTTGTTCCACACTCTTGAGAAAGGTACACATCCACCACTGGAACATTGAAAATACAGAGGGGAACAGATACAAGTCCTTTTACTGCACTTTGCAAAGCACTGTGTTTCAGGAAGCACTTGTTCACCCAAATTGAAGCAAACGTTATTGCAGTCAGCCTCATCAGTACCATTTGAACAATCAACTTCACCATCACAAACATAATGCTCCAATATGCATTCCTTGTTTCCACATTCATATTCAAAAAGCTTGCAAGCATTGATAGGCTCAGATAGTTTTTTTTCACACAAGACCCCATGCTGTGTATTGTTAGGCAAGCTTGTTAGATTGTCTTGGACTATTTGAAAGATTGGCCATAATTTATTACATTTACAACACAGGAGGAATATCATTTCTTTATAAATTGACCATGGTGAAACATTTATGAGTCCATTTTTCAGCAAGTTATTAGACACCAAATTAACAATAAATGATAAAAAACTCTGGAATAGTTGCCAATTTTTTAATTGTTTTAATGGCAAAACCCCATTTGATTGGCAGTCTTGGCAATTGTGCAGCTGAATAGACCTGTAGCATTTGTTAAACTTGAAAACATGTGCTGCTTGTAGTTGTAAAATCCATCCGTGATGTAGAAAACACACATTTCTAAAGCCGTCATATTGCAAAGAACTATCTGGACCTACAAAGGGCAAGATACATTGACTGCCAGAAAGCAACCAAAATCTGGAACAGAAGGGTGAACCAAGCATATTCATTTTAACTATAGGTTTGTGTTGCTGATTCCTTGGCTTTATTTCACAAATAAGCCCAGCTCTCCCAATAGTTTCAACGCAAGGTATCATAATCCATTTGGCCTCCTGCCCAGGGGTCAAATATACCATGCCAACACACCTGTTTGTGGGTGTCACTTGTGGTTGTTGTACTGCCAGTGCTTCTGTAATGTAATGAACTTTAAGCTTGTTGACCCTTTTACCCTTGTGCAAAATGCTAAAAGTTTTCGGAGAGGGTATTTTAGTTGGAGAGTTCCAGTTTGCATATATTAAGGTGTCCCCATTTATCCATCGAAACCCATAAAGCTGCATGACACAAGAACAAATGTATAATTGAGGGCCTGAGTGAAATGTAGAATATGTCATCTGAAGTTTCACTGACAGTGAAAAGGCTAAACCTGCAGACTCATTTTAACTTAATATAACTGATGCTATTGTCACAAATTTTCTTCATATAAAACAGAGCCAATAAAAATTAAGAAGAATAATCTGGCAACAGTCTTGTGTGATCACACACAGTCCGTTGCCCGACTAGTTTCGTCTCGAAAGCCTTCATCACAGAAACCGAGGTGGGTGGGTGGGGGGACTAACTTTTATTGCCAAATTTGTGCCTTTACGTATAAGGTAAAAGGAGCTATATAGCTTCAGTTGATCCTTATGAGTAACGTCATTTATGGTGAGACCGGGTGTGATTTAAAACTAGTGACTTTTAACAATTATATAGTATGTCAAACTATTAAAAAAATAAAATAAAAAAAAAAAACAAAAAACAAGAGCACTGTGACAGCCCTGTGCTCAGCTGACTAAGTCGCCCCATGACCTTGGAAATGAGGTCAAATTCACTGACCTATTCTGAATCTAACTTTGAAAGAGGGCCATCCCCATGTGCAAGATCAAAGTCACAGTATAAATAGTTCTCAGGTTATCACGCAACAAGTAAAGTTCATGTTAGTAGCCCTGTGACCTTGAGCATGGAGTCAAGGTCGCTAATGTACGGTCTCAATCTTTCCTAAAAAGAGGACCACCAACAAATTCAACATCAAAGTCCTATCTTCCATAGTGCTCAAGTTACAATGTGAAAAGTAAAATTAACGTAAGTGTCTTGGTCCCAATGACCTTGGGATTGATGTTAAGGTCACCTATGTACTGTCGAAGTCTGGCCTTTGCTCAGGATGACCATCATGTTCAACATAAAGGTCCAACCTCAAAAAGCTTTCAAGTTGTCAGCTGAACAGTAAATTTGAGCAAGTGGCCCTATGACCTTGGGAATGAGGTCAAGGTCACCCATCTACCGTCTAAGTCTAGCCCTTGTTAAGGACAACTAGCATGTGCAATACGAATGTCCTAGCCTTAACAGTTCTCAAGTTACCATATGACCAGTGAATTTCATGTACCTCACCGTATGACCTTGGGAATGAGGTCAAGGTCACTTACCTACTGTAAATGTATCACCCTAAGACCCAGAAGTATCCCTGTGTAATTTCAAAGCAATTGTCTGAGTATAAACAAGGATAAAGACTTTTGAAGATTTGGCCAAAAAATAACAAAAAAAAAAAAAAAAAAAAAAAAAAAATCATTGGAGTGTGGCCATCTGAACAAACTTGGTAGATACCCACCCAATGAACACCCCAACCAAGTTTGAAGTGATTTTAGCTGATGGTTTTGCAGAAGATGTAAAAAGTTGCAAATTAGCATTGCAAACCCTAATGACTTTGCAATCCCCATTGACTTGCATTATAGTAATCAATAGGCATGTAAAATCAACAAAAATAATTCCTAAGAGACCTCAAAATTACTGGACCGTGACCATTTGAATACACTTGGTAGAACCCCCCCCCCCCCAAGACACATCGCCACTAAGTTTGAAGTGAAGCTGGCTAACGGTTTTTAGATGAGGTCGAAAATTTAAACAACATTGCAATTCCCATTAAGATACATAGTAAACAATGTAAATGTATGCATTGACCAACAAGTATCCGATTGAAAAATTCGTTAAAAATCAAGGATCCACAGCAACGCCAGCTGGTGAATAAACTTGTGTGACCCGTTCACAACGAACATATCCACCACGTTTCAGCACAATCTGAGAGATGGTTTTGGGAGGAGAAGTCGAAAATAGCAAAAACGCACAAAAATTCCTGAAAAAACAGAAAAAAATAATCAAAGCGCCACTTGTTGACCAACTTAAGGTCTGGGTGTCCCCAGAAGTGTCCCTATTCACTTTCAAAGTAATTGGCCGAGTGGTTTCGGAGAAGAGGATTTTTTAAGATCCCCCCCCAAAAAAATCCAAAAATTACTGGACCATAACCATTTGAATATATTTGGTAGAGACTCACCGAAGACACATCCCCATTAAGTTTGAAGCAAATTTGGCTAACGGTTTTGGGGATAAGGTAAAAAATGTGAGTTCCCAATGCAGTTTCTATCGACTTACATGGAAAACGATGGGAATGCATACATTGACCAACAAGTACCCAAATTGAAAAATTAGCTAAAAATCAGGGATCCACAGCAACGTCACCTGGTGAACAACCTTGTGTTACCCTTCCACAAAGAACATATCCACCAAGTTTCAGCACAAGTTGAGAGTTGGTTTTGGAGAAGAGGTCGAAAATAGCAAAAATACGCACAAAAATTCAGGGAAAAAAATTGGCAGTACCACCTGTTGAACAACTTCAGGTATGGGGGTCCCCAGAGGTGTCCCTTTTCACTTTCAAAGTAATTGGCCGAGTGGTTTCGGAGAAGAGGATATTTTAAGATCCCCCCCCCAAAAAAATCCAAAAATTACTGGACCATAACCATTTGAATATATTTGGTAGAGACTCACCGAAGACACATCTCCATTAAGTTTGAAGCAAATTTGGCTAACGGTTTTGGGGATAAGGTAAAAAATGTGAGTTCCCAATGCAGTTTCTATCGACTTACATGGAAAACGATGGGAATGCATACATTGACCAACAAGTACCCAAATTGAAAAATTAGCTAAAAATCAGGGATCCACAGCAACGTCACCTGGTGAACAACCTTGTGTTACCCTTCCACAAAGAACATATCCACCAAGTTTCAGCACAAGTTGAGAGTTGGTTTTGGAGAAGAAGTCGAAAATAGCAAAAATACGCACAAAAATTCAGGGAAAAAATTGGCAGTACCACCTGTTGAACAACTTCAGGTATGGGGGTCCCCAGAGGTGTCCCTATACAATTTCAAAGTAATTGGTCAAGCGGTTTCGGAGAAGATTTTTTAAGATTTCCCCCCAAAAATGCCCCCTTATGTCCATCTGGGTTGTTTGTTCCACAGATTTCTACTATGAACAATTCTGCCTTCATTGATGATGTTAACGTCCAGGAAGTGTATTTTCCGATTGGAAATATTCGACTTGAATTAAATTGTGGGATCAATATTGTTGAATTCTGTAATTAATTCTGCTAGTAATGGTCCAAAGCTACAAGATAAGGCCTCCCTATGAAGATTTTATCACACACTCGACAACTAAACTCACATGTCCAATTATATCTAGACCAATAGTTCAATTTATAGAGAAAGAGAGAAAGAATCAAGAGTGGATGAAGGAGCTCGAACTAAAATTAAGCGACTCAAATCTACTAACAAATCTACCCCCTGCACAAGTGAAGTTGACATTACGCCAAAAAGTATTTAAATGAATGAACCTACTATATGTAAAAAGTTCATTAAACAATAATATCAGAGAGGTAAATCAGTGTTTTAAAACTTGCTAATAACTGGGCAAAAATCAGTGGAAAGAACGACCCAGATGGATATAACAGAGCCGACCAAATTATAGTAACAGGTAAAAATTGGCAAATAAAAGTTAGCCCTCCCTTAGTTCCCCTGAAGAAGGTTACCAAGCCCAAACAAGTCGCAAATGGGGCCCAAAATATATTTCAGGTGCTGGTTTTATTTTTTAATGACGGTCGACCTGTTGGGTGTACAAGCAATATATAGTTCCCATCTGGTAAGTATACAAAATGACAAATATGGCAATAATTTAATTCAAAGAGAAAGTGAGTGACATGTTTAACAGTTGAGATACACTGCCAATTTGCAACAAGCTTACGTGTATATAGACAGGTAGTGCTCATGGGAGTAAATCTATTTTTTTGGGGAGGAAGAATAGTCCAACAGATAACACACTTTTATTTATGTTTTTGAGTGCAAAAGGTTTGACAGTTGCTTCTAGATTCAAATTTTGTGTAGTTTTTAAAAATGCAATTCTTAAAAAAATCTACCCAGACATATTCCTGCAAATTAGCCTTATTTGAAATACCCTCAAATTTATTTTTTCCACAAAAAATGGCTAAAATGAACACATATAGGTATGGGAATCATTTTATAATGAGCTATTTTTGCGCAAAATTGCTGATTTTGGATTGAAAATCAATAGAGTGGTATTTATGAAAGTTCAGAAAAATTCAAAATTCAAGGTGACTGACCAAATATTCAAGATGGCTGCCAAACCAATGCCTGATGGCTGTTACAATTACAAGTGAGAAATAATTTTCCAAAAAGTCTTTCTGAATACTTAAAATGAATTGTTCCTGTTTTAGAGTGTAAATAATTTTAAAGTAGTTCCTAAATTGAAATTTTGTGTAAAATTCAAAAATGTTATTTTTATACAGAATTTCGTAGTTTTCTTGTAAACTGGCCTGAAGTAAAGAAACTTTGCATGGCTTTTTTCTTCGAAAATGCAACGTCAGAGGCCATTGAGCATGAATACTTTGCAGTCAGCTCTTTGAGGATAATTTGTTCATTTGCAGGTAAAGAAAACCACAGAATATTCTTTAAGAATATTTGTGTGGATTAAAAATTCAAGATGGTGAAACAAATATTAAAAAAATGGCGGCCTCTACGTCCAAAGTAGATGCTACACTGATTAGTGCAACCTGGCATAATTGAAAGGCCACGATGAGCAATGTCAATGATACTCATTATGTCCCTTTTCAACATAATTATGCCACATAGAGGAATGTTAATCCCTGGAAAGGATAAAAGAAGTAAATCCTTCTTCCATGCCACCCTGTAAAGCAGTTTTAAAGAACAAGGTCAAAAGGGCCAATCGTGTGCCAATTTTGTGGAAAAATGCAATTCTGCCACAACCCTGCACTATACCACCAATAGGTAACAGGTAGATTCAAGTTGGTGAATTGTATCAGATTCAGTGGTTTCAGGGTGACTAGGTCCCACAAAGTGTATGCAATGGCATGAACATTGATTCATCATGTGTTACAGAGAAAGAAATTGAAGAAGAAATTTATGGACAAACATTGTATGCTGCAGATGATGATGATGATGCTGATGATGATGATGACTGAATGTAAATCAAACCTTGTAAACATTCTCTTGTGCTTAAAAAAAAGCAACACAATTTTAATTGTCAGGGAAATCAAACTTTCCATTCTGTAATCCAGTCGTACTTTATCTTAATGTGAAACTGACAAGTCAGGTCAGGAAAACTAAAAATTAATAGGGCTACCGGGTCTCTTCATTTTTGCAGAAGTAATACAATTTGGGTTTTGAGTGGCTAGGCTTATACCTTTTGGAAACACTATAGTCTGTAGTTAATGAAGAACATTTCAGAGGTTGAAAACCACCAGTTGCCTTTTATGGGTGACTGCCTGTCTCAACTCAGGAGTGAAATTTGTTTCTTCACATTGGTATTGGAAGATGAATGTTGATGCTTTGGTAACTCAGGAATCTCATTGCTGTCATTGTTGGGTTTGAAATTTATGAATATGGGTCATGTTTTTCTGTACTATTTGATAACAACTACGTTGGCTATGTTATGCTGTGGGCTGTGTTCTCCGACTCATGGTTATAATGGAGATAGAGTATGTTTATAATGTTCCAGATTCATAAATATCACAAAAACGATGTGGGTCTACTTTCTTATTTTGCTGTACACACAGCTGACTGACAAGTCAGGAGAACTAAAAATTAATAGGCCTACCAGGTCTTCTTTTATTTTTGGCAGAACTAATACAATTTGAGTTTTGAGTGGTTAGGTCTATACATTTTGGAAACTTTATAGTCTGTAGTTAATGAAGAATATTTCGAAGGTTGAGAGGACCGGTTTAAAGCCACAAGTTGCATTTTATGGGTGACTGCCTGACATCTTGGTCTTTAGGATACTGGTATGTATAAAATGGCATCTTATGAAAAAAGACGTTTTAGTTTTGTGAAATACTAGGAGAGACAACTGTACACAAATATATCGATAGTAAAATATTCACTATTTGAATTATATGCAAGATGTCCCAAAAATCCATTTTATTGCTTTTATCATGACAATGATTGAAGAAAGTAGATATAATACTGCAAGTCAAGGTACGAAATAATTAATGCTGAGTTGTACATTTCTTTGTAAATTTCATCAGAAGTAATAACAAGAAACCAGTCTTAAACTTAAAAATTCATGCGTTTCATTTTATATGAACACATTAAAAAGTGGCCTCTTTGTCAAGCTAAGCTTTTGTTTTCCTAAATTGTGCTTTGCTTTCGTCAGCTGAGTACATTTTAATGATTTTGTTTTCCTGAATCAGGCCATAGGCAAATGAACACTGATATATGATTTTGAAATGCAAATTTATACAACGTGTCGTCGCATCGGTTATTATGGCTGCCATGTTGAACTTATAGGCAACCAATATGAATAATTAAGTAGCACTTTTAATCTTTAACATTGTGTGTTGGTTTTTCATTCTTCAAATACAAAAACTTAGGAATTCAAAGCCAGACTTAGTGCAGCAGGATAGGAACCATGAATAAGTTCTTTGCTTACTGACTAATTTTTGAAAAATGCGGAAAAGCAAAATTCTGGGGTTACTTCAGTGTTGCCCAAGTAATTTAACAGAAGCCATCCAGTTAGTTTTTTTAAAGAATAGCATGCAATTTTGAATTCCTGACAAAATATCCCTTTAGCAACAACCTCCCAGTCTTTTGCACAAAAAAACAAGAGTAAAACGTGTTATTTTCTTGACTATCGATTGCACTTATAAGTGAAGCATCAACTTTAGACGTGGAGGCCGCCATTTTATGATACTTTGTTCCGCCACTTTGAATTTTTAATCCGCATAAATATTCTTAAACAATGTTCTGTGGATTTCTATACCTGCAAATGAACAAATTATCCTCAAAGAGCTGACTGCAAAGTGTTCATGCTCAATGGCCTCTGACGTTGCATTTTCGAAGTAAAAAAGTCACGCAAAGTTTCTTTACTTCAGGCCAGTTTACAAGAAAACTACGAAGATTTTTATAAAAATAACATTTTTGAATTTTACACATAATTTCAATTTAGGAACAACATTAAAATTTTCTACACTCTCAAATAGGAACAATTCATTTAAAGCATTGAGAAAGACTTTTTCTCACGTGTTATTGAAAAAATTAATTTGAGGTTACTTCACTTAAAGTTTATTCCCAGGAAAACGTCAAGAAGGATTTTTTTAAGATTTGCAATTTTTAGAAAGTACACAAATTTTGAATCTAGAAACAACTTTCAAACCTTTTGCACTCAAAAACATAAATAAAAGTGTGTTTTCTCTTGGACTATAAGAGGTGCAAACTAGTACAATGGAATAAGCAGCTACACCCTATATGTAGAACACATTGCCACTTTTTCTGGTGGTGGTCTCTTTTACACACACAAAAACATATTTTTATTGGCAAGGTATACTGTTCTCTGCGCATGTGATTTGATACTAGATGGTAAATATGAAAAATTAAGTCACTTGTTTCTTGGCTTAGGTACACCACATACTGTATTATCAAATAGGATCTTTGCCTTACTGGGTCCCATGCTTGCCTAAGTGTACTTAATATTACTTTTCTGACATACGAAAATGCACATTTACTCAATATTAAAAAATTACTCAAAATTGACAGTATTTTCTCAAATGTCACAAACATTACGTTGATACATTGACTCAGGGTTGGCAGTGAAATAGAGCTTAATTGTTTGAAGAGTAGATGCCATCATGAAGTCTGTTTCACATCTCTGGTGCAGAATGTACATTGTTGCAGTCTATGTTACGATTTTCCTTGATAGGGTAATGACTACTAGCAAGTGGTTTTGGACAAAAAGACACAAATACAATGAGGGCATTGTTGTTAGTGTCGATACAATACACAACATACCTTGTCAAACAACAGACCAATATAGATAACAAATGACAGGTAGAGACCGTAATAGTTATCTAGCAGTGGAGCAAAATGGAAATAGTCTGATTCGAATCTATAGTTAACCACAAGTAAGTACGCATCAAGATACTTTTGGCACCAATGCTTTGCCTGGGCCCAGCTCTGTGTGCACATCAATGCGCCATAGAATTCACATTCATCTGAAACAGTATATGAGGATCCCAAAGGCAGAGGAAGATTACTGTAGAGGGAAGACAACAGAATAGGACGGTCCCGTGCCACAAAGTCAAGCTGGTCTAATGTGTATGTATTCTCATAATCTGGTTCTTCAGTGTTCAGACGAAGTTTTAAATCAAGAATACGTTGGTGAAAAATGCTTTCTAAATGCAATGTTATATTTTGGTTTACGTGGGAATTAGTCAGTTTGTTACAGGTGAGCTCTATATAGGTAAACAAGCAAAGGCCCTCATTATACTTAAAAGGCACATAAAACATATATTCAAAATATTTCATCAACGTTATTATCCAGATCTCTTCATAATGTACCACTTTAGGTTTTTTTATGGATGCTTTCACCGTATAAACAGGGAAATTAATTAGCTCTCCTCCAATAATTTTAAGCTGACATTTACTATAATGTACATTTGTTATTCGCATGTATATAGCGTTAAAGACATGCGGTTTATACCTTTCTGGGTGCAGAAATATTCCGACAATCAAAGGAGCTGCTGAAAGAATACAACATTTCCCTACAAAAGCGTCAACTGCAAAGGAAAAATTGGTCGACATTGTTTTTTGGCATTTCATTGTTTGATGATGTGGATCAATCTGAATATAGAATGGTGCAACCACTGCATATAGTTTTACACTGAAATATGACACAAGCCCTATATTCTGGCTGAAATAAATACGTGTTGCAAGGGATTGGGTTTTCATACAAAGTACCATAGGCCTGAAACACTTAAATATTTTATACTGCGTTTCATCAATTACAAAATGAATGTCATATTTTTCATGTTGAGGGAGAGAAATGAATAACCTTCTATTTATATTGCGAAATTTATGACGCGCATCATGAGAAAGGTGTTCTTGTGTCGCTTGATGAGAAATAATGAGACACTTGAATTTTGAAAGAAACACATGTGAAAGCAGATCTCCAGACTTCCCCTTTCTTTGCTTTAAATAGACATTTTCTCCATAACTAGTTTTCTCATTCCATGCGAAAAAAATATTAGGAATTCCACCACACAAAGTGGATTTAACGTTCATTTTTATGGAAAGAGTTACTTTAAGAATATAAGAATAGAAAACAACAAGTATATGGGGTATAATGCTCACGTAAGGAATTGTATGGGTCATATTGTAAAAAGGACCATACCTACCACATAGTGGCCCAGCTTTTGTCCTGATACTACCCGCATTCGATATATAAACAAGTATACCCCCATGTTTACACATATCCACTATAAGACCATCCCAATATATATGTTGAATAACAAATTCTAACTTAAAACCAACTACTGTCTTCAATATAAGCCCATGCATTATAAACCTATTTGCTCTAATGCCCCAAATGTTGAGGAAGAGTACATGCTGCATATCAGGCTGAAGCCACGATTCTCTCAGGACAATATTGTCAGAGGAGGTTGCTTTAACACTGAATTCAATATTCCCTTGTCGATAAGCACTATCGCTATAAAGTAATATACTAAAAAGAAAACCACATGACACAAAAAATAATTCTCCATTTGATGATATGTTTGCTTCAATTTTTTTCGTTCCAACACATAATCCAATGCCATGAGGTCCATCAAAAAGATCAATTTTGACATCTCCAAGTCCATCAATGTGTAAACGTAATAGAATAATATATCTAAATACATGCCATGTCGATAAAAGCCAAATGAACCGTTGACGGGACATTTGGTGAAATGTATGTTGAGTGGGGCCATTATACTTTTGTGTATGGAACGCATAGGATTTTTTGGATACTGTCCTTCTATATTCTTCCAGGATTATCATACTTTGGTCAACAAATTGATATACAAATGTTAAATAAAACGGCAAGCTGAACTTTTGGTCGTTGGTGTAGGACAAAACTATTCTATTGGAAAGGGACAATAGATCTTCAAATGAATAGTTGCCTTGCAGATAGAAATGTTTCAAGATAGTTGTCTGGATTTTTCCCAAGTCAATAATATGAAGGCAATGGCAGTAAGGGAAAGTATAAGAATAAAAATGGGTATGAAAATTGAGAGTAGGATGTTCAAAAAATGGTTGGCTAACAAGATTTACCTGAACATGCATTAAACAGATATGAAATTTTCTAGGAGCAAATATATACCATGCAACAAACGGCGTTACTGCCCTGTTGGCAGTAGCAAGAAAGTGGAGACCACTCATTCCACAGTCATTGAGGTGTAAATATATGTTGTTTATCCCTGGTGATTCTGCATTCGAATTGAGTTTACCTGGAGGATGTTTGGCACAAGTGAGAAAAATCAGTAGAGTACACTTATATATGCTCTTCATTTTATATTGTAAACAATTCATTGGCGTATCCCACAAGCATTTGTGTATTGAAGACAGAGCTCTATAAATTCCATGCGAATCAGGCCGGATGTATACCTGATGATGGTGAATTAACACATTATTTCTTCTCCATTTTAATGTATTTATATCCACACATACTTTACCATGAAACGAAAAGAAAGTGATGTCTTTTTTTGTGGGTATGTGGTAGTTGTAGTGCAAAATACTATGAACTTCATCACAATGAAAAGCTCTCACTTTAGTTGTATCCCAAACCCCAATTTCTTGCACTGAAATAGTTACATTCCATTCAAGTTTCTTTAATGCTACATACATGAATTTGTAGGTGACTGGTGCATTGACCTTATAGAATAGCAATGAAGACGGAGTGACTAAATTTTTAAAGATATAAACTGTTCTATCGGTTTGCTTTATCATCATTGGCCTAAAACATATGTAAAGAGACCAACTTCTTATTTCTTTCCACCTCACGTCATAGAAGCAAATCTGTTTACTCAGACAATCAAAAACAATTGCATGTAAGTATATGTGAACTATGTTACAGATTTCCATTCTGACGTGGAAAGATTGTCTATTTATCTTGTGGAGGTTGTAAATTCACAGGAATGTGAATATCAAAGACGAATTTTGTAAATGTATTTTTGACACTTACAAAAAACAACCATTTGTTCATGTATTTATCATTTATCTATGCCGAGATTATATGTAATTAAATTGGCAACATGTATACTTATGGCCCTCAGCATGTCTGATACAATTGTCTTGCACTGACCTGTAAGTCTTTACCTAATGTTTATATGTTTGTCTGTGAAATCATCACGGAATCCTTGCAGTTTCATTGCAAGAAACCTCTTTTTCCTTAAAAACATATTTCACGTTCATTAATTTGGATTGATTGCTACCTGATAGTGAAATGTCACCTCTCTCAATGAACCAGCGATGGACGAGTGAAAACAGTTGATCGTCAGATCTGTCAAAAAATGGACTCATATACACTCAGCAAAATCAATCAGTGTCAGCCAGTATGATTTCCCTGTGGCTTAAAGCACTTACTACTCCTTTATATATGACAGACGCCTATATATCTCTTCACTATTCTGAGGCAGTGTTGATTATGACAATAATGATAGAGAAGTGCGTCCAATTGAACATTCAAACAGACTATCTTACACTGATTCTAATCACTTGGGATGGTTCAAAAGGAAGAGCATGCGCTTCTTGCATATAAATGGTTGATTTTTGCCACCAAACATCTCTCAACTGCGACATATAACCTGGATACATACTCATTCGATAGGACAGAGACTGTCAGGAAGGAGTAACAGGTACATAGGTAAGGTATGATCTGGCTCACAGCCCAAAAGTAGATCTGGATCATGAAAAATTGGAGGCTGTATGATTTGTACTTTTTTCTTTCCAAAACAGACAATTGTAAGTGCCACCAAAACAAAAATAACTTTTTATAATGTTCCAGATTCATTAATATGACCAAAAGGATGTAGGCCTACTTTACTCTTTTGCTGTGAACTTAGCTGACTGATAAGTCGGGAGAACTAAAAGCTGATAGGCCTAACAGGTATCCTTTTATTTTTGGCAGAAGTAATAAAATTTGTGTTTTGGGTGGTTAGGCCTATACATTTTAGAAAAGAACTAGTGTCTGCAGTTAATGACGATTATTTCTAAGGTTGAGAGGACCGGTTTAAAACACCAGTTGCCTTTTATGGGTCACTGCCTGTCTCAAGTCAGGAGTGAAATTTGTTTCTTCACATTGGTATTGGAAGAGAAATGTTGATGCTTTGGCAAGTCTGGAATCTCTTTGCTGTCATTGTTGGGTTTGGAATTAATTAATATGGATGATGTTTTTCGTTGGGTTTGGAATTAATGAATATGGATGATGTTTTTCTGTACTATTTGAAAATTACTTCATTGGCTATGTTGTGCTGCGGGCTTTGTTCTCCGACTCAAAGTTATAGTGGAGGTATAGTGTGTTGATAATGTTCCAGATTCATAAATATGACCAAAACGATGTAGGCCTACTTTACTCTTTTGCTGTAAACTTAGTTGACTGACAAGTCGGGAGAACTAAAAGCTGATTGGCCTAACAGGTATCTTTTTATTTTTGGCAGAAGTAATGAAATTTGTGTTTTAGGTAGTTAGGCCTATACATTTTAGAAAAGAACTAGTGTCTGCAGTTAATGACAAATATTTTATAAGGTTAAGGGGACCGGTTTAAACCACCAGTTGCCTTTTTTGGGTGACTGCCTGTCTCAAGTCAGGAGTGAAATTTGTTTCTTCACATTGGTATTGGAAGAGAAATGTTGATGCTTTGGCAAGTCTGGAATCTCTTTGCTGTCATTGTTGGGTTTGGGATTAATGAATATGGATGATATTTTTCTGTACTATTTGAAAATTACTTCATTGGCTATGTTGTGCTGCGGGCTTTGTTCTCCGACTCAAAGTTATAGTGGAGGTATAGTGTGTTGATAATGTTCCAGATTCATAAATATGACCAAAACGATGTAGGCCTACTTTACTCTTTTGCTGTAAACTTAGTTGACTGACAAGTCGGGAGAACTAAAAGCTGATAGGCCTAACAGGTATCTTTTTAATTTTGGCAGAAGTAATAAAATTTTTGTTTTGGGTGGTTAGGCCTATACATTTTAGAAAAGAACTAGTGTCTGCAGTTAATGACGATTATTTCTAAGGTTGAGAGGACCGGTTTAAAACACCAGTTGCCTTTTATGGGTCACTGCCTGTCTCAAGTCAGGAGTGAAATTTGTTTCTTCACATTGGTATTGGAAGAGAAATGTTGATGCTTTGGCAAGTCTGGAATCTCTTTGCTGTCATTGTTGGGTTTGGAATTAATTAATATGGATGATGTTTTTCGTTGGGTTTGGAATTAATGAATATGGATGATGTTTTTCTGTACTATTTGAAAATTACTTCATTGGCTATGTTGTGCTGCGGGCTTTGTTCTCCGACTCAAAGTTATAGTGGAGGTATAGTGTGTTGATAATGTTCCAGATTCATAAATATGACCAAAACGATGTAGGCCTACTTTACTCTTTTGCTGTAAACTTAGTTGACTGACAAGTCGGGAGAACTAAAAGCTGATTGGCCTAACAGGTATCTTTTTATTTTTGGCAGAAGTAATGAAATTTGTGTTTTAGGTAGTTAGGCCTATACATTTTAGAAAAGAACTAGTGTCTGCAGTTAATGACGAATATTTTATAAGGTTAAGGGGACCGGTTTAAACCACCAGTTGCCTTTTTTGGGTGACTGCCTGTCTCAAGTCAGGAGTGAAATTTGTTTCTTCACATTGGTATTGGAAGAGAAATGTTGATGCTTTGGCAAGTCTGGAATCTCTTTGCTGTCATTGTTGGGTTTGGAATTAATGAATATGGATCATGTTTTTCTGTACTAATTGGAACACTTGGAAACCACGTCTCAGAAAATAAGAAGAGACTTTGTATTTGTGTCTTTTTCCCCAGAACCACTTCCTAGTAGTCAATATCCTATTCCGCAGTTCGAACTCTTTACTCTCCATAAGCTAACCTTTCCCTGTCTAACCTGTATCTATATATATGGAATTACTATTGTCTATATTGCACACGTTCCTCTGTAAAATTTTGACATAGGCTGTATCAGCCCAAATAAATTAAAGGGTCTTCAGCGGGTAACTACTCAACATGTTTCGGAGCCTTTTACCCGTACATGTCTTTCTGAGTAGCGGCTCCTTGCCTGAGCTAAATATTCAGCAAAGACAACCCACATAATAATGAATAAATATGAACGTGGCAATTGATGAATTAGCTAAATATGTGAAGTTTTGCTTGTAAATGCAGAGCTTCATATCAAAGAAGAATACCTGTCAAACAAACCATAATTTTGTGTTAGTCATTTTCGGTGATGTAAATATTTGTTGCCTTCATATGGACTTGCGGATGTATAAGAACTATGAGAGAATTACACAGCAATTTAATCACAAACAATCCATCTGCATTCCAACTCCTATTGGTAAATACTTCATCTGGCCTTGATCACATATAGTTTAACAAAAGTGAAACATATGTCAATCTGGTGTACTTTCGGTGGGTCCTAATGAATTTTTTTTATATATTGGACTAGAAAATGTGTAAGGGGTCAGATAAACACTAATAAGACAATACAATTACATTCTGTGAAAATTATGGCAAGTTCACACTTATTTGCCCGCTGTCTTAGGTCACGTGGTCGTTTGTATACTTTGGGATGATCTAGTCATTGCATAGATTTAATGCCATCAAGGCAGTAAGGATAAAAGCCGAGTCAGAACCCTGGATGACCACCAAAATATTGAACCTCACAAAGCTCAGACATACGGCTACTTATACAAATGTTGAAAGCTTGGAAGGGAGGAAGACCACAAAAACTATAGGGCTCCCAGGAACAAAATACTAAGATTTATAGGAAATGCCAAAAGTTAATATATGTCAAACAAAGTCGAAAAACAGATAAAGAGCCCACAGATGCTATTGCAATATCTCAGATCTGTAGGTTACTCTCGCAAGCAAATTAGCTGATTATGTAACGATTTTCCTCACAAATATCACACGCAATGTGGTGAATAACTTGCCATTGGCGAACAAGCTATAAAGTGCAGGTTCAACACATTGGAAAAAACACTATTAATATGTTTTCGTGTCTCTAGTACTGTCAAATTAAGCGAAGTAAGCATAAACTTTGTGACAATGGAATTTTGTCAACTCACCCCAGTCAAATGTACAGGTCCATATGGTTTACCAGCAAGGCTTTGCAAGGATGCATCATCTATCACTAGTTAGCCAACGACATCAATATGTCGACCAGTACAGAAAGTGTGCCTAATGAGAAAAAAATGCCCAGAATACCCCTCCACAGAAAAAAGACAATATGTTAGATGTGAATAACCATAGACCCATCCCTGTATTAACGGTGGTCTCCAAAATTATTGAAAGAGCCATTTTTCATCAACTAAATGATTACATCTTTGACCATAACCTACAATATCAATATCAGTCAGACTTTCGTGGAAATCATTGCACAGATACTGGTTCATTTTCAGGGCCACGAGGCTAGAAATTTGAAAAGGAAATTTTGTAGGAATAGTTTTTCTGGATATGAAGAAGGATTTTAAGTGCGTTTTCCGTGCTATACTGCATCAAAAGTTTTCTGTAGTAGGTGTTACATCCAGTGAATGATTTTAATCCTACTTACATTGTAGGGTGCAAACAGTTTATATTAGTGACACATCTTCAAATCCTGGACAAATTGTGAACAGTGTCCCCCAAGTCACCATACTGGGGTCGCTGTTATTCCTTGTATACTTAAATGACATGCCCGCTAGTGTTCAATGTAAACTTAGTCAGTAAAAGGACCACAACACCCTCTTAGTTTCTGGACAAGATCCCAAAATTCTGTCTAAAATACTTAATACAACTTGAAATAATGTCACCACTGGGTCATTGGAAATTACCTGTTATTGCTGCACAGGCAGGGATAAAACGGAACTGATCCTTTTTGGCACCAAACGCAAATTGGAAAGTGTTAGGAATTCACAATTCACACATAGAGGAGTCACCAATCAAGGTTCCCCTCACATCAAATATTTTGAAATTCAACTAGACCCACATCTACGGGGCAATAAGGTTTCGACTAACGACATCAGCAAAGCCAATTCCCGCCTAACATTTTCATGTCAGCAAGCAGAAAATTAAAATGAACATTAAAAAAAAGATATCATGTTCTTCCCTAATTAGCTGTCATTTTGACTACTCAGTTTTATCTTGTTACCATAGTCTGGTGGAAGCCTACAAAGCAGCTTCAGATGATGGAAAACAGTATATTGCTCTTCATATAGGAAGGGGGGGGGGGTCTATGGTACAGGTTCTCTCTTCAAAACTTGCATCAGAAGAATGGTAAAGTTTTGGCAGCAGGGCAATGCAACATGGGCTAACTTACATGCACCAGGTTTACAATAACAAATGTCCCATATATTTTAATAATTATATACCACGTTATTGCAGATACACACACTTAACACCCATCAAAGTCAGAGAAACCTTTTCATCCATCAGGTAACTCTCTCCATCCAGTTTCATTTTATTATGTCAGAGCAAATAATGAAATTTTCTCCCTTCGGAAATTAAGAAAATCCTCTGGTCCATTCTAAGCACAGGGTCAAAACGTACCTATTACGATATAGTGTAAGAGTTGAATCCCCCCATTACCTTTGTAAGTGCTATGTGCTACCAGTTCAAGCTCATAAATCCAATCCATCGGCATCCAAATAAATACAGCATGCTATTGCATTATCATCTACCTGACAAGCCATCCATATCATTGGTATTTTACCGTACAGTGTATTATATCATATTATACATTTTTACTTAATTTACCTATTCGTACAATGTAGTTGTATGTAATGTTATGTGTTGTGCATACTTACATTTATATATTTGTGTAAATATTGTGTAGTATTTTATTTTATATGGTGAGATTGCCCATTTAGCTCTTGAGGGCTGATGTTCTGGGGGCCCTCAGGAATTAACCACTAGGTTTTAAGAGCTACCCTTCAAAATAACTCTGGATTTTATGCGTATGTGAACTGTTTTATATATTTATAACATTGATTGTGCAAAATGAATCGAATCAAATACAAAAATCGGATGCCTACATCAATCTGTATTGAAGGGATGATGTGATTTCTGCTCCCTGTATTTCATACAAAATAGAAAGACAAAAATAATGTCTATGTTGACTTGAATTAAATACATGTAGATGCCGAATCGCTTTATTGTCATGCTGATAACTACTATGTTAGGAAAAGAGATATTTTCAGGAGATCAACCTCAATTTGTGAATCAAAATGAACACATTCGAAATCCTTATGTATTATATTAAAGAGTGTAAATATCATTTTAAAATCATTGAACATGTGATCAGCATGTACATTTTGCCCAGAAAAATCATCAACTCTAATATGTTGTTCTGTAATTGAACAATATTATCAAGTTGACTGCATGAAAGCCGGGGACAAATAACAGTAAGCAAGTTGCAGATAATTGTGGATACATATGCTTTAAAGAGAGTGAAGTTTTGTCTTGTACATTTATGCATGGTTTACCATTTGTGATGCAATGGCTTTGCTTGTTTTAAACTCTGCATATTTGTGTCTGCGTGGTAAAGACAATCTACTTAAATCTGAGGCATGGGAGAAGCGTTCAGCTGGATAACCTAGAATTGAGGCCAGACAATTAACATTCATAAATGTCTCGATAGTGTGGGCATCTCCCACATTGTAGTGCCATTTCACCACAGCCTGCTGGTTCCATTTTGGCTGATATTATAAAGCAGTACAGGCGAATTGAGGGATTCATATGCATTTGTGCTTAGGAAGTAGCGATGAGGACATCACGTTAATATGTGAAATACGTGTATAGTACATTTCAGTACAGTTGTTTCAGTCCAATGGTTGAGCCCAAATATAGTGTTTGCTTGGATAAATTTCTTCAAGAGACCAGAATTGTGTACAACAGCACAAACACATTTACATGTGTATACAAAGGAGAGTACGAGAGAAATTGTACCTCCCCAAAGAAAATATTCATCTGATGATACAGACCAAAGGAAGGCAAGGCTAAGTGAAAAGCACGCAAAATATACTAGAAACTGGAAATTCGAATCAGGAAAGTAAAGACAATAATAGGGAATCTGTGCCAATAACGGTGACTATATTTCAAATGTTACAGCATGGTCTGGACTTTCACATCAACAGTAACAGTCAACTGTATACGTACCACAACAGTACAAAAGGAGAAAGCCTAGCAGAACACTGAAGCACATGGATGTGCCAAATATCAGGTAATAAAACAAAATCTCATCGCAGCAAAGAATGAGTTTTTGGAGCAGATTCTCCCTTACAGAATTTTGCTGACAACATCCATCATCATGCAACCTTTGCCTACATCTAGTGGTTGTGTCTCAACACAACAGGATGCAGCATATTGTGCTGGCAAGGGTAAATTGGGTGGATGGCCATAGATTAATGTGGACTCCATCTTCTCATCCTGAAAGTGGCAAATTATTTTATAAACCTGCGGATGGGACATGTTTTCCTTGCTTCAGGTATATTTCTCAACCATCTTACCTGACTCTGTGACGTCGCTAGCCGGGGTCGGCTGCGTAATGCATATATAGAAATGGTAACAACGGATTTTGCATATCATACATTAGTACAGGGTTTAGCAGACCAATCAGTGGCTAATGCCCTTCTGGAGGTAGCAGCACGAGACGTTATAGTACCAATAAATGGAATAAACGTGCTGACTGATGCTAGGCACTGCTGGCGTAAAAGTGCCAGATACAGTGATATCGTCTCCTCATGAAATTTGACCCCCCATGTACTGCAAGTTGAAAAAGCAATCAAGAGGGGAAAGCGTGTGTTTTTAATGTTTTTTATATTGTATGCTCTTGTCTGCTCTTATGATTTTTCTGACACTCGTGACCCTTTTTTAATTTATTTTTCTCATTTTCTTAGGCAGTCTAGCAACCAGAGGATCGTGAAAACAATTCCAGTAGCCCATCAACTTCTTTAGATTCAGGTTTTAGACTGAGTCAACATGCAGCATTCGTGAGAAATTTTCTGGTTTACTGCATTCTGCAACACATGTCCAAACCTGCTATGGAAAAGAGTCGAAGGATAACCCTCTCCCCAATTTAAAGGACTATGATGTGCTATATATATTCTAACTCTGATTCCTATACATAGTTCTGGTGCTTATTAACTGTAACAGCCGTGATATTGGCTGTTAACGGCAAATTCAATAAGAAAACAAAACTTCATAAATGTAATGCAGGCCAGGATTGTCACATTTACTTTGATATAGCACAGCATCAAGGTAGGCTTGGCATTCTAGGTCATGTTGCCCACTAGACACACCCTCTAAAAATCAAAGTGAAGCCATAGGAGATGAACTGTTCATGTTTGCGTACAGCTAGTACAATTTACGTCTTATGTATGGCAGTGGTGTGGCCAGTACGTTAGAGCTGGATTTTGACACTTGTTGCGTAAAAGCAACATTCATCACGAGGGGAACAGATTTGAGGCAGTATCTCGTTGACTTTGATCAGAATGGGCTCATATTGAAGGATTTGGCCATGTTGAGAAGATTTAAATGTGGTTCCTTGAGGTGCGTTTAGACTGTGGATCACTCTTTCTTTGACAAATTTGATGATCGTCCTTCAAAACGTCAAGTTCATTTGTTCAGGAAACCGCGTGAATGACTAAACATTTACTGATATCCACAAACTGTCATATCATCCAACAGCTAAAATATGCCACAAACTGTCCCATACTAAAGAGTGTGTCCATTTGCCACAGTAGCGTTGCAATGAATCAACAAGACTTGCACATAAGTTATTGTCATCGCCACCTAAAATCGCAAAGGGAAATAGGATGAATGGTAACAACTAAAATCTAGTGGAACATCACCATTTTAAGACTGTTTAGCACAAGATTTACATGCAAACCATCAAATATTATATCGCAAATGTTGGCATTGTTGCGTCTTCACATTTAACGGCTTTATGCAATGTTACTGTGCGTTTTGTTCATTATGTTTTTCGGAGGGGTAAATATCAAATGATGCATTTCAGAACCATATATTCAGGATTTCGTTGTATAGATATCTGTTAATAACGCATGGGCAGTGTTGTAGGCCAGTATTGCGCATATGCACGGATATTCTCCATTATTGTGAGAATAAGCAGATTGTGTAAACAACAAATTGATAATAGTTCACCCCTAATACTGATCAGAGCAACATGTAAAATAACATACGTAGTTTTACATGCCAAGCAGGAAGACCTCCATAATATGAATAGCCAAAATATGTTATGATATTGATAATTTCCCATTTTATCAGGACTTATTGAAATCTATTTGTGCAACTCTGTTTTGTCTCATGGAAATGGTTTTGTTCTTATAGCCACAGTCTCGCTTTGTATATAAACACACAGGCGCGCACACACACACACACACACACATATGTATATATATATATATATATATATATATATATATATATATATATATATATATATATATATATATATATATATATATATATATATATATATATATATATATAACACACAGAGAGTCACTCCTGACTTGAGACAGACAGTCACTGACAAAGGAAACCGGTGGTTTAAACCTGCCCACCAAAGATTTGAAAATGATTCGTCATTGACTACAGACTTTATTTTTTACCAAACTAAATAAGCCTTACCACTTAGAACCCCAAATATACTAATTGTGCCAAACGAACACAGAGAGAGAGAGAGAGAGAGAGAGAGAGAGAGAGAGAGAGAAAGAGAGAGAGAGAGAGAGAGAGAGAGAGAGAGAGAGATTCCTATATCCATTCTGAACTATTTTAGCATTCTTTTGTGTAGAAGTCTGAGCACAGGGCAAAGTCAAAGTCAAAGCAAGCTTTATTTTACATCGGTGCATGGTTTAAACATTCAAACATTAGCGGAAACTGATAGTCACTGATAAGACAAGTAAAATGTATATAAACTAACTAAAAATAATAATTTATACCTTAAGATGTACATATAATGGCCATAACAAGGGGATGTAACACTTGGAAACTATAGGTTACAAAGGGCACACTAACACTTTACCCCTTGCCATGTACTAATCATTTTTTTAAAAGTTATTGAGGCTGACTGCTTTACGGCAATCTGGAGCCAGGTCATTCCAGGTTCTGGGTGCTAGGGAGCGTAAGGAATGTTTGGCGAAAAAATGAGTGTGTATTGTGGGGGTATTCTAATGCTATGTGCTTCACCAGATTGGAATGAATACATCCACAGTCCATGAAATCATGATTTTATGAATTTCACGAAAACGAACACCTTGAACTGATATACCAGTACTGCTAATAACAAATTCACTGCAACGTTTGAACGTGCTACAGATTGATACACTGTTATTCCGGTGAAGGTACGGTGGTATTTGCTGCTTAAGACCACTGTTGCTTGCCAAGAAGGTTGATACTCTTACTCAGGTACTTTAAAATCCAGGCAATTTAAACAAAGGAACAAAATTATAGGCATAAAAAGAGGTGTTTGGCAAAGGTGCCCTGAACTGACACGTTCCAAAAATGCTTGAAATATTTAAACAAATCCTTTAACCAATTTAACATGATGTGGAGCAACATCCATGTTCAGGAGAGTTGCTCACCACGCTCAAGTATCAAATGATAAAACGCTGAGAAACAAACTATGCTGGAGTAGCATTTTCATACCTGAGAACAGACTGCAAGATGCAAGATAGGACAACCTACATGTTAAACAGGTATCCTAAAAAAACGGAGAATCTTTGCCCAGAAATACAATATATTGCCAGGGTATCAGTTTTGGAGACCCGAATGAGCACTCCAACTAACAGGGTAGGGCACCCTTAATGTTACCAGAAAATACTGCCTTCTGCTCATGTGGTGCATGTGTTCTAATATTTATTTGAGGTCAACTCTTTTTAGGCTGCTCACATTTCTGTACTAGGTAAATTTTATGTTTTCTTACCTAGTACGACCAGATAACACGATGTAATATTACATAGAATGGAATCTTAAACACTTTCACAAATACATATCATCATTAGTAGTGTCACTAGGGGGAATCAGATAATTCAGATGTAGAAATCATAAACTACTTTCGATATGCATGGTTTCTGCCACAGAATCATCAGGTTCAACTCACAAATAGCTGCAAATGATAACCACAGGAAGCTAATGCAGCTGTTATGTAGACATTAAATGATCAAAATGTTGTGGTTTTATATTGCAAAATGACTGGAGGGGAATGAGTGTATTTTGACATTGTCGCTTAAACGTGCCGTAATTAGACTTGTAACTGTTAGTTTCATGATATAAACACAGAAATTGATTGCACGGCTGTACCTTAATGTCATGTTCCCTTTTCTCTGCCTAATAATGGTGATGATGATGATAATAATAATAATAATGATGATGATGCTAATAATGTATATATATATATATGTTCACATGGCTTAATGGATATTTAGTATCCTGGTGCATATACTGGTACCATATTAATTGACGTTTAAAGCCATCTATCGACTTTTACATATTACGACTGTATTGTACTCACAAACTATTTTCATTGTGTGTATATATGATATGTTTATCATAATCTGTCAAATAAAGTGTACATTTTGTTGACTTCCATATAAGATATCATGTTTATTCACCAGCTGTTGTTGTTTTCGTTTCTGTTTTGCATGATGACACTTTTGCTGCAAAGTGAGCTAACACAACCATAGTTATTAGTCACCTGGTTATGACATGAGGCCTCTGGTATTTTGTCGACAGGTTAGAATTTAGGCCGAGTCGACACGAATGGCTGCTATGTTTAAATTTCGATACAAAATGATTTAATTGCACTTAATTACTTCCAGTTTGAATACATGCGAATTTTTCTGACCAAGGCCATTCTATACATACATACATACATACATACATACATACATACATACATACATATACACATACACACAAGTGCTTTTCTGATATGTACACGGATGGTTATTAGCCAATAGTACAAATTCGATTTAATCTTTGTGCACTAAACGTGATGAAAAGAGTGCCACTGTGGCGTCACATACATTAAATCGGAATCACTTAATTATTTTTTAATCGTTTATGTAACATGAGGCGGTCACATGCATTAATATTATTGAGAACTTTATCCTATCACATCGCATTACAGTGGTTCCAAACACAAAAAATGATGGATAATCAGAACAAGATGTCTGTTTCTCTCGTGTTATAATTGATGTTGCACCACTATTATTACATGTTTTTAAATGTTAGAGGACGGTGAATGTAGAATGTGTCCACTAAATGGAATGGCTGGCAGGACTAATGTTCATGTTGCTCTTAGTATTGCTGGAAATGACAGGAAAGTTCGAGAAATAAGCTATGTTCTCCTAGACGCCTGGGGAATGAACAACATGGACTCTCCTTATTGGTCAGCTGTGGATAACAGCAAATGATGTATAATGAAAATATATTTTATAAACCAGCGCTGCCACCTATGCGCACGCCGTGAACTGCTAGTAAGTACATACGGTATAATGTGACGTGATGCGACATGTTACATTGCTTTCATTCATTTCAGTTACAACCCTAAACGATTTGACATGGTCTATTGCAGTATTGGCTAAAAAAACAATATCAATTGTATAAACACAGTATATGTATATCACAATTGGAATGGCTGTGAATTGGTGATAGAAGACAACAGAGTAGGATAGTCCTCTGGCACAGCTTCACGCTGGCCTAATTTGCATGTATACTCATAATCTGTTTGTTTAGTGTTCAGAAGGCGTCTTTAAAACAAAACTTTGTTGAAAAATGCTTTCAAAAGGGAGTAATATATATTTTGGTTGACATGAGTATCAGTCATTTTGCTACTCTTTCTGTTCGAGATCTGAATGTTCAAAGTCTGAACTCTACATTTGACTTCATATGTTACTCGATGATCTATCAAAGAATGAATTTTAATTTGACGCTCTATTGTATTTGTGTCTTTTCGTCCAAAACCACTTCCTCGTAGTCATTACCCTATTCCCTTTACTCTTCATAAGCTAACCTGTCACTGTCTAACTTATATACATAAAAGTAGTATTGTCCATATTGCACACGTTCCTCTGTAAAATTTGACATAGGCTGTATTAGCCCAAATAAATTAAAGGGTCTTCAGCGGGTAACTACTCAACATGTTTCGGAGCCTTTTACCCGTACATGTCTCTCTGAGTAGCGGCTCCTTGTCAAAGCTAAATATTCAGCAAAGACAACCCACATAATAATGAATAAATATGAACGTGGCAATTAATGAATTAACTAAATACGTGAAGTTTTGCTTATAAATGCGGAGCTTCATATCAAAGAAGAATACCTGTCAAACAAACCATAATTACCAAATTTGCATAGTACAAGTTCAGATAAGAACAATTTGACTTACCCCTGAACCAATATGTACCCTTTCTAGCTGGACAGATTATCCTAGTTAACACAGGAAACCTGGATGGAAATCAATCCATCGACTGCATCACTTTTCAATCTTGACCATTATGTAATGATTTCTATAGGAGCCACCTGTAGCTCCCACGGTGGCTTACATATATATTTACATAAAAGGTTCAAGTATACTGTGCCACACTTGTATACGCCGAACAGAATCTGGGAAGGGCAATTTATTGATATATCTATGGATGTTGCTGATAAACAATTATTTGTGTAATATTTATCGACCGCCCAGAGACAGAAACAGTGACATAGAATTGTTTATAAAAGACATCATCCGTATAATCAAAACCTTGTCACTTGAATCATCCAACAAAATTATTGTTGGAAATTTCTGTTTGAATCGGCTCAAAATGAACACCAAACAGAAATATAATGAATATTTAGATACAATGTAATGATATGGTTTTTATCTCAAAGTAACGTTGCCCATTAGGCTAACAGACAGAACAGCTACCCTGATGATCAAATCTTTTGTAAAAATTTCAAATTCAAATACACCATGCATTTCTGGCATCACACTTTCCGATCTGTCGGATCACTTGCCTATTTCTCCCTGTGTCCATTTAAAACCAAAAGTCCGAGGCCCTCCAAAATATGTCCAAATAAAGACTAATCCCAATGCCTAACAAAAATTTTGTGATGAAGTAAATCAGACTGGCATTACGCATGCTCTGAAATCCGACATTCAGTGTGATTCAAATGAAAATTGCAATTAGTTGGAAAATTTTTTATCTTTCACTAACATTGGACCCAGACTTGCAGCTAAAATGAACATAACTGACAAACCTCCTTTCACATCATATCTTTTAATCCCTATAGAAAATTCCTTTTCCTTTTCATTAGTTGATATGACTGGCATCAATAATGTCATGAATAATTTTAAAAAACTAAAGGCCAGCACAGGGCATGACAGCCTATCTATAAAAGTGCTCAAAGGCCTGTCATCTATTTTGAAACCATTTAAATTCTGCCTGCCATATCAATTTTTTTAATAAAGTGGTTTATGAACAGTTAAATGAGTATTTCATTTCAAAATCATTATTTTACAAAAGTCAGCATGGGTTTAAAAAACTTCGCTCAACCGAAACGGCGTCCTTGCAATTTACAGACAGAATCGCAAATTTACTTGATAGAGGTGAAGTTCCCTTAGCAATATATTTATATCTGTCTAAGGCTTTTGACACTCTGGATCACCAAATTCTCTTGCATAAACTTGAATATTATGGCACAAGAGGAAGCACTTTGAATTGGTTTCAAAATTACCTTACAAATAGGAAACAATATGTTCGTTTTCTGATGTTTGTTCTGATATTTTGCCTACCAGGGGTCCCCCAAGGATATATCCTTGGCCCGTTTCTATTTATAATAAACACAAATGTATAATGTAAATTCAAATTTAGCCTCAACTAAATTTGATTCATTACTGAAGGGTGATGACACCACTTTGATAAATTCCCTGTGCTACTTTGACTCGGTATCTGATGTTGATTTCAGTGCATCAGACTATAAATATGGAATTGAACAATGCTTATAATTAGTTAGCAGCTAATACATTATCACTGAATATAGCCAAAACTACGTACATGTTATTTCAATATCCATAGAGAAAGAAAAGTTTACTTCAGATTTGAAAATTGATGGTATCTATATTTTAAAACAGATAAATTTGATTTCTTTGGCTTATGCATTCGAGAAAATTTGAATTGGAATGTCATGTACTCAAAATTGGTAATAAACATTCTTAAGTGGTTAGAATTTTCAAAAGGTTGAATAAATATATTCCCACAAGGACTTTAGTCATTATATATGATTCACTTTTTCTGTCGCATTTAAATTATTGTATCCTTGCCTGGGGCTACTCCCATTATCGTATCGTCATCTTACAGAAAAAAGTAGTACGTCTTTGTTTCATGCAAATTATAACGCACACACAGATCCACTTTTCAAGAAACTGAATATATTAAAAATTTATGACATACTTCAGTTAAAGGCACTCAAATTTTCTTACAGATATACTGAAAATGATATCGCCAATTATTTTCACAACATGTTTGCAAATCCTACTGTAACGCATTTATATTTTATTCATTTTACAAGAAATACTATTCTTCCTATTCCCACCAAAATCAAACAAAATAATTGTGTCCGTTATTACATTCCTCGACTATTGCAAAACACCCCGCCATGTATTAAAGACATATATACACCCATTTATACCTTGTTTTTTTCAAATAACATTAAGTTGTTTTTTGTCAAGAAATATGAAGATAAGTGTACCATACACACTCGCTTTGTATGTAACAATTTTATTTTTAACACAGCACTGTCTTGTAACTTGATTTTGTTGATGTAATTTTCCAGCAAACTGCCCATATTGACCATTTTAAAGCGAATGTTTTCTTCCCTTAGGTGGCTCCAGCGGGAGTGGATATCAAGTGCTTAGGTGGAGTGATCGTGACATACATTTTATTGTAAATGATATTTCTTTTTCAAAGTCACACTTTAGTTGTCACATATGATGTGCATTTACTGATCAATGATATGTCAAATAAAGATATTCTGAGTTTGAGTTACAGATGAGCTCTACATAAGTAAACAAGCAAAATCCTTCATAACAGTGAAAAGGCACATAAAACATATATTCACAATGTTCCATCAACATTATTGTCCAGAAGTCATTATACTGTACAACTTTGCGCTTTTTATGGATGCCTTCACTGTATAAACAGGGAAATAAATTACTTCTCCTCCAATAATTATTAGCTGACATTTACTGTTTTGTACAGTTGTTATTCACACACACACACATACACACACACACACACACACACACACATATATATATATATATATATATATATATATATATATATATATATATATATATATATATATATATATATATATATATATCGTTAAAGACATGCAGTTTATACCTTTCTGGGTGAGAAAATATTCCAAATGAACTGCTGAAAGAAAACATTTCCGTAAGAAAGCATCAGCTGTAAAAGCGAAATTGGTCGACATAATTTTGACGTATTTCAAAATTTAATGATGTCTGTCCATCTGAATATTAAATGGTGCTACCACAACATGAGCTAATACACTCCCATTGGACACAAGCCCTATATTATGGCTGAAAAACGTACGTGTTGCAAGGGATTTAGCTTTCGGAAATAAATGAATAACCTATTGATATTGTGAAATTTATTATGTGCATCTGACAGGCCTTAAACACTTGTTTATCATAAATGGCGTTTCACTAATAAAAAAATGAATGTCCTATTTTTCATTTTGAGGGACAGATATGATTAACCTTCGATTTATATTGCGAAATATTACGTGCATAAAAAAAATTGTTTTCTTGCGTTGCTTGATGAGAAATGCGACACTTGAATTGTGACGGAATCAGATGCGAAAGCAGCTATCCAGACATACCGTTTCTTTGTTTGAAAAAACACTTAGTCCCTAACTGGATTTCTCATCCCATGTTAAAAGATATTAGGATTCTATTACATAAACTAGGTATAACGTTAGTTTTATTTTTTAGGATATCAGAATAGAATACGATAAGTAAATGGGGCAATGTAATCATGTAAGGAATTGTATGGGTTATATTATAAAAAAGATCCATACCTACCACATAGTGTCCCAGTTTCTGTCCTAATACCACCCGCATTCAATATATAAAGGAGTATACTCCCATGTTTACACATATCCGTTATAAGACCGCCCCAAAGTGTATGTTGAATAACATATTCTAACTAAAATTCAACTGCTGTCTTCAATATAAGCCCATGCCTCATAAATTTATTTGCTCTTATGCCCCATATGTTGAGAAAGAGTGCATGCTGCACAACAGGCTGAGGCCACGATTCTGTTAGTACAATTTTGTCAGAGGAGCGTGCTGTAACACTGAATGCGATATTTCCTTGTCGATAAGCGCCTTGATATAATATCCTAGAAGAAAAATCGCATGACCCCCCCAAAAAAAAATCCATTTGATGATACATTTGCTACTTTTTTTCTTTCCAACTCATAATCCAATGCCGTAAGGTCCATCAAGAAGATCAATTTTTATATCTAAAGGTCCACGGCGTAAAGAGGTAATCTAAAAACGTATCATAACGCATGTCATATCAATAAAACAAAGAAAATCATTTACAGAAATATTGGTGAAATGTATGTGGGGTTGGCATTATACTTTAGTGTGCAGTACGCATAAGTATTTTTGGCTACTCTCTTTCTATATTCTTGCATAATTATCATACTGGCGTTGACATGTACGTCTTAACCTAATGTTTATATGTTCGCCTGTGTGATCATTATGGAATCCTTGCAGTTTTTTTTGTAGGAAACTCCTTTTTTTGTTGAAAAACCTACCGCATATTTCACGTCCATTCTGTTGGATTGATTGCTGCTTGATACTGTAATGTCACACCCCATGAACCAGTGCTGGACGAGTGAAAATAGATCGTGATCTCTTTAAAAAACTGCACTCACATACATGTACACTCTCAAAATTAATCAATATCAGCCAGTATGATTCCCCTGTGGCCAATGGCACTTACATCTCGTTTACATATCAGAGATGCCTATATATCTCTGCACTGTTCAAAGGCAGTGTTAATTATGACAATGATGATATAGACGAGCGTCCTATAGAACATTCAAACAGACTGTCTAACACAGATTCTACTCACTTTGAATGTTTTAAAAGGAATGTCATGCACTTCTTACAAATAAATGGTTGATCGGCGCCGCCAAACATGTCTGAACTGCGACATCTAGAACAAGAAAAAAAATACACCAAGATATATACTCATTAGACAGAACATCATAGAGGAGGAACATAAACATATGGAAGAGCTGATTTGGTTCACAACCAAAGATTAGATCTGGATAATGAAAACTCGGAGGCTGTATGGTTTGCAATTTTTCTTCCCGAAACAGACAATTGTAGTGAGATCTATTTACCGGCCACCAAAACAAACTAACCTTCTGGAACACTTGGACATCACATGTCACAAAATAAGAACAGACTCTCAGTTAGTCGTTTTCGGTGATATAAATATTTCTTCTCTTCATATGGACTCTCGGATGTATAAGAACTGTAAGAGAATTACACAGTAATTTTATCACAAGCAACCCATTCACAATCCAACTCGTATCGGTAATACCTTATCTGGCCTTGCTCACATAGTGTGTAACACAAGTGAAAAATTTGTCAATCTGGTGTAATTTCGGAGGGTCTTAGCGATAACTTTCTTATCTCATGCACTAGAAAACGTGTAAGGGTTCAGATAAATACTAATAACACAATACAGTTACGTTCTGTGAAACTTGCTGCAAGATCACATTCATTGGTCTGCTGTCTAAGGTCACGTGATTGTCTGTATATTCTTCCACTGGTGAAGTCATTGCATGGGTTCTATTCAACCTGCTTTTTTACCAAAAGGACGGGCCTCGTTGCCCCCATTAAGACAATAAGGATAAAAACTAAGTAAGAACCCAGCATTATAATCGAAATATTCGACCTTATAAGGTTAGCATACCCCTAGTCATACAAGTGCAGAGAGCAGGGAGGCAGACCACAAAACTATAGGGCTCTCATGAAAAAAATACATAGATTTATGAGAAATGCCAAAAGTTAATATATGCTATACAGAATCTAAGAACAGAAAAAAAAATCGCAAAATGTTATGGCAATATCTCAGATCTGTAAACTCTTGCAAACAAAAAGAGCGCAGCAAACATTGTGTTTGGTAACTTGGGAGAAGCTGATTATGTGAAAGGTTTTTTTTTCAAATTTTGAAAGCGCTGTGGTGAATAACTTGCCTTTGGTAAACGTTTTATATGGTGTGGGTTTAACAAACTTTGGAAATCATTATTAAAATTTTCATAGTACTGTCAAGTTACGTAAAGCAAGGATAGACTTTGTGACAATGGAATTGTGTCAACTCAACCCAGTCAAATGTACAGGTCAATATGGGACACCAGCATGATTTTCATAAGATGCATCATGTATCACCAATGATCCAATCACACCAATATGTCGATCACTACAAAAACTGTACCTAATCGAATGAAAATGGCAAAAATACCCCTCTACAGAAGAACAACATTAAGTTAGACATCAAAAACTATAGACCCATCAGCATACTAATGGTGGTCTCCAAAATTATTGGAACAGCCATTTTCCATCAACTAAATAATCATCTCTCTGACCATAACCTATTACAGTCAGCCGCCTTTAAACGTCACTTGATAATTCGGCACCCTTGAAATTCGGCAGCAATGAGCTGTGAACGGATTTCCCCCATTGATTTACTACATGATAATCCGGCACCCTTGAATTTCGTCACTGGCATGTTAATTGCAGAACAAAAGGGCTTTTTTCAATTTAATTTGCCTCTTTAATCCGTCATTTGATATTCAATGGAGCATATACCTTGCAATAACATACCTTATTGCGCCGTACCGCAATATCAACAATCACCTGATGTGTTCCAAACAAGTTCCGAGTTGATAAGATGTTTAATTGTTCCCGCCCTAAATGGTTAAATTTCATTGCAATGGCCAGAATCCAATGAGGGATTTTGTGGTGACGACGTAGCAAAAGTTCGGCGCAGAGAAGAACAGTTAAAAGATATGAAAAGTGAGCGCAGTAAACAAAAAAAGATTTCGGAATTCTTTGTGCCAAAATAAGCTATTAAAGCCAAAATATGTCTAAATACGTGTGTGAAATATACCTTTGGGTGGGACATTTATGCCCGCTCGCTCAGTAATTTTGAACCTAACATTAATTGTACATATGGATATGAATACACTGAATAAAGTGGTTTTTTTCCTATAATTTGCACGTTTCGTTTTAAAAATTTCATATGATTGGTAATACGTGTATGTGATTATGTTTTTACTTACTCATTGTTAGGTGCAAATTTAGTCTCTTATTCTCTATATATTCTGGTAATTATACTGTGATTTGTTAATCTGGCAGCCGTGATAATCCGGCAAAATGACCAAAAACAGATGGTGCCAGATAAACGCGCCCTGACTGTATATCAATATTAGTAAGGCTTTCGTGGAACTTATTGTATAGGCACTGGTCTGATTCATTTACAGGGCCACATCAGGCTAAAAATTGGAAAAGGAAACCTTGTAGGAATTGTTCTTTTTAATGTGCAGAAGTATTTTGACAACGTTAACACACGCTGTTCAGCGTCACAATTTCTGCACTGAGTATTACATTCAGTGAATGGGTTTAATCCTACTTAAATGTATCCGGTAGGGTGTAGACAGCTTATATCAGTGCATCTTTACATCCTTGACAAATTGTGAACGGCGCCCCCCAGGCACCGCTGTTATTTCTCGTATATGTAAATGACATGCCCACTAGTGTTCAATATGAACCCATTCAGTAAAGGGATGACAATATTCTCTGAGTTTTTGAACAAGATGCCCAAATCTGTATAAATACTCAACACCAACTTGAAACAATGTGAGCAATCGCTCATTGAAAATAAGTTTTCCCTTCACATGGATAAAATCGAACTGATCCTTTTCCGCACCAAACACAAATTGAAAAGTGTTAGGAATTTAAAATATACACATAAAGGAGTCACCATTAAAGCTTCCCCTCACATTACATACTTACGAATTCAACCAATTCAACCAGACCAACATCTATGGGGCAATAAGGTTGCTAGTAACGATATCAGCAAAGCGAATCCCCGTATACAATTTTCATGATACCAAGCAGAGAACTTAAATAAACGTGAAAAAAGATATCATGTTTTGCTCTAATTAGCTGTCATTTTGATTACTGGGTTGTATCCTGGTACCATGGCCTGGCAAAAGCCTACAAAAAACGCCAGATGATGGAAAGTAGAATGATGCCCTTCATAAAAGAATGGGAGCCTATGGTACATGTTCATGCTCCAGAACTTGCATCAGAAGCATGGTTTAGTGTTGGCAACTGGGCAATGCAACATGGTTTATCTCACATGCACAAGGTTTACAATAACAACTGTCCTATAGATTTGAACAAAATGTATATCAAGTTAGCGTAGGTACACACCCATGACACCCGCCAAAGTCATAGCAACTTTTCATCCATCAAGTAATTCTATCCAGTCAATTTCATATTATTATGTAAGAGCAAACAAAGGAATTCTCTTACTTTTGAAATTACGAATATCCTCCCGCTGGTTCATTTAAAGCACAACAGTGCCTTTTACGATATAAGTCTATAGGACCACAAACTATTTAAATGTTATGCCAGCCAGAATTATTGCATTTACTTTGATACAGCACAGCATAATAAAAAGCGTGGCATTGTAAGTCATGTTGCCCATTATGCACACCCTCTGACAAATTAATGTGAAGCCATAGGAGATGAAGAGCCATGTTTAGTGACACTAGTGCAAGTTATTTCGTATGTATGACTGTGGTGCAAGCAGGGTATTAGAGCTGAAATTTATATTTGTTGGGTAAAAGCAACATTCATCACGAGTGGAACACAATTGAGGCAGTGCAGCATTGACTTTGATCGGAGTGGGTTCATCTTGCAGGATTTGGCAATGTTGAGTTAAGTTAAATGTGGCTCCTTGAGGTGTGTTTACATTCTTGGATCGCTCTTTCTTTGAAAAGTGATATGATCTTTCTTCACAACTTTAGGTTCATATGTCCAGAAAAGCGTGTGATTGAACCGACATTTACTGATATCCGCAATCTGTCTTATCTTCCAACAGCTAAAATATGCTACAAAATGCCCCATAATGAAGAGTGTGTCCCTTTGCCCCAGTAGCGTTGCAATGAATCAACAAGGTTGCTTAGCACAAGATTGACAGATGGGGGCGTGTTTTTGAGATTTAAATGGTCTAATATTATATCGAGTATGTTTGCACCGTTGGTTTTACAAATTTGACAACCTTGTGCAATGCTACAGAACGTTTTCTTCATTAAGTTTTTACGGAGAGGTTATAGTCAACTGATGCATTCTAAAACCGCTTAGTAAGAATTTGCTTGTATAGATATCTGTTCATAACGCATGGGCGGTGTTGTAGATCAGTATTAAGCATATGTACGGATAGTCTTCTCTATTCGGAGAATTAGCACATTGTGAAAATCGTAAATTCATAATTATTCCTACTAACACCTACCACTCATCAGAGCAACATGCAAATTACCAACGGTATTTACACGTTACAAACAGAAAGACCGCCATAATGTAAATGACCAAAATAGGTACTAACATTGAAAATATCTCATTTTATCTGGCCTTAGACAAATTTATTTCTGCAACTGTATGTATCATGTAAACAGTTTTGCTCTGATAGCGACGGTCTCTTTCTCTCTCTCTCTCTCTCTCTCTCGATATATATATATATTTATATATATATATATATATATATATATATATATATATATATATATATATATATATATATATATATATATATATATATATATATATATATATATGTAAATTTATAATTTTACCAGAGTCAAATTAACATGTGGCAATCAGATATTGTATAGAGGATTAACAAGTTGTGGGTCTCATGATCAACAACAGATCAAAATTAAATATGTAAATGTATTTGAAAGACACTGTAGCTATGTATTACATCTGACTTGCACTTTAACATGAAGAGCATTTTTCTACATATGAATTTTTTTTCCTGGATACAATTTTATTTTCCTAACATGCAGTTTTATACGTTAGATTCCAACCATGAGACACTTTTTTTGGAACACCTTTTCTATTTACAACACTAGATCACAGTACATGGAAGGAGGGATCATAAGGTAGCTGGAGAAATTCCTTAAATTAACCTTTGCAACATTCTCTATGTAGGTTTCATCTTGTGGGGTAGCCTTGTCATTCTCTACATGTAGGGAGCCCACTTTACTGTATAAAGTCGCTGCCACAATCACAACACAAACATACCACGTACACGCGAAAGTAATTACATGTAATACTAAGCTGTGTGTCAGAGGATGTGGTATTATGTTTACAGTGAAATGGCCAATACCTTACATACCGGTATGTTCATATACGAATATATGACATACATGCATACAAAGGTTACAAAGATTATAGCCCTTAAATAGACACTGCAAATTACATTAATCGTAATTCACAACTTTATAATCTTAATGCAATCCTGTATTTAGAACAAAAGGCAAATACTGTCAGACAGGCGTGCTACTGCGGGTGGAAGTGTCTGCTTTGCCTGCAAATACATGTGTACTGAGATTTCAGTTCAGTTGACCCAGTGGAGTGGTTGAGACCAAACAGTGTTCCTTTGGGTAAATTTCTACGAGAGACCAAATTTTTGGGTAAAATGAACAACAAATAATTTGCATTTATATGTAATGCGGAGTTAGAGAGAAATTGTACGTCCAAAAGGAAAGTATATGTCTGATGATGCAGACCAAAGGAAAGTAAGGCTGACCTAGTGGAAGCAGGCATAAAAGGGGGCCCTGGAATTTTTGCTATACAGATGATGAAAAGGGGGACTCTATGAAAAGTCAAGACAGTGAAGACAGTAATAGTGGCAACTGTGCCACGAAGGGTGACTACATTTTAAATATTGCAGCGTGTTCTGGACCATCATATCATCAGTAATGGTGAAGCAAAACCATTCTCAACAGTACAAAAGGAAAAGGTCCAGGAGAATACTGAAGCACATGCATGTTCTGAATATCAGCTAACTGAACAAAATTTCGCGCCAGACGAAGAATTTTTGCTGGTACAGTTTTCTTCCTGCAGAATTTTGCTGACAAAGTTAATCATCATGCAACATTATGTTGCCGCCAACCAAGTGGTTCAGTCTAAACAGGATATTGCATGTTCGGCAGGCAAGGGCAACTTGTGTGGATGGCCATAGATTAACTTGGACTGCACCTTCTCATAATGGTAGCAAATCTATGGTGAACATGCGGATAACACATGTTCTCCCATGTCAGGTATATTGCCCAACTAGCTTACCCGACCCTGTGTGGTACCCAACATATGTGTGCTGGGTGGTATATATATATATATATATATATATATATATATATATATATATATATATATATATATATATATATATATATATATATATATATATATATATATATAAGAATAACAACAAATGCATACATATTTTGGATATAATAAATTAATACTTGAGTTACCAGACCTATAAATGGGTGACGTCCTTCTACAGGAGATAGCACCATGAGACATTACAGAACCAAAAATCGAATACACATACGGACTGATGCCAGGCACTGTTGGCGTAAAAATGTCGGTTACATGATGTCGTCTGCTTAGGAAATTCGACCCAACATGTACTGCAAGTTGAAACCGTAACCAAAGAAGAAGAGAACGTGTCCCGAAGACATGATCTTATACTCATTAGGAAAATATATGAAAAAATTAATCAGGAAGATGTATCAATTGTCACACATGCACATGATGATAATGCACGTGTAATTAAGCTTGTGTGTGAGGAGACAGACAAAAGTGATAATGCAAAGGACACGTGGCATGTGACAGAAACCATTACCAAAGAGGCCATGGAAAAATGCAAGGTGTAATGTGCAATTCAGCCAAAGTGTGGCATGCTGAACTCAACGACCAATCTGTGTCGATCCGCACTCATATTGGTTAATGAAAAATTGCAATGGAGATGCTAACAAGCTAACAACATGCATAGATAAGATAATTACGACCCCTTTAAATATAAACATGAGAACCACAGCCCCAAATTCTGGTGTTATTAGGAAGCCCCTTAGTATGTGCTAACAAAAGCTGGACTTTAGGACTTTGTTGCTTAAAGTATTCTGCATACTTTTCTCCACAAATTACTAGTATACAAAGATGCTGAGAGTTCCAAGCACTGCATGGATACTTATTATGTTGAAACTTTTAGTAATACCTGCCTGCAATGCCGCGAAAAACGGACTGTTTTTGTCATTGACGCTTATAGATTTTCTATAAATTGGGCTGTCCTTGACAGGAACGAACATGTGGACAATACTTCCACCTCACACAAACAGAACAGCACTGACGCAAACCCGAAAATACAAACACATGTCAAAGTTTTAAGAAGGAAACAAACAATTTCAGGCAAACTTTTTGGATCAAATGGATGGACAGGGTTTACTCAGAGCATAGTTAGACAAAATAAGGTAGTAATTTTTCTGTATCTACAGGGAGCAGTCTACACTATCTTTGTTTTATTGTGTATTTGTGCAAAAATTAACAGCTTGTCATATTTTTGATCAAGAAGGGTGCAGTAAATAACCTTTCTGGCTCTTAGATAGTCTAGCATGCAGTTAAACCCTCAATGTGACTGTTACACATATCCTGATGTCCACGTGGTCAGCCCAAGTATAGCCTATTCAGTTAAACCGTTTCCAGGGTAATATTAAGAAAAGCAAACCCGAACCATTCACCAGGAAAGGCAGTGAAACGGCCATCACCTCATCTCCCAGTGAACCTTCCCTGTTCTAGAGAGTGTTATTATACACAGCTGTTTCTTACCACTAACTGTGATGGCTTTGTAAATTGCATTTCAATTACACGAGAACGCTTCCAGCTACAGTATATGTTAAATAGCTCTACACATGAAGTGGCACTTTATTAAAACTAACTTGCCTTTTATGGGTGGATGCATGGCTCAAGTCAGGAGAGAAACTCATTTCTTCACATTGGTATTGGACAATGTATGTTGGTGTTTAATATCTGCATTTTTGTATATTTAACTTGGCTGTTATTTTTTGTTTGAAATTTACAAATATGGGGTATGTTTTTCTTAAGGATTTGTACTTCCACCTCACAAACTTTGTCATAGTGCTTGCTGGATTCCCTTCAAACCTTGATTGAGATATAAGAGTTACATCTTAATTCAGTAACAAAATTTCTCTTATGAAGAATGCTCTTCTGAAACTTTTCGTCTGGCAACCAGCCCATCCCTGAACCATGTTTCTTTTTAAAGAATTGTGATATATGAGAAACAAATCAGTAAGTAATGGACAACTGAATTGAGTGGAGTTTACTTCTTACTAGATATTTGCACTCTAAAGTAAATATTTTAGACCAATTGACAAATACAGTGTTCAAGAATCTTTGTGTACTTGGACCTGAAGGGTAGTCTGTGCCTTGAGGGCTTATTCTACACCAAAAATCTCCAAACAGTTAAGATTACAAAGGTGCCATTTTTGCCATCAATCTTGCAGTCATTTTCATTGCTAATCTACCCACACTTCTTGCCCACAGAAAGTGGTATGATTCAAACTGGATATGTATTACTGCGTAAAGTGAAACTAGTTGAACAAAATAGGGTCATGTTCAGGAAGAATTTGTGTAAAAGGAAAGCTAGCGTGCTCCTCCACAGTTCAGTGACGAAGGTTCCTTGTTCTGAGAGACAACTATGAGTGAAAACTACCGCCCTCAAAGACCAAATTTACTAGGTCCCCAGTTCCACTATTTAAGACTCACTTGATCTCATTAAGAGACTACTTACTTTACGTGAGCAATCTTGGACTGACATCTTATCCCTAAATAAATAATTAAATTATTAGTTGTGATCGAATGACATGACAGTACACCCCCCCCATATATATATATATATATATATATATATATATATATATATATGTTTATATACACATGTTTGTATATGGTCCTCTTAAAACAGCTTTGGGTCAATTTTGTCAAAATTCCTTTTTTTTGAATAGCGCAGGTGCTATTGCAATTATTAAGATGGATACACAGTTTCAATTTGTCCATGGAGATTGTTATTTTGCTGCAAAAAGTAAAACAGTACAAAATATGACCTATCTGTGAGAAACTTATTACTGTAAAACGACATATAGAGTACTACGTTAACACACACCGTTTTTATTAGCTGGATTATTTTTTTTACTACATACGTCATTTTGAAGTATCCATGCCATGAACTGGTGGACAATGGATTGATTTTGAGTTACCCTTTTGCCGGCTGTTCAATACAGCTGTATAGCCCGGGAATTCTAGGGCCTTACGTCTGAACTTTAAAATTGGTCGAGCCATTGTATTAAATAGGAGGCCGGGGCTTTAATGTTTCTTTTGTGGCTATTTACCCCTACTGTAAATGAATTTTCCAAAGCAAATTATTGGTTTGCAGAAATTTTCCTTGTGTTTTGATTTGTATTCATTGACGCTATCCTGAAGACTTTGCATCACCCCCCCCCCCAACACACACACACCATAGTGGCGGTTCGAGTCTCATTTGTCTGGCATCATAATTGAATTATATGGCCGCACTTAAAACGATGCGCTGACATTCTGTTGATAAGGCTGTTTAAACCTTGCCAGACCTGCCAACAAGCCACACCACAGACATTGTGTTATCCGGTCATTGTACAAGCTGTTCTTGCACATCTTTGTGATCTACTAGTGGTTTTGTTTTCAATATTCTACCTTAGGTTTCAACCAATAAGGGCTGTCAATACCTCTTTTTATTGAGTGACCAGAAAATTATGTCTAGGCCTAAATACCCCAATCATTTTGAAACGATTCGGACAAATTCAAAGTAACCGTAACAGTAAAAAGAGACAGACATATTATCAGGTTACAATATTTTTCAAACCTGGGTAGAGATACGCTTATCCCTGAATTAGCCCTAGACCAATTCTCTATTGTGTGCTACTCTTCTGAATAGTTTTACTTCCACCCCGACTTTGCAAACGCGCTTTTCCGAGTAATGCAGCCAGCTCCAGCTTGAGGTGAAAATTAGTATAGCTAGCTTTTGATTATTGTCACTCATGATGCATCACTTTTACTTATTTCTCTGATTTCTGAATCAAGCAAGCAGCCACAGAATCGCGACAGCAATTCAAATAGCCAACCTATGAACTTCTTCAGCTTCAAGTAATAGGCTGTTCACTGCTTTTTGCAACACATTTTCAAAAATGCTATGGACAAGAGTCCATCAAGATAATCCTGTCGCCAATTTGAAACACAACAATGTGCTTGATATAGCCTAAATGTGATTGATATGCATGGCTTTATTCACTTGTTCCGAGCTTAAAATTGATGCTCATGTATTGTAACAGCCGTGACATTGACTGTTAATGCAAAGTCAGTACGACCACAAGACTAGGTCAATTTTATGGGGGCCAGAATAGTTGTATTCACCTTGGCACAGCAAGCATCAAAGTAGAACTAGTCTTCTAAGTGAAGTTGCCCATTAGGCATACCCTCTGACAACGTAATGTGAAACCATGCAAAATGAACAGTTAATGTATTGGTATAACTAGTACTAGTTATGCCTTATGCATTGCAGTAATGTAAGGAAGATGTTATGGCTGGAATTGACGTTGGTTTTACATTGAAAAACAAGCATTCTTCACGGAGGGAACAGAATTGATGCAGTACAGCATTGATTTTGATCAGAGTGGGTTTATCATGCAGAATTTGGCAATTTGAATAGAGTTAAATGAGGTTCATTCATCTGTGTTCACATGTCGGATCTCTCTTTCTTTGAAAAGTGTGATGATCTTTCTCCAAACTTCAGGAACAGACGTGAATGACCCGACAGTTACTGATATGTGCAATCTGTTAAATCACCCATCAGCTGAAATATGCTACAAACTGCCCCATACTGAAGAGTATGCCCCTTTGCCACAGTAGCATTGCAATGAATCAACACGGATTGCGCATGAGTTGTTTTCATCGCCACCTAAAATCGCAAAAGAGAAAACAGATGAATAGCAAAAACCTAAAATCTACTCGAACATCACCTTTTTATGATCATGTAGCACAAGATTGACAGATGATGGTGTATCATTTACATTTAAACAGTCATGTATTACATCGAGAATATTTGGACTGTTGCTTTTACACATTAAACGTATTTTTGCAATGTAACTCTACGGTTTGTTCATTAGATTGTTCGGAATGGGAAAAGGTCAAGTGATGCATATTGGAACTGTATATTCATGATTTGGTTGTATGAATATCTGTTAATTACGTATGTACGGTGTTTTAGGCTAGTATTACGCAAATGCACGGGTATTTGTCTCTATTTTGAGAATATGCATATTGTGGGATCACAAATTGAGAAATATTAACACTTAATGTTCATCAGAGAACTAGTTTTAAAATAACATGCTTAATTATGCATGACAAGCAAAAGGACGTCGATATTGCAAATAGCTATTAACATTGCTAATTACTCATTTTATGCGTCTTATTCAAATATATTTCTGAAACTGCAAGTTTTGTCTCATGTAAAGAGTTTTGCTCTGATAACAATAGTCTCTCTGTCCTGTTTCTCAAAAGTAACTCCACCTTTTCTGGAATCTGTATTGTTACACATTCTTCTATAAATTACAAAACTTTATGTAGGAATGAGTGACACAACATCTATGTCGAATGTGGTTTTCATAAGAATTGGTAGCCTTGCTTGGCTGCATTTGCACTGGATGCATGTCAGAGTTGAAATGGAGATTTCGTAAAACTGATGAGCACTGGGCAGGGAGATAGTGTGCAGCTTTCCTGTCCTTGTTAATATCCGTAACATGTCTCCAAAAAAAAAAAAAAATCAATTCTTTTCATTTCATGCCCTAAATGTGTGTATACAATGGTGGTTATGCTGCTGATGACTGCTGATAATTGAAAAGTCAATCAATATGGTCGTGTGATTATGTAATGGATACAATTATCACTATGTTGCCATAATTTTTAAGACACTGTTATACACACAAGACGGTAATAGCCCTGAGTGTGTCAAATTATGCCAAGTGTGACCTTGCTGAGTAAAGCGTGTCTTCCTTTTTTCCTTAAAATCCAAGTCAAATAAGTTAATAAGACATCATCTGTCTTTAAATCTGCTTTTATTATCTTTTGTGCACAGAGAAATGTATTGGGAGTTGACGGTGCTATCTAATGATGTTGTGGCAAACTCTTCATGTTAACTCTGACTTGGATCCCGAGTAAATGCAGCCAGTCATGTGAGCCAATGCTTTTAAAAAATGACAAGTAATGTGTACAGGATGTTATATGCCACGTGTCAACAGAAATATTGAAGATTTATCCAAAAAACAGAAAATACAGACTCGAAAAAAGGTGGAGAGTAACTTCTGTTGCCTAGTTTATGTGTATATATATTTATATGCGCCAGTAAATATTTTCGGCATATGCAGCATTTGGGCGGTAGAAAGCAGTGGACAGCGGTAGAGAGCAGCAAGCAGTGGCAGAGAGCGACAGCCAGCTACATACAGAGGCAGTCGGTGGCAGACCCGCCGCGCTGAACTCCTATTGATACTTCTGAAGCTCAGCAGTAGACAGTGGCAATCGGCGGCAGAGAACGGCAGACTGCGGCATCCAGCGGGAAAAGGCTCTCTGTCGCTACCTATTGCATACTGACGGTGTCTACTGCTGAGCTCCAGAAGTCTCAATTGGATTTCAGCGGCAGACAGCGGCGGTCTGCGGGTATGCCGCTCTCTGCAACTGCCTGGTGCTCTCTGCCGCTGTTCACCGCCGAAATACTGCACACGCTGCCGAAAAATATTGCTATACACACACATATACATATATACATGTATGTGTATATATATATATGTATATATAAATATACATATATATAAATATACATATATATAAATATACATATATATAAATATACATATATATAAATATACATATATATATATATATATATGTATATATATATATATATATATAAATATATATGAGCACCATGGACAAGAATGAAAGGTATGGAATTTTTGTAAACTGAGTTCAGGTTGCACTGCCTTCTGATCTGGTATGTACAAACATGTTTTTTTAAGTATAGTAGCACCATGAAAACATTCGGCTTTATTGAAGTTTCAGTACATTTTGCAGCGTGTTTAGATGTATGTATCCAAAGCCCATGAAAACATAATTTTGCTAACCTGAGGAAGACAAACACACCAAATCGATATAGTTGTACTGCTTATCACAAATTCAATGCAATCTGTGAACGTAATACAAATTGCTACCTTTTCATTTTTGTGAAGGGACGGCAGTGCTTTGGAGGTTTATTGATATTATTCCACCAGGTGATACTAATTTAATCAAAGAATACAACGAAAGGTATAAAAAGGGAGGTGTTTGCCTAAAGCATCCCTACACTGACAAGTTCACAAAATGCTTGAATTATTTGATAAACCCAATTGAAAAATGCAATATGCCATGTAGAGCAACCTTCATGTTCAAGAGAGTTGCTTACCATGTTCAAGTACCAAGTAGCATAAAATTGAGAAACGCAATCTATGCTGGGGTATCATTTGGCAAGCTGAATAAACGGAGCAGCATGAAAGATGAGGCAATTTTCATGCTAAACAGGTATGCTAAAAAATGAAGAATGTATGCCCAGAACACAAAATTTGCCAGAGTATTGATTTGGGAGACCTGAATCAATACTCCAACATGCAGGGTAGGGCAACATTTATGTTTAGCAGAAACACTGCCTTCTGATCATCCAGTGCTTGTGTTCTAATATTTATCAACGTCAACTCCTTTTAAGTTGTACACATATCCATGCAAGCTAATGTGTACGTTTGGTGCATACGTCAGCCAGCGGAGATAATCTGATATTCCAAAAATGAAGACCTGCACCCTTTTATATATAAAAAACAATCATCAGTGGTGTTACTAGGTGGAGCCAAGAGATTTAGATATAGAGATTTTATAAGGTAATTTCCCTATGTATGATGGTGTTTGCGACAAAATCATCAGGTCCAGCTCCAACCTAACTGCAAATGATAACCACATGAGGGTAATGCAGCTGTCAATTACACATTAAACGATAAAAATATAGTTGTTTTACATTGCCAAATGACTGGAGGGCATAGCGTGCATTTCAATATTGTCGTCTTAACGTGACGTAGTTAAACTCGTAACTGTTAGTGCTATGAGATACACACAGTACTTGAGTGCATGACTGGACCTCGTGATCATGCTCCTCTTTTGCAACTTAATAATGGGATAAATATACATGGATAGATGAATATTTATTAACCTGGTGCATGTACCAGCACCATATTAATTGGCAAGTAAGTCCATGAAAACACTTATAACAATTAAGACTGCGTTTTTCTCCTTGACTGTTTTCATTGTGTGTACATATGATGAGCTTAGCATAGTCTGTAAAATAAATGTACATTTTGCTCATTCCTTTATGATATATCATGTTGATCCACCAACTGGTGTGTACAGCAAATATTTCTGTTTGCAAACTAGCTGGACACAAACACACACTCATAAATAAATGATAAATACCCATATTGAAAAATTCATGAAAATATATGACTCACGAATATATAAGATATCATCATTCCATGAAAGTTATTTTTCAAGTTTTATATGTAAGAAACGTAATACATTCTTTCAAGGCAGACTGAGCAATTGTGTATACAGATGAGAAAAGTAAATGATTTTCTATACCATTCAACTGCTCCAACAAGATCTTTGAACTAAATTAAATCTAAAACCTGTTAATGGCCGAAAACGCTTCTACCTGATCACAGTAATTAAACAAAAATGCCTGCACTTTTTTCAAGCCTTTATACATCAAAACTGACAATTCTTAAGTGGAGGAAAAATTTAGAACCTAGTATGAACTGCAACTATAAGGATTTTAATGAAGTGTTGGAACCAAAGAAATGTTGGGAAGATAGGCATGTACATCAGAAAATCGCAGCCCAAACGAACATAAAAGTGGATGATGTTTGTTCTAAATAATGTCCAGCGATTCATTTACTTTTTCGTGTGTGGGAGACTTTAAAACAGGCATATTTCGTCAATGAGAACCTTATAATAAAGCTATCTACATATGACAATAGTATTATTGGTCGCCTTATCAGCAGTTGCAAAAATATATTTATCCTGCATTTCTTGCAGGTACTGAACAACTTCTGGATTTGTCAGAACAGTATGTAGTGGTTCGTTTCTGCAATTTTCTTATTCTGTTTGTGATGATATGCTTTTCTTCACTAATCCATTCATCTAAGACGGAAATATCAAACATATCGCTCTCTGGCCGTTTTCTAGCATATTTGTTCAACAACTTCCATAATCAGTTTCTTGTCCTTATGCTCATAAATTTTCTTTCGCTCACAGTATTTCGAAGATTAATTCCAAGTCTACACCGAAAATGAAAAAAAAAAAAAAAAAAAAAAATAGAGCATTATCACCATGCACACAACTTCAACAAATTTTGTAGAGAATCATGTACGATACATTCTGACCCAATTTGACGTGAATATGAATGGCCTTTTTGCAGAGATGAAAAGTTGTGAATTACTATTGCAACCCCCATGGCCTTATTCAATAGAAATGCATGCACCAATTGATGTGCAGCAGAATCGAAAAACCTGTTAAAATCAGGAATGGACAACATCATCACTTAGTGGCCAGATTTGTTTGACCCTTCGATAATGGGCCCATTTCCATCAAGATTCACCATTTCTGAGGGATGGTTTTGCAGAAGTCTGAAAACAGCGAAGACACACAAAAAGGTCTATGAAAATAGAAAAAATACAGTGCTTGACGATATGAAGGTCTAGAGGTTTCCAGACGAGTCCCTATGCAATATCATAAAACAGGAGGTATTCATTTTAACTGGGAACTTGTTCTGCCACCTAGGCTGTAGTCAGTCACTCGAGGGGCTTGAGGGCAGATCTGTGAATCACAAAGAGCGAAATGAACTTCCACGATAAAGGTAACAACTGAAGAAAGCAGAAAAAAATTAGAAAAGTCACCCACCAAGTGTTAAAACATGCAACATGCATAACATATTTAGAAAAGTCATTTTTTTTTATACAAAAAGTGTTATTTACAGATGTTTAAGTAACTTTACTGGTTCATGTGCCTTCACCATTGTGGAATAATAATCCTATTGCGAAGGAAGTGAGAGGACCAGAGCAAGGCTGCAGTTAATATAGTTGAATATGAACACTTATTCTCAGCCACGCAATTTCGGAGGCGGTTTTCAGCTTAGTTGATGTATGAGTCAGCAGAGCTTATATCATGACTCGACTGCCATCGTCTTTCTGTCTATCATCCACAATTTTTACTTTCGACCTCTTTTGCCAAACCACTCATTAGATTCACTTCAAACTTGGCAAGGATATAAGTTATGTAGATCTCTGACAATGTGTTAAAATAGTCATGCTCCAGTAAATTTTTGAATGTTAATGTCCTTTTCTGAAATAACTTAGCCAATTGGTTTACAATTGCATGGGGATTGTTTTTCCAAGAGATGCTGCTGCTATTTACTTCCATTATTTTAAACTTTTTATGTCTTAAAGCCATTTTCAACTTATCCAAAACTGTCACTCAGATTGTGATGGAACTTGATGGAAGGGTAGCTTCTGGAAGGGGTAAACAAAGTGTTCACAATGTGATGATGCTCTGGAGACGTGATATTTAATGATTTTTTCAATGCAGAAATATGCAAGGTTGTGGATGCATTTCTATTTATTACTATATAGAGGTAAGTCGATGGGGATTGCAATGGAAATTCATACTTTTTATTTTTTTAAGGGCGTCAAGCATATTCGTATTAAATATAGTGGGAATGTACTTTAAATGGGTATCAACCAAGTTTGTTTACATGGTCACACTCCAGTGATCCTTAAATGTTTCTTGATAAAGTTGTGCTAATGTAACAACCTCTTTTCCGAAAGTGCCAAGCCAATTGTTTTGAAGTTTCATAGGTACATGTCAGGGTCCCCCAGACCTTAAATTGGTTGACAGTTGCTCCTGCGATTTCTTTCTTTCTTGATAATGTTTCGTTTCTTTTCACTATTTTCGACTTTTCCAAAACTGGAATTGCAATTATTCTAATAATGGATGAAAATGTTGCTTGTCTGAGGGTAAATGAAGTATACATTCATTAGGTGGTGATACTCTGGAGCCCTGATGTTAAAGATTTTTTTCAATTCTGGTAGCTTTCAGTTTTTGCAAACATTCCTAATAATAACCATGTAAGTCAATGGGGGTTTCAATGGAAATTTACATTATTGACGTAACCAGAACCATCGACCAGATTCACTTTAAACTTATGTAGGATTACCTTGTGTGTGTCTCTACTTATTTTGTTCAAGGGCCATGCTCCAATGATTTTATGTCATGTCCAGCTGAATTAATAAGCCACAATTTTGTTCTTTTCATTCGTGTATGGTAGTTTTAAAATCAGATCCAATGGGTGGCGCGGGGCTCATCAGAGCACTCGTACTTTAGATGTTGCCCAAAAATGAACAGTAATATTCATGGAGCCCCTAACAAGTCATGCAGCCTGACCACGTAAGCAAATGTGATCAATGTACGCTGCAAACGCCACGTGCTGAAGACAGTAAGGTCTATGAGTCCCCAGAAGTGTCCTTATGAAATATCAAAGCATTTTTGAAGAAGATGGTTAATGATGTTGTACAAACATGCATAAAAAAAAGAATAACAGGAAGCTGACCATCAATTAAAATTTATTAAAGCTCTGAGATCCTGAACATCAGCCAATATTGATGATTTTGTATGATTCTTCTACGACATACGTTTCCACTAGAAACCCATCAGAGACCGAAAACCCCTCAGCCAGGGTTGTTAATTGGGAAATGGTACTTTAGGTGAACACCATGTACCTGCATATGAAGCCAGGAAGATTATTATGCTGACAATACCCCTGAAAGTCTAAAAATAAATTTTTGCCCAAGCTTCCATTGGTTCTAATATTTTACATAACTGAAAATGAAATATTGGTTGCAACTATAAATGATTTTGACAAAAAACACTATGCATTGAAATTATAAAAATAATTAATCAATATGTCTTTGATTCTATAAGGGAATGGAATGGACTTTAATCTGGAAGGAGAAAGAAAGTAGGAATTTATCTATAAATTGAGTGATTGAATAGCATGGAATAGTTCACGGTTTATGGCTCAGAGTCATCATGGTTATTTGCTTGATGCTGAAATGTTGCCCAATCAAATGGTAATTGGTTAACCAATGCAAAAAAACCCCCTTGGATATGTAGATCATCCTTGCCATAATATATTAATGATGACAGCATTTAACGCTGAATCAGTATGAAATCTGCACCCTTACCTAAAATATGTCTCACCTCATTGTCAATAAGGATCTGAAGTACCCCAGAGACATACGTGGAAAAATATGGCGAACTTTGCTTGAATCTGCAAAACTCTCTGGTATCACTATATGGTTATAAAGTTTTAGTATGTTGCTGTAGGCCACTGATATTCAATAGGCATAATTATGGGAAAACAATACGGATGAGTGGCCTTGACCTACTTATGACATTGAAGTATGTCACATGTAGGTCAAGGGTACTTCTGTTTGACCTATTGACAAAGCAAATGCAATGAGCAAAGATATCGTAGCAAGGCCATATTTCTTCAATGCAGCTAAATTGTGACCTAAATATGTGATTTAGCGACCGATATTTTACTAGGCGTCTGAGGCATCCTTAAGACCAACTGTCATAAATAATTGGTGCAGCTACAATGAGTAATTTAATATTTGGAGATATTATGGTGCGCCCATTTTCTTCAAAGCAGGATTGTGGCCTAAATCGGTGACCAAGTGACTTAGTTTTCGATAGGTGTCTGAGGCATACTTAGTATCAACTGTCATAAATAATTGATGAAGCTACATTTGATATTTCTAAGTGTTGTGTTCAGGCTGTTTTTTTCTTGAATGTTTTGCTGTGACCTAAATATGTAACCTAGTGAGCTATTTTAAAGGCACCTGAAACACCTCAATGGCCCCCTGTGTTAAAAATTTGGTATCTGTTAAGTGAGCATTTTTTTAGATATAGCGGTAACAAGGCATGGACAGACACGCGCGTAGGTGACGACAATACCCCTTGGCCTATATGGGCCGAGGGATTATAAAGTTTCAGTACAATCTGCGCTGTAGTTTTAGCAAAGAAGTGAAAAAAAAAAAAAACACAGAAAAATTTTAAAAAGGAATAAAATGCTGGGCTAACTGTAAAACAAGTGAAGGTCTAGGATTACCCCAAGGTGTTCCTGTGCAATGTAGAATCAATTGACCTAGCGGTTTTGGAGCAGATTTGCCCCCCCCCCCCCAAAAAAAAAACGTGAAAAAAAGAGAGAAAAAAAAAAGAGAAAAAAACCTCAAGCTGCGGCAAGGTTTTAGTTACGAAGTCGAAAAAGGCAAAAGCATAACAATTCATTAAAATATATCAGTATGCAACGCCACCTGTTGAGCGAATAAAGTTTTAGAGCTCAGAAGTGTCCCTATGCAATTTAAAAGCAATTGGCCAAGTATTTTTCGGATGTTTGCTTAGATTGTGCCCCCAAAAAAGAAAAAAAATCTGAGACCAAAACACGCACGCACGCACGCACAAACAAACACACACACACAACGACACACACACACACACACACACACACACACACAACGACACACACAAATCAGAAAAAGCGCCAACTCTTGATAAAATGAAGGTTTATGGGTTCCCAGAAGTGTCCCTTTGCAACATCAAAGCAATTGCCCATGCAGTTTGTGAGTTTTTTTTAAAGATTGGGCCAAACATTGAACGAAAATTCATGAAAAAAATAACTGGAGCATGTCCATTTAAACAACCTGGTAGAAACACACCGAGTTACATGCACACCAGGTTTGAAGTGAATCTGGATTTTTTTTTTAAGAGGAAGAAGACAATGTGAATTGAGGCCGATGGACAAACGGATGGATGAACAGACAGATGATGGACACCAGATCTTAATGTCAATTTATCTGGCTAAAAAGTCCTCTCAGGGAAACTAAACAATCGTTAACAGTACAACGTGATGCTTATATAGTCATTATCCACTCACGAAACTCAACTGCAAATTCATATCGCTGAATGAAGCTCAATTCTATATCCAGGAGGCCTAAACATTACAGGTCAAATGTCTTGTAAAACCATATAGCAATGAGACGGCTAATACTATCACCAATATGTATTCTTAAATATCTTATATATACCTGATTTGGTCTTTATTTGTGGAATCAAGCAGCACGTACTCTTTGAAGAAAACAGGAAGGAAGGTAAAACTATAATGCCAACATCCTAAAGAGAAATTGGGTGTGCTCCTTGATAAACAAAATCGTGCCTTATCTTTCTTCAGTATGAGAGACATGATGCCACGCCCCCGATACGATAGTTTAAATTATGACATTGCAGAAGTATAATTATCCATCACAAAGCCCTTTGTCTGGCCCACAAAACTGATGCAAAACCATTCATGTCACAAGACCTTCCTTTCATTCTGAAGTGATAATAAAACATGTGCACCCTTATCTATTGATATTGTTCAATCACACACTAACTTATCACAGACTAAATTTTGGCGCCGCTCTATACTCAAGCCGTAACATCAATCATTTTTATTACAAAGCGTTTCTCAGTTTAAAAAAATGAGCGCTAAGTGAATACACAAACCGACATGTTGTGGAAAAAACTGTACTCATAACATCTTTACAAATAGCAACAATAGATTCTTAAAACAAAATATATGACATTCCCTTGAAAAGTAAAAAGAAACTGAACACTAAATTTTCAAATGGCTCAAAGACAACATGGAAAAAGGAAAGTCACACTGACAAGAGAATAAAATATGCGACTGTGTTAGTTGTATGTGAATAATGTATACGCATTACGTATTCATAAATGTACTTTTTCTGAAAACGATGTGCACCATGATGTATTTGTTGTTGGCGCGAAATGAAAACCAATGCTGACAACTCAGCACTAATTTCGATACATTGTCTGTGGAACCATGTAAAATGAAACACAAACAGAAATTGAATGATAATCTAACCGTACTGCAAAACAATGTGATTTTAACCAAAAATAATGTGAAATCACAATGGTCACATTGCAAGAATCATATATACAATAAAAGTTAGCCTCTATAGCGTATATGTGTGATAAGTCACTCCTTTTTCCAAATTAAAAAATCAAACGCCAGATAATGAAAGGTCAGAAACCATGCTTTTGGTTGCACTTGATAAAAAGCTTTTAGAAGTCCGCCTCTTAGTTTTTTCCCTGACAGGATGAAATGCTGAATGACCTGAAAACAGTGGGATTAAGTGAAATATATAAACTGCATTCCCACCTCTTCCAGTCGTTCAGCTAACACCATAAAGCCCGGTGGCGTAGTTTTGTATTCAGAATCACTTCTATTTGCTATGCCATTTATTAAAATTGACACCTTTGCAAACAGGTTTTTCTATCTTTAAAGCTCTTCGTAAGAAGTACATTTTCGAATACGTTGGAGTGGAGGGGATTTGTGAAAAACAAAATTCACATTAAATGCTTATTGCATATGAAATACATGAATATTGTCTTCCAAATCATGGTGAATGCTATTACAACCTTGACCTATTTCTTCAGAAATATATTTTTGTGGCCTTGCGATTGACACATCATCATCCTATATATAAAGATTCTAAAGCTAACTATTTCCAAGGTATCAAGATGTCTATTTCTTTAGGAATATACCTTAGTGACACTCCCCTTGGCACCTCATTGTACAAATCTATACAAGTTCTAAAGCTATCTATATTTATTCAGGAATATATTTTAATGACGCTTCCATTGTTGGTTGCACTTTCATTCCCATTTAAATTCCATAACAACAGTACGGTTACGTTTCAGAACTGATAGTACAATTGTATCCATAAGGCTCTTCACACCAAATTGATTTCTAGCTTGTAGGATGTATATACATTGACAAAATGCAACCCAAATTTGGTGATGAGAGAGAAAGAGTAAGCGAAAGAACCACCATATTTGGTTGGACCCTTGTAAAGACACATCGCAACTTGTGACCATTTGAACAATGAGTGTGATGAATGATGTTTTGGACGTATCGATATTTTAAGTCTTATTAATCATTATTTATCATTATATTAATTTATCAATCAAGTGTCTCTCCTGGTCCAGCCGCGGTAAAGATACCCACACTTTATTTTCTAATAGCCATACAGTAACGTCTAATTAAAAAAATATAACACTTACATATTTTCTCTTTGCATTCTTGGAGAAACATCTTGAAGGCTGTCTGTGTCCACAAATTACCGTGCATATTGTCTGCTGTTTTTTCTCGTGTTTTTTTTTTTAAACCCACTTTTGGATTTGCGTGGCATTGGTCACCTTGCTATAGTATCTATTTATTGTTGTAATTTGAAACTGCTATAGTACTATAAAAGAAGAAACTACAAGTTAGGGCTTGCCAAGTCTTCAGCAAGCGTGCTTTTGTTTACAAGCACCGTTTCACAAACTGAAGCAGAGCCTATCCATCAGTAAGGCATGGGGTCCATCTTGGCAGCCCGTGCTGCTAGAAACGCAAAGGAGAACCGTATTCGCATAGGATCAGTGTCATTTTGATGACAAACATATTTTTACATGATTTGTTATGCTTCTCTGACTGTGTCTGCGACTAGTGACTGTGATGAGCAGTCAAACAGTGGTATCGCCAGTTGTAGGCACTATTGAGGGTAATAATTTTTTCTGTAAGCAATGGTTTTCAAATCTATAAAATATTATGACTGTTCCTCATATTGTTTAGTAGATATTTAAAGTTCCAGTAAAATAAATGAAATCAAATACAACGTCTTAATTTACAAAGCAATAGCCCAGCATCATCTAGACACTACCAGGTATGAGGTTAAGCTGTGTCTGTCCCAAATCCCAAATAACATCAGCATAATATCGGAAAGCATTTATATAAGTTGACTGTACAAATCGTCACAGGTACTGAAAACGACTAACCACTGTCTGACATGTCGGTCTGCAACAGGGAATAAAGTCAAGGAAGGAAAACCCAGTAATTGACAATCCAAACCGAAGGATACCTTACAATTCTAACAGGACATAATCCCAGCCAGCAACAATATGGTAATCGTTGCATGGCATCCCGTGACAAGAGTCTGCTGAACAGGTCAGGCAAAGTTGTTCACTTGGTATTGGTGTTCTGGGTTCCAATTTCTATTTTTTTTAAATTCTTCAGGTGCTTACTTTCGACTAAATATTATAAATATTAGTCCCCATATACCTTAGATGGTGCCTTCTTCAGACAGGTCCATTCGGTCTTTATGTTGTTAAGCCTTGTGCACCAATCTACAAAGGATTGCCAAAAGATTTTGCAAGTGAAGACCTATTGAATCAATGTATGCGTTCTGCCACAGTTGGCGGCACAATTAGCAGTTTGTTTGTTTTACATCACGGAGGTCAACGTGGATTTACAAAAGCAGATTCTGCTATTGGATTTCTTTTAGTTTAGATTCATAAGTACCATCGTGGGGAAGACAGCACAAGGGTATTTATTGTTCTTAGAGAGGTTTATTTAGCTCAATATCCCAGCTGAATGGCAACATTATGATGCTTAAAATTGAAGAGTTCACCTTAGTCTCCTATAAGGACCTGTATCTCCTCTGCTTTTTAATGTGAACACCTGCAATGTCCAGTAGATGTCTGGCGATAATGCGTTTGTCAATGAATGTCAGGTAGTACGTGCCCATCAATTTTGGTATCCATGATCCTGTCATAATGTCAACTATGTCTGAAAAAAGGACAATGGTTTTATACGTGAGCATAATATGTCATACTTCACTACACATATTGTAACATTGCATACAGAACCTTGACTAACTTGTTGGCCCTGCTACAAACAAAACTTTCTTACCATGTTAAGATCAATTGCATTTTCTACACAATAGTATTGTAACCAAGAAATATTAATATTGTATTTAGCTCTTCTATAATAGGGTGTTGCGAAATTACCAGCTCTTCTTAAGAGCCTTTCTGTGTACGTCAACCCATGTTTGTGTATGTTTGGCCACATTTACGTATGCTAGTGTGATATATGTATAACTCTACACGGTTTGAATGCATGGGTGATTCGACGAGTAAGGATCAGATATATGTACCTGCATCCATTTGCACAAAAGTTGTAAAATTTGGGCAATTCTCATGTGAAGAAACTCAGATTTAAAACTCAAAGCCAGTGTCTCACATTTGTGTAAAGGCACCAATGTATTGACATCTACTTCCCTTTCCCCCACTTTGTGATTTCAACCAATGCTATATAATGATATTCAACATGTTCCTTAAAATCTTTAAGCCACCTTTGTCCATTGCAGATATAACAATAGTTCGTGTAGCTGTTGCTTGACGACTTGGCACAACAAAACATTTGCTAATCATTCGATTAACATCATTTATAAAATATGCAGGCACACTTGACACTTTTACAGAACGTTCAAATTATTTTGGTATTAAATCAAAGTCTTTAATACTTTTGTAATTTGGGCCCTTTCTGACCAACTCGTTAAGGCATTTTATTTCGTGCGTGTGTGCTTTTGTGTTATTTATTTTCTGATCGTATAATTTTTCTTTTGGTACTAGCGAGAGAAATTAAGATTGGTGCCTATAATAATGTTACACAGTAGACGTAGGTGGACGTCATTTGCCTTAGTCTACTCTTCAATTACTTTGAAATCAGTGTTTTGTTCTTGCTGTTTTAATAAATTTCCATCGAAATCCCGTAGATCTCTTCCATTTGTATCTGTATTTGGGTTTAATTAACTAGACGTACATCCATTTAGGGATATTTTTATATTTCCTACTTCAACAACATTGTGAACATGTTCGGAGATCAATCAGTATTACACCTAGTCATAGTTAAAGATATTTTAAGCTTGTGCGTTGGAAGAGCAATCAGCATTACACTTTGTGTCAGTGGTAGAGATTTTATATCTACCTAGACCACGCCTATTTAGTAAACAAATATTAGCAGTACACATTCTAAAATTGTTCGACACCTACTTTCACAGTCAGCAGTATTGGTTGGTAATAATTGCTCTCACAATCACATATAGTTTGTCAACAGCTTCTAAAGAATGTGAGAATGTTGATTAACGTTAGATAACTAGACAAAATCAGGGATTTCTGCGCCCAAACACGATAGTTTTGAAACACAAAACAAACGAACCACTTTCCTATAATAGTTTCATTTCACTGTTTGAACACACAAATAAACTGACTGTAATATTAGCAGCAATTATTTAGTTATTTGCCGCCGATTTCACACCTATAGTACCGTTAAGTATGGTTATTACACCCAGATTTAAAGGTTGTTGGCATAGAGCCTAGTTATCAGTGCCAAGCTCCATTACTGCCAGTGGCACAATTTGGCAGCATTGTCTTTTAATATTTCATAAAATGTTATACAACAGATTATCAACTTATTTGCACTGGATTGGGTAACTATATCACAGCTTAAAAGAGTTGATGAGGCATTTTGTCTAAAGAATTTAGCAGTTGTTTGTGAATTTTTCTTTTCAAAACAAAGACATATGACCCATCTTATCATCTTTATTATAACGTTTATGTATATCATGTAGGGACACACATAGGCCCAACCGATACATAGCTCACTGTTGCAGAAAGAAGAGAACATGTTCCAAACTTGTAATATCAGCTCTTTGCATGAAAGTCAAAATATAAGTGATAACGTCCAAACATGGACATATTAGAACCCTGTAATTAAAATTGTACCATTATCTATCGTCAGAATCCTATACAATGGGTAAACAGCTTTCTTTGACTTTTCTTTTCAATCATAGTTTGTGACTAGCATAAGTAGCATACCCATAGCTAAGCAACATCATTTTCCACTAATTATTATACTCTTAGTGTCAGTCTGCATCGAAACAAGAAAAAATTGACGATCTGTATTCCCCGAGGATATGATAAGATAAGGTTCGATTTATTTCAAGTTGGTGAAATTATAACAAAAATATATCAGATGAGTCTTCTGATCGACCATAAAACAAACCCATGACACAAAGAAATCCCGAGAACATTAAGAAACAAAGAGGGAAATCATATGATTTAGATGTACAATAATGAGGATTGCACTTTGCCTCCCCAAAACTGTGCAAGGGCTGGAAAACACATCGCACATGAATCCGCACTAAAAACGTGAAATATAGCAACTAAAATACATACTACTAATTAGTTTGTTGGTACTTGTCTTACAAATGGCATAGTTACACTGGGGATCTGTTAGTTAATGGAGTTTTTAAACAGTATTTCATGCCCTAACGAGCAAAATAGTGGTGGAGACCCTCACAACAGCAAAAGAATTTCTTATTTTGTGAGAAACCCAATTTACTGTGAACCTGAATAAATCATGTACATATGATAACTCTATCATGTGAACAGACATAACGTCTTTCTGAGCAGTAGTCTTTGACTCGTAAGGTGCAGTAAACCCGCTTTTGCCAGTGAAGATACGTTGGTTTATTGTCTCCAGCAACCCTACTGAATGTCATACAAACATTGGTTTTTAAAGTTTTTAAAGTTTTTGAGAAAAATAAATTTCAGAAAATTATAATTGGTCATAAACATGCTTTCTTTGGTGATTCTGCTAAGAATGGTCAACATGCATTTGACTATGATGAGTTTATAAAACTGTTTGAATATTTGATAGATAATATTTACATTCGTTTTGGTGATAGTGTCTTTAGACAGGTCATAGGAATTCCCATGGGTACAAATTGTGCGCCACTTTTGGCTAAACTTATTTATTTTATCACGAGTATAATTTTCTAATGAAAATGGCAAAAGATAAAAATTACCATGCTAGATCATTTAATTTAACTTTCAGATATATAGATGATTTATTAAGTGTCAACAACAAACATTTAAAAGATTACATTACATCAATTTATCCTAGTGACCTGGAACTAAAAGAAACCACTGAATCGAACATAACATGCTCATTTTTAGATCTACTCCTATTCAATGATGGTGGTGTATTAAAATCAAAAGTGTATGATAAAAGAGTTGATTTCAATTTTGATATAGTAAATTATCCATATATAAGTAGTAATATTCCTATCAATCCTGCTTATGGTGTCTATGTCTCAAGACTAACTGCTTTCGCAAGAAACTGTACTGATTTTAAAGATTTTGCTGATAGACATAAATCACTTTTTGGAAGACTTATTAAACAGGGGTTTTCCAAAATAAGATTAAAAATTGTTTTTCTTAACTTTAAAGATAAATATCAATATGTTCTACAGAAATATCATGTTGATTTATATGAACATATTAATAAGGTATTTTCTGAGTGTCAGTAAAACACATAGAAATATGTTTATGTATTTTAATGTTGTAGCTGAGATTGTTTTACCATGAGCTTGATCGAACTTTTAATACTGGAACATACAATTTATTATAATTACAACAAATATAAAATGAAATAAGGACCATTTAAGTTCTCAGGCATCATGTTGAACAATACAGGCCTTCTATTTTCTCATCCTTTTGAATATAGTGACAAAATGTAAGGAATACTTACTCAGCTGATGTGAGTAATATTTTTGTAACGAATTTTAGGCCTATTGTGCTGCTTTTTCTAGTGAAAATGGAACATGGAAGAACTTAACCATGTTTCATAATAAATATAATATTAGCATCAAATTCAGTTATCCTGTGTTCACGTGGAAACTTTTTTTGGTGTTTAAATTCAAATTTTGACATGTTACGCCATTCTAATGTAAATATAGTAGTCTGACTTAAAATTCTTGATTGTCCTGTCATTGTTTGGATGATGTCTGTGAACTATGGTCAAGTAATTACCTTTTATAACTGTACACTAACATTAAGGGCTAAATTTGTTTTAGGCCTACTTTAAATGAATGTGAGTGTTTTCCAAAGTGGGAGGATTGGGATCCCGTAAAACTGGTTTAACCCACTGCCAATACGTTGGTAACCTGTTCCAAGTCAGGTAGAAGATACTCTCATTCGTTTAAATATCATTACTGTTGGTCATGGATTCTTCTGACGACGAACACTAGCATGTCTTACTATTTCGTAAATGATCCTGGATCTGACAAGGTTAAACTGGTATTCGGTTTGGTCTCATCACTATCATTGGAAACTGTTATCCACTTCTCTTTTCATGGAACCCTTATATATTTGGTAACAATTTGAACATTCAGGCATTTTCTGCACATATTACAGTGCAGTAAGTGTTCCAAGTGTAATGAAACTGATGTTGTTTTTAATAATTGTCTGATGAATATAGTTTGTTATTGTGAAAGTCATGTCAGGTTGGTTCAAAGTGTTTAATGTACTCTTTCTCTGTCTCTCTCTTGTATAAATAATTAGCATCTAAATCAACTGACTGACAAGTTGAACTACGTCTGATTATAAATGAAAAAAATTAAAACTGTTACAGGAAAACAGTTATACTTACAGTTACCTTTAGGAATTTCAAATGATCCCTCCCTCTCTCTCTCTCTTCATAAAACCGAATTCTTTCTCTGATAAAGGTAGTAGAATTTTACAATAATTAGGACTGTTTTACAATTTGACCTTTTGAACTTTATAGAACCACGAGTTAGATGTACATTATGCTTGGCTGACTTACAGATGACTTACAATGGCATACTACATTTTTGGAATTCTAAATTATTACCCTAATAATTGACTTATTAGATGATTTGTGGGATTATCTGCTTTCTTGAACATTTAAATGTCCTTTCAAAAATACTTCTGGAAACCAACTTGAAATGTGACTGCTATCCTTACAAATTTTGACTATTGTAATGCATTTTTGACTACGTTTTAATGATTTGAGGCCTAATGTTACTTGCTTCTGGCTGACGTTTAACATTTGAACCAATGTACTTACTATATTTGGAAATTCAAACACTTTTCTATTTGAAATACTCTTAGTTTATCTCCTTTAAAACAACATCATGTCTTTAACTACATGCCTAAAACACATCAAATTATATAATCATGTTGTTTAGATTCTTATTGATGGTCATGTTAGGCCTAGAGGGCTTTTCTGATGGATTGATGTTGGTGTTGGTGTCGCTTTGTGGACTTTTATGGATGATGATCATTGTTGAGATGGTGGTTGCAAGTAGTACCTTTTTAAATACTGAATTTTATTGAGTTAAGAACCTCCACTTACAAATTCTCTGATGTGCTGCAAATTTTGGTCCCTTTTCATAAATTGTATGGTCCTGTATATGCATGAATGATGCAACTGTTCAAGCCAATTAACTGAAATAGGCCTATAATTTCAAACAAAACTTTTTGCATTCTGTCATGTGAAAACTAGATAAAGTTGTTTTCCTCCTATGGATCTTTGCACTTACGTTTTGGTCTCTTTTGGGTAAATACGAACTATAAATTTATATGTTTCAGCTAAACATACCAAGGAACATTGCCTTTGGTCGGAATTGACTTGGATTTGTTTCGTTAAGACTACGGTTTGGATATGGTAATGACACTGTCTAATATATAAGATAAAGTCAATACACACAGTACCAAAGGATTGTCAACATTGTTCTATAGAAAAATATGAATATGAATGTAATATACCAAATTTTTATCTGTTCTACCATGTCTCTATTTATTAGTTGCACAAGTGATAAAATTTGAGTTTTAAGTGGTTAATCCTATTTGTTTTTGAACAATTAAAATTATGCAGTTAATGGGGAATATTTCAAAGGTTGAGATAGACGGTTTGAAACCACCAGTTGTCTTTCTTGGATGACTGGCTGTTTCATGTCAGGAGTGATTTTTTTCTTGACATTTGCATTGAAAGCATATGTTGATGTTTTGGTAACTCTTTTAATGTCTTTGGTGTCATCGTTGAAATGTATGAATATGGATGATGTTTTTCTGAGCACACTTAATTTGCTGTATTGTGCTGTGTGTTTATAATGTTCCAGATCTATTAATATCACAAAAACGATATAGGTCCACTTTTTTGCTGTAAATTCAGCGGATTGACAAGTCAGGAGAACCAAAAAGTAACAGGCCTACCATGTCTCTTGTTATCTCTGGCCAAGTGATGAAATTTGCATTTTAAGTGCCAAGGCCTACATGGTTTGGAAAAACCGAAGTCTGTAGTAAAGGAAGAATATTTCAAAGGTTTAGATGTCCCATTGAAAACTTCCAGTTCGCCTTTTGGGTGACCGCCTGTCTCATGTTACATTTTGAATGATACTACAGCTGCGAATAAAGATAAAGTCAATACACACAGTACCAAACGCTTTTCAAATTATATATAGCATTGCTATATTAGAAAAATATGAATATAAATGTCATATACCAAATTGATTGATTTCGAAATATTTTAATTGTGATTTTTATTTATTTTTTATATTGAAAGGGCAAAAAAAGCTCCATGTACTTATAGGCTCTATGCATGTTAATTTTTTTGAACGTGCAGTAGCGTAAATATCGAAGTTTACATTTACTTTTAGTCAATATCATCAGCATAATAATAAATGGACATTATAGCAATTGCATTGGTTACTTGCATAGTAGTGGTCAACTATAATTTAAATACAGGTCTCCCAGAGATCAGCATATATATTGCATTTGTGTCTTTTTGTCCAGAACCACTTCCTAGCTGTCATACCCTATTCTGCAGTCCAAACTCTTTACTATCCATAAGCCAACATGTCATGGTCTTACCTATATACATGTGGAAGTACTATTGTCCATATTGCACACGTTTATCTGTAGAGTTTTGACATAGGCTGTACTAGCAAAAATGAATTAAAGAGTCATCATCGGGTAACTAGTCAGAACATTTTTTCGGAGCCTATACCGGTACATGCCTCTCTGAGTAGCGGCTTCTTGTCTAAGCTAAATACTCGGCAAAAAGCACAAACATTGTAATGAATAAATATGAGCGTGGTAAATGATGAATTAGCTAAATATGAAGTTTTGTTCCTCAATGCACAATTTCATTATCAAAGAAGAATATATGTCAAACAAAACACATAATTATTAAATTGTTTTTTACAGGTTCAGATAAGAACAATTTGACATACCCCTGAACCATTATGTACCCTTTTTAGCTGGATAGCCATCCTACTTAGACCAACTGCCAGCATATGTCTGAAGTACAAACAGAGGTATTATATTCAGTCCAGGTGATTGTAAAATAAACAGCTACAGTCAGACCATCTTTACAAACTAAGGGAAATCCTAACAAGTACTGCAACAATGGACTTCCTGCACGTGAAACGTATAAACCCCAAGATTACACCTTCTCCTCACTTTGAAATTCTCGAAACGATTAACCTCTATTGCACTGCCAAACCCTTAATTAATGTTTCAATGTAATGTGTCAGGTTAGTTACATTTGAGAGAATACTGTCAATTTTCAGTAGTTTTTAATATTGAATAAATGTGCATTTAGGCATGTCAGAAAAGAATCATGTCAGAAAAGAATGAAATTCATCAGCACTTATGCGAGGAACATGTTATCAAAACATAATTTCTCATGACATGATTTTAAGTAGAATTAGCCAAACTTGCAACTGTTCTCGGCCGCTGCTTGCTACCGATAGCCCCTCCCGGGAGGTGGGGGGGGGGGGGGGGTTAACCTGACAAAAAACATGTAAGTGTAAAACGTCTGAAAGGGAATATTAAAACAGAAAGATGCAAAGGATAAAATTAAGTAGCAAAACAGCCATGTGTAAAATCTGTAAAATTATTGTAGCCAAACTTTCTCATAAACTTTGGATATTAACAGCAAGATTTGTAGGTCAAATCAGAAAAAAAGAAAGTCATTGGTGTTTCAGTCAAAAGAATGCAATCAAAATTTAATATTTCTTAACCAGATATGAAGTACAATTAGGCACGTTTGTAACTGTCGTAGGCTGCTGCTATCTACCGATAGCCCCTGGGGGTTTAACCCGGCAAAAAACAAGCCAGCCTTACATGTCTGAAAAGTATATATATATATATGTATGAACGCAATTATAAAATACTGTATTGTGCTATAGTTAAGCCTGCGCTAAACTTTACAGTCACCCAAAGCATCAACCTTTTGCAACTAGTTTCCAACTTTTTGAGTGAAAGGCAAACCTTTTTCAAACCCATTTTAACACTTTCCAAACCATTTCAAAACCATTTCCTCTTATTGCATTAAAACCCTTTAGACGCTTCCAAACATTTCTATAATAGTCCATCGGTGAATGTTATATTATATAAAAGGCTCTGAAACATGTTGAATAGTTACCCGCTGAAGACCCTTTAATTTATTTTGGCTAATACAGCCTATGTCAAAATTTTACAGAGGAACGTGTGCAATATGGACAATAGAACTTCTATGTATGTTAGACAGGGACAGGTTAGCTTATGGAGAGTAAAGAGTTCGGACTGCGGAATAGGGTAATGACTACTAGGATGTGGTTTTGGACAAAAAGACACAAATACAAATATAAATATAGGTTATAAAATTTTTGGGTAGAATTTTGGCAACAGTGCTGAAATTTATCTTAGGAATGCATTGAGTGCAAGAAATGATGTTGCAAAATTTTTTGTGATAGTTTAGATGGTTCGCTAGCCATTTTCCAAAGCGGCCACCATCGAAGTTGCCCAAATCCAAAAAGTGCATGTAATGTTTGAATGAGACATAGTATATGTATGATCCTGGTGTCTATTGTAGGGTTTTTAAGCATGCCAGATCCAATAGTGCCATTAAAAAGACATTTAAAGGTAGTGTAAAACCTCAAATTAAAGATGGCTACCATCCGAAGTCGGTACAATGTAATTTTTTGGTATATAACTCTTGATAGAATTCTCTCTCTTTCCCTGTCAAATATGTGAACACACAATTCACATCTCATGAGCATATCCAAAACATAATTCATCTGCTGAGCAGACGACCATCTACTGATTCTCTAGGTCTAGTGGTAGTATTGGTGGTGGTAGTAGCGTGCTGCTTCTGGGCATGTTTGCATGTTATGTACATACATATGTATGTATGTATGTATGTATGTATGTATGTATGTATGTATGTATGTATGCATGCATGCATGGGTTCTCATAGACCAATGGCACACTCTTGGATACAAATTGGGACCCTTCATCCAGCACATGAGAAGAGCAGCTTGATCCACTTTCTGGCAGACCTTGTCCACACTGACAGTGATGAGACTTCATCCATGCAGCACTCAATGGCAACCTCCACCTTGATAGTCGATGGAATGGCTGTGGTTCATGAGCAGTGCGGGACTTCAAGAGTGGCAAATATCTTGCTAGAGCATATATTAAACTTATTGTTGATACGAAGGTGTATGCTGCTGTTCGTGTCATTTTGAAAATCTATACCCATCCCAGCTCATTGAGGGAAACACCCGAGTGCATCAATGAGGCAAGCTGAAGGAAATCGACTAAGATCATTGACAAGTCCACGTTCCCTGCAAATAGTGCCACAAAGGATTCCCTCACACCTTACCTGGCTACGGAACTTGTGGACAACAGTTAGGTGCACATCGTCACTGTCACCCACAAGAGTGTGATGGTGAACTACAACTGCCATGTTGCCATCAAGGTGAGCACTCAAGAAGGAGCTGATATGCTCATGTTCCTTCATGCTGTCCATATTACAGCTTCTAGGGGCACTGTCTACATGTACATACAGGATATTGACGCCCTTCTGTTGGCTCTCCATAGAGTACCACAACTTGGTAAAAAATCTGCACTGATCACATGTACTGAAGAAAGTAGTCGAATCATACTGTTGCAGCCCATCTGTGATGCTCTTGGTGCTACAAAGGCATCTGCCCTTATAAATTGGCATGCACTCACGGGGTGTTACACAGGGCACATCAGAAGGAAGGAGAAAGCAACGTGTTAGAAAACCTTCATGGCTTCACAACCCAGTGTAATTTCTGCCATCAGCAAACTGGGTCTTGGTGATGAGTCATCAAGAGAGGTAGCTGATGGCTGTGAGGTATTTTTATGTGCTCTCTTCTGTGCGAAGGATATGGAAATCTTAAAAGCCAAAGGTCTGAGGTAGTATCTGTTCAAGCAACTCAAACCTGACCAGGGTGTGGACAATCTTCCACCAACTATAGGAGCCTGGGCTGAACATATCCCACGAGCTCATTTGCAGGCACACATTCAGGATCCAGTCATGCCTGATCCACTCACTATGAGCTTGAAAGAAGGTAATGGCAGACTACTTCCTTTGTTCTCCAGAGAGTCCCCAGCACCAGACCGTGTGCTGGAGTTAGTAGTTGCGCCTGCAGTAGAAACAGAAATGCAGTGATGAAGTGCTCCAGAGGATGCTCCTGCATGACTCACAAGCTGGTTTGCACAGAACTTTGTCACGGTGGAGCACAAGACGACATTTGTGCAAATACATCTTCTCTACCCTCAAAACATGAGGAACAGCAGGATGCAATCTATTGTTTGCAATCAAAATTATATGTCCCGTCCATGACAAATTATAATTTTAACTAGAATAGTCTCCAAGGGCCATGGATGCCTCCATCTATCATTGCGCCCATCAGCATTGGAAAGATTACGACATGTGACTGGGGTAAGACCTCAAATCCTTTTAAGGATACATGCTACACAAATGTGACAAGTCGAACGTCAAATCAACATTTCCCGAAGTTAATTAATGATAAATTAACATGAAATAAAGTATCCAAAGGAGAAACAAAACCCCAGGTGCACACTTTCATATATTGATAGATGTTTCCACAAAGGCCCATGGTTGAACCTCAAATACATTTGACATACATGCTACACAAATGTGACAAGTCTAATGTCGAATGAACATTTTCCCCAAGTGGATTAATGATCAGTTAACACAAAATGATACAAGGGAGAAAGAAACCCCCAGGTGCACACCTTCATATATTGATTGATATTTTCAAAAAATTGCATGGTTGAAGGTCAAATACTTTTTGAGATACATGCAACACAAATGTGACAAGTCTAATGTCGAATCAACATTTTCTCTATATTAATTAACACAAGATAATTAACCAATTGAGAAAAAAATCCCATGTGCGCACCTTCATTTACTAACAGATGTTTCTACAAAGTTGCAGGGTCGAAGCTAAAATACCTTTAGAGATCCATGCGAAATAAATCTGACAAGTCTAACGTCGAATCAGCATTTCCTATGTTAATGAATGTTTAATTAAGACTGTGTAATCAACCCAAGAGACAAAAAAACCACAGGTGCATGCCTCTATTTATTGATAGATGTTTCCACAAAGTTTCATGGTTGTACCTTAAGTGCTTCTGAAGATATGCATTTTAATGTCGGACGGATGAAATGATGGATGGACAGACAAGGGCAAATCTATATGCGCCCCCCCGTAGGGGCATAATAATTTCATATTCCAAGGAGCCTACGTTTATTTTACAGTTTTATAAAGCCTTTCTACTGGGCACAGAGAATATGAAATAGTTTGTTTTTGCCATTGTTTGTTGGGTACATATTTATACGTTAGCATATCAAGTGTCATCGATGGGAAATTATGAACAAAGGACAAGATGTATGTGACTTTTTATTACCATTTCACCATCATGACCAACGTGCATGATAAACTAGGTACCTTGGTGCTTCTGTGGTTGAAATAGTTATTTACGTGTACACATTCATATTGATATATGCAAGAACAAAATTCCTGTCCGTGACACAGGAATGTTAATTTGCATAAATATGGATTAATAATTTGATGTTTGAGCTCCACCAACTTAAAACAAAATTTATTTTTAAAAACTTAAAAATATGTTAGCTTTACAATGATGAAGTTATGTGCATTTTCTGAAATACTTTTGCTGATACCCATGTCGCTGTTATTGTGGAATGCTCCCATAAGGTGTTAAAAGCCACACTACAAGAACAGAATCTGAAAGTAATAATGAAATAATTAAGAGAGTTTTATGGTGTTTGAGACTTTACAATGTGTCACATGACTAGGAAAGAAAATTATTGTGTAATCAGACACCAAAACCATACATCACATTATGCTCCTTTCAAAAATCATATCCATGATTTGGTATGGAGCCACTGATGATGGTTACAGATGACTGCCATTTTGAATTAAAATGATATAATGAGAAGGATCAAAACATCCAGACTACTACTGCTATGCTTGGCATACTTATAAACCCCATCGTGATAGACACCAAAACCATCCTTCTACATCACTGCTGTCAAGAGTCATATAAGGACTTATGTTGTACAGACGTCAGATGTCAGCCATCTTTAATTTGAATACTTAGACTATCTTCAAACGCCTTTTGGCAGCACGATTGGGTCCAGCATACTCAAAAACCCTAAAGCAGGCATCAAGATCATACTTATACCATGTCCCTTTCATAACGTATTGCACTTTTTGGTTTCTGTCTGTTTTGGTGGCAGCCATTTTGGAAAATGGCCATCAAAGCATCTTAATATTCAAGAAAAAATTGACAACATCCCTTTTTGTATTTAGAACATTTCAAAGACAAATTTGAGCTTTGAATTCTACCCAAATATTTCATACATTTACATTAACTGATGGACTATAATGGTTGAGAACCATTTCTCACACTTTGTCAACCTTATTGATTAAAATGTTGAGATGGCTTGCAACCGTTTCAACCATTTGAAACCCTTCGTCAACCTTTTATAAACCCTTTGTCGACCTTTTGGAAACCTTTTAGAACCCTCACAATCCCCAGTACAACACTTTGCAACACAAAAAAATGCATTTGGCTGGTAAGGTTTAGAGAGGCTTAACTAAATATATATATATATATATATATATATGTATATATATATATATATATATATATATATATATATATATATATATATATATATATATATATATACACAGGTTTCTGATTTATAAGTGAAGAATAAAAATTGTTTCTTCACATTGGCATTAAAAAACGAATGCCATTGTTGTGGTAGCTCTCAAATCTCTTTGCTGTCATTGCAGGTTGAAAATTTTGACTTTGGGTAATGTGTTTTTCTGAAATACAGATCAGTACCAAGAACAAAATTAAGACCATCATGTTGCATATCTTCTGTATTTTGCCTCATTATCATGACTGCAGAAGAGCCATATAATGGGAAAGCAGTTGAACATTGGCAGTGTATAGGTTTTGTATATTAACATGTTTGTTTTCTGATCAAGTGGATGTTGGTTGTGACACAACACCTTCCATTGTTTGGCTGTTCTTTCACATAAATCAGTGATATGTTTCTCAAATTGCAGCTTGTCATCAATGGTTATACCTAATAAGAGCACTGGTCTTTTGCAAGTTGTTCCTTTTCTCATTTAGATTGAGATAAGATGCAGGATTATCAGCATCAAAATTGGGCTCTTTTGGCCAGGATGCACAGATGTATATATATATATATATATATATAATATTATATATATATTTTATATATATATATATATATTGCCTCAGACTTAACAGAATTAAGCCTCGTGTAGTTAAACTTGTACCAATTGCGTGCATTTAAACGTTTCTGACTAAAGTTGTTCCAGCTTTCCTATTTTATTCTTGTGCGTGGTGGAAGCTGTATTGACATCTGCATAGGTATGCAGATAGCAGTGTTTATACATATTTTGATATCATTCATAAAATGATTGAACAAGACAGGACACATGCAGGATGCTTGGGGTACACCTTTGCTGCTTCCATCCATGCACTTTAGCTGATACCAAAGGTTACCCATTTTTGCTTATTGATCAAGAAGCTTTCTGTGAGTTTTACTAAATAACTTCACAGACCACAAATTGGAGCTTGGCAAGTAAAACAGAGCGTGGTAATTCATCAAATGTGCATATGAGATCCATTTGGACTCCTCTTTGATGATGTTTGTTCATCTTGCAACTGTTTCTAATCTTCAGCTGATATGATCGGCATTGTCGGGCAGCTGTACTTTTTTTGTAAGCTGAAATCATAGGATTGTTAACAGCTATACAAATATTCAAAGTTGTTTTGTGAAAATTGATGGCGAATAGTTTAGATAGACTGAAATGTATTATAAGTAGTCTGTACTTATCAACTGGGCTGACTTGTCCGTCAGCTGAGTTGATAGCAAAAGAAGAAAGTGGCATATATCATTTTCGTGCTATTTATGCATTTGGTACAATAAAAGCACTCTACCTACACCATGAATGTGTCAGAAAACTGCTCTGTTACAATTATTTCTGTTAGATCTAATTTTTTTCTGCGTGTATTTTAGAAAATAGGATGTACTTTACATGATCGTTTGGCACCACAGCTTTACACTGGGCTTTTATAAATTGTAGTAATATTGGTAGTGCGAGTAATTTTTGCAGACAGCAGTAGTTTTACTGCGAGAAAAAAATGATGTAACGGACTACCCTGTGGTGTATATGCACAAAGTAATCAGGTAATTCATTTTCCTGGAGTCACTGGCAAAACAAATATATACTTGAACAGCAGTGAACATCGCAATGTCAGAGGCTATGTTGCAAGTAAGGGGTGAACCTGTGTAAGGAAACTACCCTCCCGGATCGTGTAACAATGTCCCCTACAACAGGTAGTTCCTAACAACAGGTACACTTGGATGGATGGACCCTGCTGAAGAACCTAGTTGTAGGTCCTGATGAAAAGGTTCTATACATAGATACATGCATATCGGGGTTGGACTGAAATCAAAATATGCTTTAACAATTACGGTTAGTGTATATGCTTTCTACTTCTTAGAAAAATAACTTTCGTGTTGCCTTTAAAAAACTTGTGATCTTCCAGTGTTGTACTGAAAGGTGGCTCTAAGAATCGCCCTAGTAGGAGGAAGGTCTCCAGGTCTCTTGTACCCCCTTTAGCATGACGTTCAAGATGTTTTTCAAATAACATTGACATATTGTACTGGCAGGAAAAAGATCTTTCTCCTGTAGTGGCTCTTAATGTCACTCTTACTTCCATTTAATTCAGGAAAGTTAAAAAAAAACATTTGGGATTTATTCTTGAACAAATGGTTTTCCTCTGTCTTTCATGACTAAAATTGTGTATGTGATGTATTATATGTTGATTTATATTTTTCATTAGTCAAAGGATTGTGTAAAAATAGTGATTTGCTGCACCACGTTCTACATTGAGTGAGATTTATTACAATGTAGTTCTAAAGTTTGATCGATAGTCTTCTTTGATTCATGCCATATGGTCCTAGCTGTCAGAATCATAATATTGCGTGCTAGGACTTCAGTTATAGCTGTGCATCCGTAGAAGGAAGTGCATATATATACTTTTGCTTAATGTTGGTGCTTACGGAATAAATTAGTTTTGTTATTTGCAACTTTTTCATACATTGGGAGAGTCAAAGACAGGGACATCGTTGTCAAAAGCAACTACAGCGTAAAAATACAATGATAACTAAAGGCGCAGCTGACCAGTTGGAGGACAGGAACGTTAGATCAGCTACGCTGTTGAGCAGCACATCAGTACTACCAGCTACAGAAAGTACCGTATCACAGAAGGAGATGCCATCAAACCTACAGTGTGAGATGCAGTGAATCACCGCTGTGTGCGAAAGCAAAGCTGGCTGTATTGAACTTGACCTCTCATCTAGGCCCATATAGACTGGACTATCAACAGCCACTTCTCTTACAGCGGCTGCATTAGTGAGGAAATGTTGGGTAAATTGACATGAACATCAAAACATTTAATGTTGAACGAAGACAAAAATTGTTGATGTTTGTTCAAAATAATATCGAATGATTCGTTCACTATGTTATATGTAGGAAAACTTGAGTCGCTCAGCAGGCCTAATCCGTCTATGATAACTTTTAGATAAAACCGTCTATATATGATGAATAATATCATTGGATGCTGAATCACCAGGTGCAAAAACATTTTTACCATGCATCTCTTGCAGACTTTGAACTGCTTCTGGATTTTTTTAGAACAGGATCTGGTGGTTGTTTGGTTTTCTGTAATTTATTATTATATTTGTAACGGTCTGCGTTATTTTACTTATCCATCCGTCTACGACGGAATTATCAAACTTATACTTCTTTGCCCATTTTCCTCAAAATGCCCTTTGTCCTTCATGATCATATCAAGGCTGTCTTACAGCAATCCTATTCTAGCTCTTGAATTCGATCATGATCATATCATGTTGGCCATTATCATCGTGCTAATATTCCGGCTCAAAGGTTTTTCACACATCAACGGAAACTTCTAAGCATTAAGTATTCCCCTGCAACATAGGAAATACGGTAGAGCTCACGATGTAAACAATTAATAATTTGAAGCCTGTACCTGTTTCCTTTTATTCATATTTTGTTTATTCACATGTAAATTTTCAAATGTCTTAGACAGAACCCAGTGCGATACACACACATGATCACCCTGCTTACATCATGGCAACGAAAATGATGCATGGAATAAAGTTATATTAAGCCTTTTCCCATGTGTGGATTTTCAATAGTGCCTTTTTTCAGATGGCGTTATTCAGCCACCAAGGGTGGCTACCAGGTAGCTCTTGGCTCACCAGAGACGTGGCTTGTGCTTTATTAGTATATACTTACTATGAAGTAATGAGCCTGGTCATCTTTGATTACCAAGATAAAACGTCCACCTGGCACATTGTCTGTTGTTTATTTAAGTACAAGTTCAGTTTGTTTGATACGCAACAACATAATATCATGGTTAATGGCTGAGTGTATAAAACAATTTGTTGAAACAATCAGTACTGCCCTGGGGGGGGGGGGGGGGGCTAAGAGTATGCGTTGGTGCAATGCATAGTCTGCTATGACAGGTGGACTCTGTAGCTAGCACAAAATATATTTATGAGTCATTTCAGGACAAAACCCAACACAGAAACAACTGTATAATATACAATGATATCTGTCTGGACAATCGTCATGAAAAGTTACCCTTTCTTGACAGACCACTTTGTGAATCACAAAATTCTATTCTGTGTTCATGTTTTGATTGCCTAGAGGCAGAGGGACCACCTGATTTATAAGACCATATTCAATTTGGTACTGTGGTCTCCCAAGGCTTAAACTTCATCATTATAATATCTGTGATAAGAAACCTCCCACTTTTGAGATACCACTTTTACGAATCCCAAATACTCCTTTTGCCATGCTCATTTACCTGTCATGGGGGCCACCTGTCTTATGGAACCATTGAACTCGGGAACGAAAATGATCGCTCAAGGCAAAGACTATTGTATAAAAACATCTGCCATAAGAGACCTACCTTTCTTGAGAAATCACTAAATCCCAAAGTTCGTTCCTACCATGATTGTTTGCCTGTCATGAGACCACCTGTCTCAAAAGGTCACTTTACCAAGGTAATGAAGATGGTCGCTAAAGCAAGGACTAGTGCACATAAGGATCCACAATTAGAGACGCCCTCCTCTACCTGACGCCAAACCCAATTTCAGTTATATGCCAATGTACCTGTCACGTGAAACTATCTGTAAATAAGACCATTTTTAATTTGTTAATAAGAAAGGTCTCTCCGGGCAGTAACTACTGTATAGGTGACATCTCCAGTAAGAGACTTCCCTCTCTTGAGAAGCCACTTTGTTGGATCCTAAACAATATTTTTACCATGTGAATTTACCTGTCATGATAGACTACCTGTCTTAAAAGAACGCTTTGGCTTGGTAATAAGTGATATCTTTCTAGATATGAACTACATGTACTGTACTGCTGCTGAAACAAAATCAGTGAAACAAAGGCAACCCTTATGGGTGACCAGATTGCAGTTTCCCAGTAGAGGTAGCCTTTCATTATCATAGAAGTCAATGTAAAGTATATCTGAATATATAGCATTTCAAGAGAGGCGTTCTATGATTAGTGTGGTAACTTAAGACAGGGACTATGCATGGATTGTGGTATTCAAGGCCATCAATTGTTTTCCTCACAGGTTGTTCCACATAGTAGTTGATTTTCACGCTTGCTAAACTAACAATGAAATTTATTGGAGGGCTGGTCTCAAATATTGAACTGGTCTTTCATGACAAGTGGTCTCTACAGCAGGTACCAAAAATTGTTTTAAAGAAGTGAAAGTAATAAGTCGTCTCATAAGTACTGACAAGGGTATTGTCACGTTACAATAGTTTCTGCCTGAAAGGTTTACTACACTACCACTAAAAGTGGTCTCATAAGACAGGTGGCCTCTCTTGAGAAGTAGATTAACACGTATAGAATATGATTTGGTCAAGCAAAGAATCACTTCAACCTTTTATGTGTATTATGATAAGCTAATCATATTGGGCTATAGGCCGCACTAAGTCAATAATCATCTCTGTTTTGTGGAATAAAATTCACTGTTTTGCACATGAGACATCACGTCCAAGAAAAGTATTCTTTCTCCAGTGTATTACTGTGGAGAATATGTATAATTAGGCGCTTTATGATCCCAAAAACAACTTTTTGTACCTAATTAATGTGTGGTCTTAATCATTGTAAAGGCATGTACTGCTCTTAATTAATGTAAAGGCATGTACTGCTGTCACATGATTCTCCTTGTTACAGTGCTCCTACCAGGAGTGACTAGCGCTATTGTTGACAAACCTTTGAAAACTATAATTTTGGAGACCGTGTTACTCTTAGATGCATTTATCTCTACTCTGCCATGACCTCATCAGCAAATACAAATAAGCACGTACTAAATTAGACATAAATGCTGATATGTCTGCATTGACTCCATGCAAAGGCCGAGGGCAACAAAACCCAATGAGACTAACAAATGGGCAGGTGCCAGTTGGTCGGTGTTTTCCAAGGGTCGCAGGTCAGTAGTTTCCATTGCCATGTCCACTCTATTAGAAGTCGTATGTATTTTTTCAAATACCTTATTTTACAGCTTTATGGCCAACTGGGTGGTGAACCACGCACACAGGCATGCAAAACATGAAATGAAGATCCGAAAAATGATGAAACAATCACACGCATGTACTAATCAAATGTTCATACAATTGTGGCTCTCTACAACCTACCACTAAGAATTACCATTGGTATTTAAAAAAGGCATTGTAACACATAACTGGTGTTTTATCCGAATGTTGCACATACGGGAAAGATACAGACTACAGATGTCCAAATTTCTTTTGTGTATTTTTGTTCCTTTTACTACATTTGACTTTGCTATCAATATTTGGTAAGAATTTTTAAATAAGAGTAATATTTTCTGTCGGATTTGTTAGAGTGTAGTAAGTTGTTCCATTTATGTCAAAGGCCAGCCATGTTAAAATCAAAATAAGGAAATTTGGTAAAGCTGCAGTAAAGATAGTAAAAAACCTCATATACATACATATATATATATATATATATATATATATATATATATATATATATATGTATGTGTGTGTGCGTAATACATTAATATGTTTATCTCTCCAAAGAGATTGTGATGCGATGGTCTTAACTGTTTTGGAAACATTTAGTTCTCTTCAAAATAAAAAAAAAATATCTTGTTTATCTCTCCAAACAGATTGTGATGCGAAGGTCTTAACTGTTTTGGAAACATTTAGTTCTCTTCAAAATCAAAAAAATATCTTGCCATAAAAAGTTACTTAACACCCTACCTAACTAATTTGGGCTTGGTAACCTTCATAGTGGGAACTAGGGTATTACAATGGCTACACACACACGCACACACACACACACACACACACACACACACACACATACAAATGAAACGTAAGTAATAAATAAAACAAAGTTGTTATTCACAGTTTATAATTGAGGTTGCACCATTAGTTTTACTTTACATTTAAAAAGAGGATGCAGAAAAGAATGTGCCCCAATTCGTATTGAATGGCTTGCAGGATGAATGTTCATGTTCCTCATATTGGTGGAAGTGTTTGATCATTTCGAGAAATATGGCATACTCTCCATGACTTTGCCGCTGTTTATAATTACCCTGGTTGTTAATACTTGCAGATGGAGACCTCTGGGAGATGATCAACCAGGACTCTCCTTATTGGCTACTGATGGCTAAGAGAAAATGTTGTATTGTGATAAAATAACCTCTGAACCAGACCTTTGTCTATGCGAACATCCCGCTTTATACTGCTGGTGAGTATAAACAGTGTCATGGGATGTGATGGAACAGCCTTTGAATCAGTACTCTGTCTTTTAGAACATCCCTCTTTATACTGCAAGTGAGTATAAACGATGAGGATGTGGTGTAACGGTTTACCTTGCTTTATAATTAAGTGGCCAAGTATTGGTCATGTTAGGGCATGGGAGTAAGTATCAACATAATACAAAACACACCTCGTCAAAAAGTAAACAAAGAGAGATAACAAACGGTATATAGAGACAATAATAACTGATAGTTTTAGAACAAAATGTAGAAAGCTTACTTCAATGGTATAGTTTGCTACCAGAATATGCATCAAAATATATTTAACTTTGATGCTTTGGCTGGGCCCAGCCGTGGGTGCACGGTAAATCGGCCTTATAGATATCACATACATCTGATACAGAATATGGGTATCCCAAATAGAGAAGCATTGAAGTGTAGGTGAAGTCAATAGAATAAAATATTCCTCCAGTACAATATTGGCTAATATGGAAACTACTCACTTTTTCACACATAAGCTCTATGTTTAGTTAAAAAGCCAAATAGCTATTTATTTATTTATTTATTTATTTATTTATTATTTTACCAGGGTTACTGGCTCAGTGCCGCAGCTCTGATCTCCCGCCAGGCCCTGGATGATACAACGGGTTGTTGAAAACATGAGGCATGATGAACATATAAATTACATAATAATACATAAATTATTAAAACAAGATAAAATATAAAACTCTCAATTAAAATTAAAGATACGTCGAAACACAAGTGGCGGACAGAGTCCAAAATAGGCAGGATAATACAAACAAAATTAGAGCAAACATATAGTTGTGGGAGGGTAGCACCACGATCTAAACAAATTTATATTTGGAGCACTCCTTAACCGGTAATGGAGGGAGTTCCATTTAGTGGCGCCCCTGTAGGATATCCTGTTCTTGCCGACATTGAGCTTACACTGGGGAACAAAGAGGGCATTGGTTGAGGTGGACCTAGTTACACGAGGATTTACCTCAGAGCTATCTATAAATTTGGAAGAAATATAGCCTGGGAGTAGGTTGTTTACTGCTTTGAACATAAAAACATCAGTATGAAAATCTCGTCTTTTTTGGAGGGTAAGGGTTTTAGTGGTATTATGCAGATCCGAAACATGTTTACGTCTATGAGATTTTGTAACAATCCGGAGGGCACGATTTTGTAAAATTTGGAGTTTCTGCTTTAGGCGGCAAGAGCAGGAGTCCCATACTATATCACAATAATCAAAATATGGTAGTATTAATGACTTATAAAACATCATACTAGTTTTGGCAAATAGGAACTTCCTTGTCCTTCCCAGAGCAGATAACCGGCATTTTACCTTTTTACAAATATAATCAATGTGCGCTGAGAAGGACAAGGAAGAGTCAAGCAATACACCCAAATATTTAAAAGTTGACACTTGCTCGATGATATCACCGTCGCAATGTATGCTGAGTGGGGGTACCTTTTTGAGCCGCTGAGGAGTGTCGAAAGTCATGACTTTGGTTTTCTTTGTATTTAAAGTTAGCTTATTTGCCTTGAACCAGTAGGATACGTTTTGCATCTCAGCATTAAGTGTATCCTCAATATGAGATGCATCTCTGTCAGCAAAATAAATTGCTGTATCGTCAGCATAAAGAAAAATATCACAATGCATAACTGTATCCGGCAGGTCATTGATATATAATATAAACAGCAGCAGACCTATACTAGAACCTTGAGGAACACCACAGGTGATAGTATTAGGTTCCGATAAAGCATCATTAATAAGGGTCCGCTGCTGTCTATCTGTTAAATATGAAGAGAACCACTTTAGTTCAAGACCTCCGACACCGTAGCTCTCCATCTTCTCAATAAGAATTTGTTGGTCCACAGTGTCGAAGGCCTTCTTCAGGTCCAAGAATAAGATTCCACAGCACTTACCACCATCAATGTCCCGCTGCATGGTATCTATAAGATGCAACAGGGCAGTGCTGGTGGAATGCTGTTTACGAAAGCCTGATTGGTGGGAAGACAGTAAGTCATGCTCGGTCAGAAAAAGATAAAGTAAGTCATGAACAGTTCTCTCTAGAATCTTCAACGTGACCGGGAAAACAGAAATAGGTCTATAATTGTTGACATCAGATTTTGTGCCATCTTTATAAATTGGCGTAATACGTGCTGTCTTCGAATCTGCCGGTACATTTCCCACATAGAGAGAGAGGTTAAAGATATGTGCGAGAGGAACAGAGAATGTAGCAGTACCCGTCTTTAGGAGACGCGTACTAAGAGTATCAAGACCAGTGGCCTTGCCATTTGAAAGTTTAGAAAACTGAGAAGAAACAAATTGAGGGCAGACCGGGGAGAATTGGAAGACAGCAGTAGTTTTCTTAGGTATCGTTTGGCGACCAGCAAAAGGGATTCTTTTAGCTAAGGAGTCACCTATGTTGGCAAAAAAGTTGTTAAATATAGTTGCCATGTCTTTTTGGTCTGAGACCTCTTGATCGCCATCAATGAGTTTTGAGGGTCCTTTGGAGGCAGTGGTGGGAAAGACTTTCTTAATGGCCTTCCACATGTCTTTCGGATTCTTGTGATTTAACTCAATGGAATTATTCACAAAGTCTTTGTTTTAACTGAGAAGCAAGGTTGTTGGTTTTATTTCTAAATTTCTTGAATTTGGCAGAGTCTGATGGCGATCCTGAGGTCTCAGCTTTCACTTTTAGGTAGTCGCAGTCGTTACTGAATGATCTGAGTTCATCGGTAGCCCAGGGTGGCTCATTATCTCGGATTTGGATGTTAACAAATGGTGCATGAGAGTCACAAATAGGTACAGAAATATGTTTATTATTTATTACTATCATGATTGTAAAAGGGCATATAATACATATATTCAATATATCTCATCACCACTATTGTCCACACTTCTTCATAAGGATGTAATACTCTCGGTCTCTTTATGGATGGCCTTAAGGTAAAATAGAGAATTATTTCAACTCCCTGTTCTCCAATAATTTTAAGTTGACACTTGCTATTATGTACATTGTATCATTCGCATATGCAAAACCTTACAGACATGTGTTTATACAATTATGGGTGGAGAAATATTCAGACAATCAAGGCAGGTGCCTTAAAGAATACATGTTTGTAACACTGTGAATGGAGATAAGCACTATATCCTGGCTGAAATAAATATTGTTTTCCAGGGATTCGGTACTCATAAGTTTCCCGAGCCTAAAACACTTGCATATTTCATACTGCATTTCATCAATCACAGAGTTAGTGCCATATATATATTTTACTTTGAGGGAAGTTAATAAATATTCTTTGGTTTATATTGCAACATTCATGACGGGCATCAAGAGAAAGGTATGTTTGTGTTGCTTGATGGGAGATAGTAAAACACTTAACCTCAGTCAGAAACAGACGTAAAAGTAGATACCCACGCTTCCCCTTTCTTTTGTTTTAACAAAACATATTCTCCATATCTTGTTTTCTCATCCCATACTTAAAAATATTGCGAATTCCATCACACAAAGTGGATTTAACATTAATATTTATGGAAACGTTTGCTTTAAGAATATAACGAAAGAAAACAATAGTTAAATGTGGCAATATGCTCAGATAAGAAATTGCATTGGTCATATTATAAAATTATGCATAGCTACCATATAGTAGCCCAGCTTTTGCCCCGATACTACCCACATTCGATATATAATCGAGTATACCCCTATGCCTACACATAAGACCATCCCCATATATATGTATATATGAACTATAAATTCTGACTTCAAATTAAATTTGAAATCTAACTTTTTAGCTTTTAAAGTTTGTCTTTCACATAAGCGCATGCATTATAAGCCTATTTACTCTCTATAAATGTTGAAAAGAGTATATGCTGCACAGCAGGCTGGAGCAATGGTAGTGTCAGTAAGACATTCTCAGAGAAGTTGCCCTGCCACTGAATCCAATATCTCCTTAACGCTTAATGATAAACAAAGTGGGGAAATATTGATCCTCAGTTTCAAGGAATATTTGCTTAAATTTTCTCTTTTGCAACACAGAATCCAATGCGTTGTGATCCTTCAAAAAGAAACCAATTTTGGTATCTTTAAATCCCTCCATTTGTAAACTATACGGAATAATATATCTAAATACGTGCCATGTGGACACAAGTCAAATTTATTGATTACGGAAATTTTGGTGAAATGTATGCATGGTGGGACCATTATACTTCTGTGTATTGTCAACATAGCTGTGTCTGGCCACTGCCTTTCTATATTGTTCCATGAATATCATGCTTTGGTCAAAAAATTGATAAATAAATGTAAAATAAAATGGCAATCAAAATTGTTTATCCTTGTACGACAAAGCTATTCCATTAGAAGTTGACAGTGTACATTTTGAATAAAAAGTTGCAATGGAGAGAGAAAAGCTTCAAGACCGTTTTCTGCATTTTTTCCAATTCAATAATATGAAGGCAATGACAAAACGGGAAGGAAAGTGGGAGAACGATGTTCACAAAATGGTTGGCTGACAATATTTACCTGAATGTGCATTACAAAGATATGAAAATTCACAAGGACAAATATAAATCATGCGGCAAAGGCCTCACTGTTTCCTTAGCAGATACAAAGTCCTGGAGGCAACTCATTCCAGAGCTGTTTTAGTGGTAAAATTTGTGTTGTCAATCCATTGTGATTTTGTATGAGAGTACGGTAGACTTGGATTTTTTTCTAGCACAAGTAAGAGCAGTCCTTGGGGTACACTTATCCATGTTCTCCTTTTTCATATTTTAAACTATACATCGGCATATGCCACAAGCATTTTTATTAAAGACATCACTTTATATAATGGATGTGAAGCATGCTGTAAGTGAACTTGGTAATGGTGAATTACCATATATATATATATATATATATATATTTATATTCATGATATTCATGGCATGATATTTATGGATCTGTTTTGTTGTGGCTATGTGATGGTTGTATATGATGATTGTGGTGCAAAATATTATGCTCCTTATGACAATTAAAGGCTGTCACTTTATTTCGATCTTAAACCCCCTTTCCTGGACTAAAATAATTACAATGAATTAAAGTTTCTACAATGCTACAAACATGAATGTGAAACTAGCTGATACATACAATGAATTAAAGTTTCTACAATGCTACAAACATGAATGTGAAACTAGCTGATACATTTAACTTGTAAAATAGTAATGAAGTTCGACAGTTTTAAAGATATGTGCTGTTCTACCAGCACGCTTTATCATCGGCCTAAAGTATATATAAAGAGACCAGTTTCTTATTTCTTTCCACCTCACTCCATGGACGCATTTGTGTATACTCAGACAACCCAAAGCATTGTATGTATGTATTTTTATGTTAACTATGTGATAATTTGTCTGACCTGGAATGATACCTGGAAGGCTTATCGTGTGAAGACTGTAAATTCATAGGAATTTCAATGCTGAAAACAAATTTTGTATTTATTTTTGTCATACGTAGAAAACACAATCATTTGTGCAAGTGTTTATGATGTATCTGTGCAGATTTTATGTAAAAAAATTGGCTACATGTCTGACCTAATGATCTGAACTTGACCAGTAAGTCTCTCCATCATGTTTTCACGTTTGCCATTGCGGTCGTAGTGGAGCCCTTGCAGTTCAGAAGTAAGATATTAAATGTATCATATTGGGATTGGGCAACTATTGTGCTTCAGAGCATCTTTTTAAATGACACCAGGTGGTACTTTGCACTGTGAGGAGGGTATTGTGATTTCTTCTACTGGTATTTCATGCAAGGTATAAAGACATATTGGTCCATATTGACAATGAATGGTGACCTAAGTACAGATGCTGACTGTATGGTCATCGATAAATACTATGTTTAGGACAAAGGATATATTGTACAGATTTTTTTGTTCTTGATTGAAGATTGGAAATATCAGTCTGACACCATTATAAATCTAGTAAGCATTTGTCTTAGAAAACATATTGAGTCTAATTTTGTGTTCTGTAATTGGAAAATATAATGAAATTGACTGCATGGAAGCCAAGGCATAGATAAACTGTCCATACATATCATTTTAAAAAATGGAGTTCTTTTGTTGTACAGTTATACATGTAGTATTATATCTGATATAATGAATTTCCGAGGTAAACGATCTGCATCTTTGTTTTTGCATGGGTGGGATAGCATACTCATCAGGGGCATTAAATCTGTGTCATAAGTTAGGTAACCTACAATTTCGACCTGAGAAGTAACATTCATGAATGTCAATACAGAAAGGCCACACCAACACTCAAGTGTCATTTCAGCACATCCTGGTGGTTTCTGGTAAAGATACAATTGGAATATAGTACAGAAGCATTAAGGGATTTAGGCATATTTTTCTATATAGGGGAGAGAAGAGGCCTCGAAAGTAGTGATGAGCACATCACTTCAAAATAATATTGATATTAGTAATAACGAAATGAATTTTATGTCAACGATAAATATTTTGAAAAAATATAATAGGTATGGTAAAATCGATACTTATAACGTGAATAATCATTTCACATTTACAATAATTATTTCACATTTGCTCTCTGCCTATTTTTGTAAACAACGTCAGAATAAAACACACATGATTGTGCTCGTCATTTCCATTTTAGCCACGCTGACACACTTTAGCTGATCCATAGGTAATTTACAAAACGTTTTACAAAACAAAACTATCAGAAGGAACACTTTTTACAAGCGCTTTGGCGATCACCACTGACCAGTCAAACAATCGTGCTAAGAATTTGTGAAAAATTCCTCTATGTTTTGCAAGAAGTGACAAGCTACAAAAAACTGGAAAAAAATCATTAAAATTTTAGAAATGACGGCCATAGATTATTTGTTACCCGAAAACTTATCATAATAAAATTGCGTTTTACGAGCTGTTGTGTGCTTCAATTTTATCTTGAGTTTGCATTAAATGATGGTGAGATGAGCAGAACGAAGCTGACTGGAAATTTTACCTGATTGTCACGGATTATCTCCTTTTGATTTGGTAATCTACAGCATAAATTGTATCCGTGATGAATCTTTATAAGGTATCATGTACAGAGGCAAAGGGAACGATACAGTAAGTCAGCGCAAATAATAAATATATTTCACTGCAATGCAAAACATTGACCTAAAAGTAAACTACTTTTAGGTGCTCATAAATTTTAAAAGAACATAGCGAAAGCCCATGAAAATAAGCGTAGGTCCGCTGACTTGACAACAAGATAGGAAAGTACACCTATATCATTCCCACTATAACTGTCTGTCACCAAACCCAGTTCTCCCAACAACATAGCCAATTGGGTAATTATCAAATAGTTCACAAAAAACGTGTCACACGTTCCAAATGTCATCCCAACAGTGACGCCAAGTAAGAAATTGCAAAGAAGAAAGATGTAAGAGTTACTCAAACATCAACATTCGTCTTCCAGTATTAAGATAGAAAATAAATTTCACTCCTGACTTGAGACAGACAGTCACTGACAAAGGAAACCGGTGGTTTAAACCTGCCCACCAAAGATTTGAAAATGATTCGTCATTGACTACAGACTTTATTTTTTACCAAACTAAATAAGCCTTACCACTTAGAACCCCAAATATACTAATTGTGCCAAACGAACACAGAGAGAGAGAGAGAGAGAGAGAGAGAGAGAGAGAGAGAGAGAGAGAGAGAGAGAGAGAGAGAGAGAGAGAGAGAGAGAGAGAGAGAGAGAGAGAGAGAGAGAGAGAGAGAGAGAGAGAGAGAGAGAGAGAGAGAGAGAGAGAGAGAGAGCAACTTTGGTTCTCGGATATGTCTGTCAGCTCAATTAAATGCAGTGAAACTGAAAATATGCCTACATCGTTTTCCTGATATTTATGAATCTGGAACATCAGAAAGGTACTCTTCCACCATTGTAATTGTGCGTCGAGTGGCCAGGCGGCACCACAACATGGCCAATGAAGTATTTATCAATGCTCAATGAAAGCAATTTATGCATAAAACAATTTTTCTCTCATTTCTTTTAAAAAGGGATTGTGGAAAAGTTTTAGCCATATAGTCATTAAGCTTGATGGAATTATTTTTGCTTTACGGTCCCGACCAGCTTAAAAAAACCTCCCAAACCTTGAGCATAAATGCCCCCTCCCCCGAACTACTTGTACAAGGTATATCAATGTGGAAGTCGCATAAAATACTTTTGAGTCATTCAGTTTTTATGGACCAAACGTTTTTGTGCTCTCTCCAAACTGACACCAGCATAAAAATATGTTTTTTTTTTTGTTGATTTCAAAGTTTGAAAAATTAGCTCAGAACAAAAAATTAATTTATACCGTATACCATAATATTTTGTAGTTAATCTTTTCTTTCCGTCGATAAAATGAACTGACCTCAGTCAAAGCCCGTTATTGCTTGACATAGGCCTTTCCAGAGAACCATGAGAGCCTTAGCTGGCTTTATGTTGAACAAATAACATACATGTAAAGCTGTGTATTGTATCATAAAACAGCCAAAAAAACCACAAAGTCCAATCTTGAAAACTATTTTGAGCCCAGATACTCGACCTTGAGACATAATGGGGTCAGTATCTCATAAACGACATACACCTCAATGTCAAAACTATTTTTTCTGATGAATTAATTGTACCAAAAATGCAAAACATTTGACCCCTTGCATGCACATATATGTGCCCCCAAACTTAACCTTGTGTAACGATGTACGTAACATACTTGAAATATAATTTTCAATGAACATAATGCTTTTGTGTCCTGATTTGTAATGAGAAATCCGTTGGTTTTTAACAAGTCAACTGAACAATGCACATACAAATCTCCGACTCCATAATTGCAGCACCAAAAATTTTGCCAGTTCACCTCTTGGTCTATGCATTGCTCGCTAGGCCTATGCGCTGCTCGTCGAGAAACAGCATATTCTCTCCTCTGGTCAAAAACCAAATTAGGCCTTATTCTGTGAGAAGTAAAATTTGGGACCCTTAGAGCCTTGACTGGCTATAGGTTTAACAAATGACATATATGTAAAAGTGCTTCAGAGATGTGTTTCTGGACTTGGATATATGGGTTACTAACGACAGGTTTGCATTAAAGTATAACTTTGAAGTAGTTAACTATCCTTTCCCTGACAGCAATATTTCGGAAGCTATGGATATAATACATCTTTGTCACCAATTTCGAGATTTGGTCGTATTTGTTCTAAAATTTAGGATGTTGCATCTAGAACCAAATTTATTTATAATTAAAGTGAGTCAAGAGGATTCAAATATGTACTTTTGATAAAACATTTCAACAAATTTTGCTGTAAATATCCAGAGATTGTTCGGCAATTGGGCTTCAATCACATCACCGATTTTAACCTTATCTTTTGGCATAATTCTGTTTCAACATTCGCCTTTCCGATAGTTTGGGCTAGCATGTTTTCTATCAGGTTAAACCCCCGTGGTCTATCGGTAGCAAACTGCGGTTGACAACAGGTACAAACTTGTCGAATTGTGCTTAGAATTTGGTTAAACAATTATAATCTGAATGCAAATTCTTAACTTAAGCTAACTATTTTCATTCCTCTCTGACATGCCCTACAGATTTTGCTGTTAATATTTAGAGACTGTTAGAAAGCATGGCTGCAATGCTGTAATAATTTCAAAGATTTTAAATTTGGTTATTTTGCTACTTAATTTGATCCTTTAGCATCATTTTAATATTCACCTTTCAGACATTTGAGGATTACATGTTTTCTACATATAAACCCCTCAAGAACAATCCATAGCAAGTAGCAGCCAATGACACTTACATGTTTGCCTAATTCAGCTTAGAATCTGGTTAACAGAAATTATATTTTGATAATATTTTCGTGACTAACGTGCCAATGACTTTCATTGACATGACTAAGTACACATTTACTCAATGTAAAAAATTACTCAATTTGACAGTATTTTCTTAAATGTCACAAACTTGACCCAATATGTTAAAACGTTAACTCAGAATTGGCAACGAAATTGAGGTTTATTGTTTGGAGACTTTCAGAGTGAGGAGTAGGTGGCATCATGGGCTGTATTTTACATTTGTGGTTCAGGGTGTCCATTGTTGCAGTACGTGTTAGGATCTCTTCGGGTTGCAAAGAGAGTATAGCTGTAACTGTTTATTTTATTATCACAGGGACTGAATATAATGCCGCAGTTTGTTTCCACTTCTGTATTACACTAGCAATTAGTTTGGCTGAGATATGCTATCTAGCAAGGAAGGGAACATACTGGTTCAGGAGTAATTCATGTGGGCTGTCTTTGCTGAATATTTAGCTTAGATAAGGAGCCACTACTCAGAGACACATGTACGGGTACGGGCTCCGAAATATGTTTTGAGTAGTTACCGACTGAAAGATCTTTAATTTATGTGCGCCAATGCAGCCTATGTCAAAATTCTACAGAAGAACATATGCAGTATGGCCAATAGTACTTCCATATTTATATAGGTCAGACAGCAACAGGTTAGCTCATGGTGTGTAAACTGTTTCCCGGATGTTCTAGCTCGAGAATAAGCCTCGCATATAAGATCGTATATTTCAACACATTTGTACCTACCTGCTGGAGCAACAACTTCGTCGTCAGCCGGATTTTGACAACTTCCAATTTCACCGTACCCTTTTATTTGATAAATTGGTAAAACAGTGATATGAAAAAAAAAGTTGCAAAAATCGTTTTTGAAATGTGTAGGACAAAAATACCATTCAACGTGAACATTTTCCCATTTATATCACAATAGGCAGGATGCTGTTTGAGATTGACATTGCGAATGTAAAAAACCTTTGCCATTATAATATGGTGTAAAGTTATATAATATGAACCATTAATCTGAGTTGGTGGATACTTATTTGTTTTTACATAGAGTTAATAAAATCTATAGCTGCTGGTGCAGTTACCTTTGATATAACGATAGTGTCTTGTGCATTTTGGGTGGGCAACATAAATTGAGACAAAGATACTGCTAAAAAAGAATTGATATTAATTTCGAAAGTATTCAACTGAAACCTTGACATTATGTTAAGTGTAAGTTTTAAATCAAATGGTTTCAAAAAAATATGAACATTCAAAGCTGCTTTGCCTCTGGATGAAATTGCCGTACGTGTTTTGAATACTTTGTTTGCATTATAGCAATCTTGCATTATTTCATACAGCCAGAATCATTCTCATTATGATCATCAGCCCTAAGATAGAGTAACATATATTCACATTTACGATAATTTCTAACAAAGAACATTTGATACATACAAATATCAGTGGTTTTAATCCCCCAATTGAGTTCAGTGTCAGATATCGCATTAAAATATAGATTTCAGTATGGTTGGAATGAATACTATATAGTACAATGAATAGAAATATATATCTATATCATCTGATACTGCATGTATGTCTTTCCTTTTGGTGTCTTGTACAGTAATGATTACTTAATGAATTGTTGTAGAAATTGAAACTCCACATACCGGCTTTTACTATGACTACGTTTGCATTGACGAAGTAGGAGTGTCCATTAGATATTTGATGTGACTAACATACTAATCCTCAATTTACAACATTGCCAAACGCTCTTATGCTTGGTAAAGTGCGTTGTACTCAACAAACTCAACTGCTTTGCCTAGTGAATTTCAATGGAAAATACTCAGCCACCGCTGGGGGAATGTGAACTTAAAATAGTACAAAATGGGTTATAAACATGCTTCCATTTTGCATTCTGTCTTTGATGAAGCAGCAGTCAGATGAACTCTCATCTTTTCAAAATTGGGACAAAAAATAAATTTCTCTTCTGCATTCATGACTACCTTCACAACAAGCCCACTTCTGTCTCTCCATGGTAGTTGTTCTGCTACTTCTAATTCTTTGAGTCTCATTATGTAAAAATATGGGTTAGATAAATATACAGCAAAAGGTGCTTGTTTGCAGCATATCATTCATGCAGTGTCAATTTTAGCAGTGCCTTAAAACAATGACGTTCAAATAAGTATGAATCTAAGACAGCTATGTTTGGCTCGGGACATGAAGTTTCAAACTGGCCTTATCAGACAAGAACTATGTGAGATACAATTCTTTCTTTGTGTGTCATAAAAGGGAACAATTCTCACGTGTGAACATTTTGTATGCACCAGTTCATGGGCATACGTAAGTGATCATATATATATATGTATATATATATATATATATATGTATATATATATATATGTATATATATATATATATATATATATATATATTTATATAAACTAGGCAAAATTAAAAAGCCTCCGCTTAAATAATTTAATGGTGTACCCATACTTTTTTAGGTTATTTAAAGATACGCACATGTATGTGTAGCATAATCCTTTGATTACATCATGTGTAAAGATGAGCAGAGTTGGAGCCCATGCTTGACTACACATGGGCTGAATGTGACACAAAGTCAAAAAGTGCACTTCGCAGAAAGGATCATGAGTGGTCTTTCCTGTCCCTTTTAGGACCCTCCTGACCATTGATTTTTCTCACCATACCTGTGTAATGTGGCCAGAAACTGTGCCAATCATGGGTATAAAAGCATGGGGTTTTTTCTTCTGTCATTTATGGATTTGCCATCACTGGTCAAACTGTGAATATCACCATGCCAAGGCTATCCAAAATGGACAGGGCAAGAGCCATAGGTCGCATTGAAGCCGGTGAAAGTTGCAGAGCTGTCGCACGGTCAATGGGTGTGAACCACAAATCCATCAATGAGTTGCAGAGAAAATACCAAAACACAAATGATGTTGCAGATTTACCACGAGCGGGAAGGCCAAAGCTGACCACCAGGCAACAAGACCTTTTCATCGTCAGTGCAGCACTGAGGAGTAGGAGCCGCACAGGTCCTGATATTCAGAGCCAGCTGGAGAGAGCCAATCCTCACCAAAGACGCATGTCCACCCAGACTGTTCGTAACAGACTGAATGCTGCTGGTTTAAGGTCCCAGAGCATGGTGAAAATGCCGCTTCTTACCCCACGTCACAAGGTTACTCGGTTGCAGTGGACAAGAGAACATGTCAGTACAACACATGCAGGATGAAGCAATGTTCTTTTCACTGATGAGTGTCGCTTTTCCCTCCACAGAAGTGATGGACGTGTTCGTGCATGGAGACGGCGAGGGGAGAGACACGCTGCTTGTTGTGTTCAGCCCACAGTTGCATACGGAGGGGGCAGCATCATGGTCTGGGCGGGTATCTCTGCTAATGGCAAGACAGACCTCGTCATCATGGAACGAACAATGACAAGCAGACGGTACAAAACAGATGTCCTGGAACCCCATGTTATTCCATATCCTGGTGCCATTGGAGACAACATCATGCTGATGCACGAAAATGCCAGGCCACATGTTTCAGCTGTGGTTCGTGATTACCTGGATAGTGAGAGTGTTGAGGTGATGGAATGGCCAGCATGCTCACCTGACCTCAACCAGATTGAGCGACTGTGGAGCCATATGAAAAGAAATGTGTACCAGAAGATAGGTCCTAACTCAGACTTTGCAGGTCTACAGCGTTATCTAATGGAGGAGTGGGACAGTATACCTCAGGCACTTGTGAGAAAGCTCGTCTACAGCATGCGAAAACGCTGCCAACAGTGCACTGACAACCATGGTGGCTACACATCCTATTGAATGGACATTTAAAGGTGCTTTATGTGGCACAGTGATGAATTAATTTCTGCTCTATTAAACTCAGAAAATGCCTTAACTTTAAGTACAGTCTGTGATAACTTTTGATGTAACCAAGCACCATCTGCGATAACTTCTGATGGGACTCTGCACTCAGTTCATATGCATGTTTGAGCGCTCTACAGGTACTCTTGCGAACTTGTGATTCAGACTTTGTCTGCTTATTGACCCTGTACAATGAAGTGTAACTTCATTTGATCGGAATTTCCTCTACAGATCTACTCTAAAGTGTATACAAAATAAAAGAAACATTGAGTATACTCAAAATATGTGTGTTTTTTTATATAAGAATTGCTTTTA
>OZ026620.1:67110133-67122633 GCA_964020975.1 Hermodice carunculata | reverse complement strand
TTCACAAAGAAGTAATGTTGGACTTCAGTTCAAAACACCACCTTATCTTAAGATTTTACCTTAAGCTCAGATTTGTTGGTATTCACGAAGAAATAAAAAATCGATTTCCACCTCAAATCGAGTTGCTGGAGTTCAAATTTTCGTTTGGGACTTTACTTAAGTCGAATTTTGAGGAGATTAAATGACGGCGTTGACAACTAGGCCTTTCGGTGGAAAGGGCCACTCGCAGATATGAGAAACCCGCTCGAGACGCAACGGCCCGAGGTCATCCGGCAGTTCTACCGGTTCAGACCGGAAACCTTTGTCGGGGAATTCGAGAATGCCTTGGCACATCAACCAGAAAGATCAAATGCCCTGCCCCCTTTGTTGTAAGTTTTAGTGTCCCAGAGGTAATTTGCATCAGGATCGTTCCAGTCCCTTGTTGGCGAAGTCCTCCCCATTTCCCAAAGTTTGACTTCCCGGGCAGTGATATTTTTTTTTGGCAGCCACGATGGAAACACATCAAATAAACTTTCCAACCGGTGATGAGGCTGACGCAATTAAGTTTGATTTCTTCCAGACATCAGGTGCATTGATGGTAAACTCTTTCTCCCTGAATACACAAAACATCAATGTAATAATATTTGAATTATAGTATGATGACCTCATTCAAAACGTTCCCTTTCGTAAATTCAGTCACTGAGCACACACACACACACACGTGAAGTCCGTTTTGCTTTGAAACAAGCTGTTGTTGTGACACACCTCGATTGCAGAAAGGATCAACAGGGGAGTCACTCTCTGTGCACATTTACAAAAAAGTTTTTCCATTCAACATATCAGTATCCCAAATAATCCCCTCATATGTAGTAAATGTGAAATTAAAGATTAAATTTAACATTGATTATAGGCCTATAATAAGGAGGAAGATAGGTTTGTTTAGATTTTATAAAAATTTTTCTTTTCGGAGCAGTTGCTCCCCCCTACCCCACCTCTTATGGAAATGTCTCCTCTGTCATATGCTACTGCCATCCCTTGGTAAATTAAAAAAATTACGTTAATTATCAACTTTGTTGACGATTTCATGCCTGTTTGTAAAGATTACAATCATATATTTCCTAATTATTGCATTTTTATTTTTTACGGTATCTAAATTATAATAATAGAATTATTTTGTGTTGAAATCGCGGAGTATGAGTTTTTTTAAAGATAATGTAAGATGTACCTATTTGCCGCACCTTCAAAGATTTTGAAACGGTGGATTTTAGTTATTTTCCCTCTAATGACAGACAACTTCGATTGTGTCAAGTGCGATAACAATCCTTTACGATATTTTACATAATAAAAAATACCCTTCCGTACTCGTATTAGCTAAAATTACATATTTTTTATAGATATGTCCCGTTTCTATTACGCGTCTTCTGCTAAAAAGGGCACGGCAGATGGAATAAATGTTTTGTTTTCATTTTTCCATTATGACCAGAAGGAAAATACGAAGTTCAGGCCACTAGCCTCCCCAATTAGGCAAATACGAAGTACAGGCCACTAACCTGCCCAATTAGATTTGTTCTTCCCTTCTAATCATGAAAATGTATATACAAAATTTTAGGTCCTGTGCTTGATTAAAAAAATATAATACAAATGTTTTATATTTTATTTCCCTCTGAAAATAAAAAAAAATTCCTATGCGTTGGACAATAGAAATAAAGGGTATTACTAAATTTTTAGTTTTTGTTTTTCATATATGAATGCATGTGGGGGCTGACCATAATTTTTGTTTGGGGGTGTGGTGGGAGGGTGCAAAGTCATAAAATTGGAATAACCATTCCGCATTTTATGCCCCCCATCCAAACCTTAACTAGTACAGCCAGATGTGAACATATAAATGGATACAGATGTATTGTAACCCCCCCCCCCCCTTCGCTTCTGATAAAGGCACCTGTTGTAACCCAACCAATACATAAAAATCAAGTTAAAATAAAATGTCTAGCAATTGAAAAATAAATTTTATGTAGGTAGACTTGTGACCTTGCGGGTGAAGTTAAGGTTACCCTTGTAATGCAATTACATCACACTCATACGGAGGAGGGTCCCTGTTCAATTTAAAAGCAATGCGATAAATGGTGTAAGAGAATACTATAATTTGCCCAGAAATGACTCCCTCCCAAAAACCTTGAAAAATCCATATATCTTTGTTGTGTAAATATTGCTAAGATTTTTATAAAGAACGCTAAAAGGTACATACGCACCAAGTTTGAAATGGATGTTGGTGATGGTTTTAAAGAAGATGTAAGAAAGGTGAATTACCATTGCATTCCCCTTTGACTCACGTAATAGGCCTAATCAATAGGGATTTACTGTATTCATGAAGCAATAAGGAGAATAAAGAGGGAAAGAAAAAAGGAGAGAATGAAAGAAGGAAGGAAAGAAAGAAAGGAGAGAAAGAAAGTAAAGAAAGAAGAAAAGGAAAGAAAGAAAGGAAGAAAGAAGGAAAGAAAGGAAAGAAGGAAAGAAAGAAAGAAAATTCCAGTGTTTACTAATAGAGTGAAACCTGTCTACAGTGACGACCCTTGGGACCAGAGAAAAACGTCCACTCCTGAGGGGGTCAGCCCTGCTGGGGAGTATGGATGAGTAACACATACATTAAACATATGTGAATTATGTGAGAAAGACAGCTCAATTATTGGGCCAAGGGGACTTGAAAGCATGTACTTCACGCCCCGAGCATCTTTGTAAGGAACAATTAATGGTGGGCAAGCCTATAGAGCAACAATTTCGCAACAGGCGCCGCCACAGAGCATAGGAGAAGGCAAACAATACTGCACAGACATAAAACACCCACACAATTTGACAACAAACAAAACATTTCAACCTTTAAAGATATTTATCTTTAATTCAAAATTTGCATGTTATAGAACATATCAAGACTTACAAATTTACAACTATTGGTTAAAAACAAACTTCCACTGTTTGAATGAAAAAACTTTCATCCATGATTATTAACGAGCACAATGCAGAGTTTGCGATTTTCACGCCGTTTGATTAACATTTTTATACAATAAATGAATAAATAAATAAATGAATGAATGAATGAATGAATGAATGAATGAATGAATGAATGAATGAATGAATGAATGAATAAATAAATAAATAAATAAATAAATAAATAAATAAATAAATAAATAAATAAATAAATAAATAAATAAATAAATAAATAAATAAATAAATAAATAAATAAATAAATAAATAAATAAAGTAAATAAGCTCTCAAGTTGGGGGAACTGCAAATAGTAAGGTTTGATTGTTAAGGGGGTCTGGGGGCATGCCCCCCGAAACTTTTGATAATTGCGAAGTAAAATGGTGCAAACTGATGCGTTTTAGGGCCCATATTTCACATTTTCAAGGGTCCTGAATTCATGTTACAGGACTAAAAAGATACCATCAGTGATACATATGCTAGGCTAGTGTGTTTTGTAAGCAAAGAAGTGTCTTGGGTATGTTGGAGGGAACAAATATGTTTAAATGCGTGAGAAATTTATGTCTTGGGGTGAGAGCGCGACATGACATTGGAATGGGTGAGTCACACGATGAATGAGGGAGACTTGATAGGTCTGTTAAAGAGCCTGGAATGCTACTCGATAGATCAGTTGCAACCTCGCTTCTTCCCCTCCATGCTTGCAAGTCAATTGCAATGTTTATTTCCGCCCGAATCATGTGGTTAGCAGACGATCTTTGTTAACATTTATTGTTCATAAAGTTCCCAAAAGATGGCGCTAAAATAGTTTGCGATCTTACCGACAGATTTAACACAAAGAGAAACTTAACAAACTTTAACAAAGTTTTCACAAACAACAGTCTCGCACTAAATAGCGCTCACATTTTCGACTTGGCAAAGTTCAGCTGAAGATTCCGAGGTGTTTTCTGCGAGTTCGATTTTCGGAGTTAAGCTGGAAAGTTCAACTTAAAGTTAAGTCGGTTTTCCTGAATACGGCCCCAGATGAAATACAATAAGGCAAAGTTGTGACTGTCGTTGGCCCGCTGATTGCTACAGATTGATCCAGGGATTTAATCTGACACCAAACATTTAAGCCTAAAAAAATTAAAATGTGAATGTTAAAACAGAATGATGCCAAGAGAAAAAATTAAGTAGCAAAACGGGCGAGTCTAAAAGCTCTTACATTATTCATGCCAACCTTTCTAACAATCTCTGAAAAATTACAGAAATTTCTTTTAGAAACATTTGATCAAAAGTACATACTTGAATCCTCTTGACTCAAGTTTATTGTAAAAAATTCGGTTCTAAATGCAAAGTTCTAAAATTTTGAACAAATGCAACCAAATCGTAAAATTTGTGACAAAAGCTACTATTTTCAATAGGGTCGGAAATATTACTGTCAATGAAAGGATAGTTAACTACTTCAAAGTTAAACTTACCTAATTTGTGATAGCTTTAATGCAAAACCTGTCATTATTGACCCGAATATTCAAATCCAGAAACACATCTCTGAGACCATCTGTTAAATATAAAGCCGCAAGTAACGGGAAGCAGGTGCTACCCATTGGAATGCCTTTTATTTGTTGAATAACAAATGGTACAAATCTGGAACAAAAGTATTATGAAAAATAGGGAAAAAAATCTTAATATCTATCAAAGTTACAACAGTGTAAAATTAACCCGCTTTTTAAAATATTGATTGTGCGATCAGAAGGCTTTCTTTGACGATGAATGAAAAATTATATATTGTTAACCATTATGTTTAAATATTTTGGTGATTAATTCTAAAGAGTGCTATAGCCTTTATCTATGAGTAATATCATCTTAAGTGTAGAAAAATAAAAACATTCGATATTTTTTGCTTTTAAATCTTTGATTTTAGACACAAGCTCGGAGGAATTGCTCTGAAAGCAAAATATTTCACATTTTCTAGAAATTGCATCACAGTATTAATTATGTAATTTTGGGTATCCAGAACCAAAGTGGAATAGAGGAGTTCTCTTCAGAAATTTTGATATTTAATATATCTTTTCATCTCACCCTTATGTGTATCCATCAAAATATCAATGGATTGTTTGTGTAATTTATGTATATCATTTCCTGTTATGTCTGAATTATTGTTTATGCCAAGTTCATTTTTCAAAACATCCAGATAATCATTTTGCAGATGATCCTAAAATTGTTACCTGTCTTATCACTGCTAGTAATCATAAAGTTTAATGTAGTTCCGGAACTGCTTTTGAAACCTGAAGCTGCCGTAAATGTACCATCTTGAAATTTTAATCTGGGATTTGTAGCGATATATTCTATTTCTAAAGACCTTTTTAAGTTTGATAACCATCCTTCAAATTTCTAAAATTGTATTGTTTTCTTTCTTTGCCCATTTCATACAGCAGGTATCAGAAGCACTACTTGTATCCTGAAAAATACTCTTAGTATTTATTTAGGACAAAACCGAAATTTTGTACTCTTTCATTATTTTTTTTCACTGAATTTGGATTATATCAAATTACCTGTAAATACATGTTTGTAGTATGAATCAAGGAAATTGAAATATTTATTGTTGGACATGCAGTTGCAATTTGTACTAGCTGTGATATTCTCAAGAGTAATTGAAGCCCGAAATTTCTTGTAATCAATGATACTTTGGCCAATATTATTGCCACATTTATAAGAAATGATGAGATGATCTTTTATTTTGCTTTCCGTGGGAATCATGCCTGAACAAATGTCAATTAAAAAAGGGACTAAATGTTCAAGGAATCAATAATTTTGTGTTTGAAAGGAATGCTACAAAACATTTGATGCAAATTTTTCTTCATAAAACCTGGTTTCCGAAAAGCTGTTGTATAAGCATGCATAATTCCACAAACATTTTGTAGAAATGTGTGTTCAGAACAAGTAAGACCCAAATATTCGTTGATTCTGTTTATATATTAAAATGATAGTGCTTTGAGAGCTATATGTAATTGAGCAATGCCATTAGATGAAGCCTGTAGTAAATTTTGAACAAGGTCTTTTGTATATACGTTCCTAAATGTAGTTTTTTTCTGTGATTTTCTTTGTCCGTGAATTCTTCTTTGAGTACCGGCCTGATGATCATAAAAAGGTGAGTGCTTTCTATTAACAGTTGCAAAGTCCAAATTCCTAACATCACCATAACCAAACATTCTGTCACTGAGTCCAATTGGAAAAGCTGAATTAAGTGTTTTTATCCAAAAATCTTCCATTTGTAATGATGTTCATGTGTTAATATAAAGATTTTGGTCTAACAAATTTTGTTCTATGTAATCAATAATTTGTACTCGGCAATCCAAATGTGAATGTTCCACATATTGTGATTTACATTTGATGCAGGATGTCAATAAATGATGTTGGAAGTCTCACAAGATAGCATTAAATTTTTCGAGCAGTAGTTTTTCAATTTGATTTTTTTTATTTGTAACGTTGCTGTGAAATTCTTTGTTCTTGATGAAATTTGATTTAGAGAACAGATGGTTACAATTTTCGTTAAAATTTATTCCGAAATCAGCACTCGAGGCTGTCGCTGAACCGTTGTTATTTCTGTATTCAATGCTCATGATTAGTTATTGGATTTAAGAAGTAATTTAGAAAGCCCATTTTGCCATTCCTCTGTATTCATGTCCCTAAACATTATCCTAATCGCCATTTAAAGGCCCAACGAGTAACAAAATTAACAACAATAACTACAAGAAGTCTAAAATAGGCGGTAGACTGAAGACATTACCTGGAATTACAGTGTGCTTCAAAAATCAGAGATCGGGGCAGACCATTCCACCAGGCATCAATGGTTCAAAGCAAACAGAATTGTATTTGTGTCTTTTTGTCCAGAACCACTTCCTGGTGGCCATTACTCTATTCCGTAGTCTGAAATCTCTGCACTCCATAAGCTAACCTGTCAGTGTCTAACCTGTATACACATGGAAGTACTATTGTCACGATCTTCTGTAGAATTTTGACATAGGCTGTATTTGCCTCAATAAATTTAAGGGTCTTCAGGGGGTAACTACTCAGAACATGTTTCGAAAGATTACCCATGCATGTCTCTCTTAGCAGTGGGTCATTGTCTAAGCTAAATATACATCAAAGACAACCCACATAATGATGAAAAAATATAAGCTTGGCAAATAATGCAGTAGCTTAACAAGTGAAGCTTGCTTAGAAATGCAGAGCTTAATATGAATACAGAATAACTATCAAACCAAACATAATTATTAAATAGTACAGATCAGTTCAGATAAGAATAATTTGTCTTACCCCTGAACCTTTTTTTTTTTTGCTTGAAGGGACACATAAGTCCAACCACCTGCCAGTATATAACTGAGGTAGTTACCAACTGGGGCTATATATTAAATCCCAGTGATTACAAAATAAACAGCTACAGCCAGACACCTGAATAAACCTGGGGAATTCCCAACTATCAAATACAATATATATATAATTATACAGAAGGAGTAGAAAGCATAACGCAACGTTGTTGTACTGTTTATAAATATATTTCTCACGGGAATAAACCTTGCACAGTATCAAACACATATTAGACAGTGTCATTACCATATCCAAACCGTAGTCCTAACGAAACAAATCCAAGTCAATTCCGACCAAAGGCAATGTTCCTTGGTATCTATAGCTGAAACATATAAATTTATAGTTCGTATTTACCCAAAGGAGACCAAAACGTAAGTGCAAAGGTCCATAGGGGGGAAAAAAACTTTATCTAGTTTTCACATGACAGAATGCAAAAAGTTTTGTTTGAAATTATAGGCCTATTTCAGTAAATTGGCTTGAAAGGTGCATCATTCATGCATATACAGGACCATACAATTTATGAAAAGGGACCAAAATTTGCAGCACATCAGAGAATTTGTAAGTGGAGGTTCTTAACTTGTTGAAAATGTCAATAAAATTCAGTATTTAAAAAGGTACTACTTGCAACCACCATCTCAACAATGATCATCATCCATATAAGTCCACAAAGCGACACCAACACCAACATCAATCAATCAGAAAAGCCCTCTAGGCCTAAAATGGCCATCAATAAGAATCTAAACAACATGATTATATAATTCGATGTGTTTTAGGGATGTAGTTAAAGACATGATGTTGTTTTAAAGGAGATAAACTAAGAGTATTTCAAAAAGAAAAGTGTTTGAATTTCCAAATATAGTAAGTACATTGGTTCAAATGTTAAACATCAGCCAGAAGCAAGTGACATTAGGCCTCAAATCATAAAAACGTAGTCAAATATGCATTACAATAGTCAAAATTTGTAAGGATAGCAGTCAGATTTCAAGTTGGTTTCCAGAAGTATTTTGAAAGGACATTTAAATGTTCAAGAAAGCATATGATCCCACAAATCATCTAATAAGTCAATTATTAGGGTAATAATTTAGAATTCCAAAAATGTAGTATGCCACTGTAAGTCATCTGTAAGTCAGCCAAGCATAATGTACATCTAACTCGTGGTTCTATAAAGTTCAAAAGGTCAAATTGTATAACAGTCCTAATTATTGTAAAATTCTACTACCTTTATCAGAGAAACAATTCGGTTTTATGGAGAGAGAGAGAGAGAGAGAGAGAGAGAGAGAGAGAGAGAGAGAGAGAGAGAGAGAGAGAGAGAGAGATCATTTGAAATTCCTAAAGGTAACTGTAAGTATAACTGTTTTCCTGTAACAGTTTTAAATTTTTTCATTTATAATCAGACGTAGTTCAACTTGTAAATATGAATCCTTGGTGGAGTTTAGTAACAGTATTGGCATGCATGTTAGTAGAGTGATGGCATTGCTCGATTTTTGCAAGTTTGCAAACCTTGTGCCTCTTGGTCCCAATTCCTGAAATTCAAGTAAGGCTGCTGGTGTGAGTATCGACTGTGATTTTTGTATTATCATTATTTTTAATTTTATGATTATTATTATTACTATTATTATTATTATTATTATTATTATTATTATTATTATTATTATTATTATTATTATTATTATTATGAGGCAGTTAACGTCCATAGGTTAAAAAATTAGCTTGAAATCCTTGTTCAAAACTACCACTTCTCTGCCTCTCAAATGTAATTGCATCACAGGAATGGTGGATTATCCCCACGGGCATCGCTTTTAAACACGGACCGTAGTCCGTACCAAATCTGTTGACAGCGCTGCAACACACAACATGAGATGGATTATGAATAGCGTGTATTTTTATCTTGATATCTGGTGGGGGCACTCACCAAAATTGAAACAAACTTTTACAAGTGTGCTGTGCGACCTCCCCTAAAAGGAAAGCATAACAATCAAGCAGCTGTGTTTGGCGAAAGGCCATACGCAAGTGGAGGAACATAGTGTGTATAATAACCGCGAAACTTCATCATGCGTCATTAGGAGTCAATTCACGTACATACGTTTGGCCCAGTTGGTACAATCCAATTTTGGATTCATTATGACGATTCACGTCGCCAATTTGTAACATCACTTCTTTCTTTAGAGACACACCAACAGATTATATTTCCATGTGTTGAATAGTGGAAAATTAGCTTGCAATCCTCGTTCAAAACTACCACCGATGTAATAGCATCACAGGGTTGGCGGATTATCCCCACAAGCCTCGCTTTTGAACAAGGACAGTTGTCTCTACAAATCTGTTGACAGTGCAGCAACACGCAATGTGGCATAGCATGTATTTCATCTTGATAATTGCTAGGGGCACTTACCATAATTGGAACAAAGTTCTTACGAGTGTTATGTGCAACCTTGCCTGAAAGGAAAATGTAAAAATCAAGTAGCTGTATTTGGAAAAAAGGCCATATGCTGGTGGAGTTAGGCAATGTTTATACTACTCTGGAAAGGTACTAGCGGCTTCCGATATTTCCATCTTCTGATATCATCAGCAGAATGAAAATGGCTCGTCTTGAGAAGCCATAAAATATGGATGTCTTGGATTACTCTTTCTTGGAAAAGTTTGATGATCTTCCTTCAAAGGTCAGGTCCATATGTCTAGGAACCTCTGTGAATGACCCCACAATTACTTACATCCGCTATCTTTTAAATCACGCATCGACTGGAATAAGTTGTAAACTGTGCCATACTGAAGAGTATACCTCTTTGCCAGAGTAGTGTTGCAATGAAACTACAATAACTTCACCCAAGTTGTATTTATCGTCTTTTAAAATCGCAAAACTGAAATATGATGAACTACAGGAACTAATTTCTGCCATACTAGTACAATATTGCCATTTTATGATTCTTTAGCGCACGATTGACAAATGATGGCACGGTATTAACCTACCAAGGGTCAAGATATGACATAGAGAATGTTTGCATTGTTGTCTTCACACATTAAAGGCATCTGTACAATGTTACTGAACGCTTGGTACCATAATTTTTTCGGAAAGGTACAAGTCACTTAATGCATTTGAGAGCTGACTGTTCATGATTTGGTAGCATAGTCATCTGCTAATATGCATAAGCGGTGCTGTAGACCAATATTACACATATGCACAGATATCATGCTTTATTTTGAGAAACAGCCCATGAAAGCTTGATTTTCCTAAATTCATGAAAACAAACACACTTAATTGATATACATGTACAGCTAATCACAAAACCACTGCAACATTTGGACAAATTTTTACATTATTATTCCTGTTAAGGTACGGTAGTATCTGCTACTAAAACCTACCCCTATGTGCGAGGAAAACTGGTTTTGTTCCCCCGGTGATTTTAAAATTCAGGCAATTGGAACAAAGAAATAAAATGAAAGATATACAAAAATCATGTTTACAGTAAGTACCTTCATCCTTGAAGCATTCACTCGGGTTTCCAAAATGATACTGCAGCAGTGTTAGCGTTTCTGAGCTTTGCGTTACTTGGTACTTGAGCATCATGATGAGCAACTCTCCTGGACATGAAGGTTGCCCCACCTTGCATGTTCACTTGTGCACTTGTGTTTATCAAATTCAGGGCAACTTTTATGTTTAACAGGTTTAGTAAAAAAAAACCCCGAAGATTCTTTGCCAAGAAACACAAAAAGGGTCAGACTACCATTTTTGGAGACCTGCGTGAGCGCTCCGCATGTAACCATTCATGTATATAAGGAATACTGGCCTATGCTCATCTTGTGCATGTGATCTATCACTTGTTAGGGTCCAATTTCTAACATTAAGTTTGTGCACTTATGTTTGCAAGGTAATTTGTATGCCTTGCTACATGCTACTTGTGGATGAGATAATCTGATATTCCACAGAATGAACAGCTGCAAATATACAAACCATCATGGGTGGTGTTACGTGGTGGAACAAAATGCATCAGATGCAGAAATCATAAGCTACTTGGGTTTGCATGGTTTCTGCCACAAGATCGTCAACTTCAACTCACCAATACTTGCAGATGATAACCACAGGACGGCAATGCAGCTGTTATTTGAACATTATATTGTCAAATTGTTGTAGTTTTACGTTGCAAAACGACTGGATGGGAATGAGTGTATTTCTACGTTATTGTTTTATCATAATGTAGTTCTGAAACATGTAACTGTTAGTGCCATGAGATACACGCAGTAACTGACTGCACATCTGTAACCCATGATCATGTACTCTTTCACTGCCTAATAATGGGATAAATATATATGTATGCATGGAGATATGGATATTTAGTAATCCATGGCCATATTCACAAAGGCTTTTAATCGAATACGAAATTTGGAATAAAAATTAAAATCAACTTGTTTTGATCAAACATTCCTGAATCCTAGGTCGCATGAACAATTTTAGTCTGAACCAACCACTTTTATGTCCATTGTACAAACAAAAATGATTAACATTTCAGAATTATGGCTTCATCTTCCTTTGATCCAGATTTTGATCCAGCTTAAAATTTGACAATTTCAACCAAGAACTGTGTGATTATATCAAACCCCTTCATCATGAACTCTCGACCGGCAGTATTACGCCAGAAAATGCAGGTAATGCAGTTAGTACGATCCTACAAGAATTCTTGAGATCAAAAACCTGAATTTTTCCCGATCTTCCTACAGATTCAAGTTACCACTGCAGACCCACCAAATTTCTTGATGCCGCCCATAAAGAATAAACTACGCAAAAAAGCAATTCGGAAAGACGCTAGCCAAAACGATAAACACGCCCTCTATGAGTCCCTCCATGCATATAACTTCATGAAAAAAGAAAGTGAACAAAACGACCGAAAATACTGTGTAAAATATGAGGCAAAAATGTTCCACAGACATTTTTGGTCTTTCAGTAACAGAGTAACAGTGAGTGGAAATGTTCATAAAATAACTAAATTGCCTACTTTTGACAAAGAACATGCCGGCGTATTCTTTCAACAGCACTACAGCAACCCTACCCCATTCAGTGTCGACAGCGTCCATTGGTTTCCATTTCTTCTCATCCCACAGAACTCAAGTTTTGCAATGGACCCAATCAAGCCAAAAGACATTAGAAATATCTTAAAAGGCAAACTAAAAGACCTGTACCTGGTCCAGACGAACTTGCTTATGC